>JBBGZY010000732.1:3000000-3548090 GCA_037952925.1 Lithobates clamitans
ATGCCACATGCATATTAGAGTTCTAAAAAAAATTATTCTGAAATAACTAAGCCAAACTAAGCTTAGGAAAATAAAGGAGATGTGGTGTGTTGCATTATGTTATGGGGGTCTTAGACATGCAGCAATTTACAAAATAAATAAAGTAGTATGGCCCTGCTAAATTTGACTGTGGCTGGATCAGTGTTACAGTGTACTGCTAAAACCAATTAGGGTGCAGTCATTTTTCTTTATTTTATATGCTATTCCTGTAGAGAGTAATGTAAAGAGCTTCTAATGCTATGCAGCTTTATACTGAGTTGGGGATTTAACTTTAAGGAACCAAACAATTGTCTGGACTGCTGGACAATTATTTTCTTTATTGTTTTGATTTGCTGTGTAGTATTCTGATTTGGCATTACTTTAACTTATTCTATAATAGATTTGCATTATTTAAAAGTAATATATATTGGTCTGTACACATATAGCATATGACATACCTTAAAAAGTTCTATTTACAGAATTAGTGATGTAGCAACAAGGAGGGTGATATAACGGAAGGTCAGAGGGTGGTCTTCTATTTTTGGGCCAGTAGCTAGGAACATTCAATACTGCTCTGCTCTTGATTTAGAAACACATATGATAATGTTGAAAATTATAACTGCAGGATGCAGTGTTAAATGGCCAAATAACTAGAGAAGGAATGAGTCCATTTGAGGGGTATCCAAGGTAGGAAGGTAAAGAATGTGTATGAAAGATTACAAATGAACTGCATTGCTAAGTCAGCTGTTAAAAAAATAAATAATTTATATCCCGAATAGCATAACCACTGATACGCACATGCACACTTTAACCACTTCAATACCAGGCACTTTTACCTCCTTCCTGCCCAGGCCAATTTTCAGCTTTCAGCATTGTTGCACTTTGAATGACAAATTGCGTGGTCATGTAACACTGTACCCATATGAACTTTTTTCATTATTTCAACCAAATAGAGTTTTCTTTTAGTGGTATTTAATGGCCACTTTTTTTTTTTTGCTAAATAAACTGAACAAAACCCCGAAGTTTTGAAAAAAACGCGTTTCTTCATTTCTGTTATTCAATTTTGCAAATAAATAATCTTTCTTCATAAATTTCGACTAAACTGTATTTTGCTACATTTCAGTGGTGAAAATAACCCAAATCAGTGTTTATTAATTAGTCTGTAGGAAAGTTATACGGTCCACAAACTATGGTATATGAGAAATGAGAACAGACACAGGAGGTGATTTACAAACCGTTTGCGCCATGAGTTGCAGCGCACGCCCAGGCGCAACGTACGTTTTGGTATTTACAAAACATTTGCGCCGGTAACACAGCACTATTCCCCATTTACTAAAGTAATCTCAGCGCACGGGAGGAGGCGATCAGTGCACCACTATGGACCTGGCGCTCAGCATCTTCACCTCAAAATTAAAAGAAGCTGGAAGTGCCAATATTATGGGGGTGATGTGAGGAAGTATAGCAATACTGCCCAAGTAACAAATGTGCCCAAAATAGAATGAGAAAGTAACTTTTTCTGAACAAGCCTGCTGCACCTGCAAGTACATTTAGAACTGCGTGAGGTCAATTTATGCACTGCGCATGCACGAGCGGCATTTTAGCACATTCAAATGTGTTGGTTCAGTGGGCAAAATCTTAGTAAATGTTAAGCAACGTAATTGCATTTGCATGGGTTGAACGGGCGCACCTCTAAACTTTTTTTTTTACATTGGTTTACTTTCATGTGTTTAAGGATATTTGCACACAGGTCATGTTAGAGTGTTATGTTGCCAACATGTGACATGTCCCTTAAAATTATATAAAAAGACTCTCCTCCTAAAAGGGGCATTTAACCTTCCCCCTCTAAAGTATATATGATTTCTTTGGGCTAGCTTTTGCCTTTAAAGGGGAACTCTACACTCCAATGCTCTTGTCTCCACTTCTAATGCATATGTTTTATTTGGGCTAGCTTTTGCTTTTAAATGGGAACTCTACACTCTATAGGCTGTGAGCTGCCTTCACCAATCCAAATCACTTTTGGGGTGCTCGAGCCCCCCCTGCCCCCAAACATCCACCCCCTTTCATTAGCTGGCTTGCTGTGTTTGGCCCCCTCCACCCCCAAGTTAATAGCTTTAGGGCAAATTCACTGTATAGAAATGCAGTCCAAATGCTTTTCTGCATTTGTTGTATAACGTTTGTACATGTTAGGCTCTTTGCTTGCCCCCCCCTGGACCGGGGGGTGTTTGTCCTATCTCTAATTCTGTAGCATTCTGGATGATGTGGTTCATTTTGGACAGGGGGGTGGCTTATTTTGTGCTAGCTGCATTTGGGTTGGTCTGGGCATGCTCAGGGACTTTGTTTTTTTGGATGTTTTTTATGTGTTTCTTGGATGTTTCTGGGCATGCTCAGAGAGTGTGTTTTTTGGGTTAGTAATTTAAGGACATCCTTAACAGGTGTACCCACTTTGAAATTCTGTCTCTACATTGGGTGAACTTGTATTTTGTAGGTTTCATGGACTGTCCATGTGTTTTCAATTGCCTCATTAGCACACAAACCTATGTTATATAAAGCTTGCAGATAGCATTCTTTACCTTGCCCAGAAAAGAGGCAAGGTTATGTGTGGGGGGGCTGGCAAGAGAGAACATTTGGGTGTCCTTATCGAGTTTGTAACACATGTATTGTCTCCTTGTATTTTGTTTGTTATGTCTTTGCAAATCAGATGTGTTTTCAAGCAAGTTTGTTTTTTCTTTGGCGTGTTTTTTTTTTTTTTTTTTTTGGGATATTTTTCCATGAAATTATTGATGTCAATGTGTGTCGTTTTTACGTTGTTCACTTTGATTTAATTGTCTGTGCTGAATTATTTTGCTAAATCACTCTCAAGATGTTATGACTAATGTTTAAATTTAATAGATGTCCTTTTATCTCCTGTTAATCTCCAATGCAAAATGAGCAGACCTCAAAAACCATTTTCTGTTAGTGTCCCAAATTAACATACATGTGTTTTATTTATTTATTTTTTTGCTGTCCTTGCTCTTTTCCTGTTTTGTTGACCAATAAAATTTGATGCAAATTTAAATGTTTGTTTTTTGTTTTTCATGCAACAATTTCATAGCTGCAGCTTAACCAGGCTGATTGGCATGGCAAAACAGGTGTGATTTGTCCAAGTTACTTTCCTGGTGCCTTCATGGTAGCATATGCATGGATTGTGTGTATGCTGCCATTGATAAGCACCAGGAAAGGAAAATTACAGAGCGGTAAGTATGTCATTTTCATTTTTACTGCAGTGGTTCTCTGCCTCAGTCCTCAAGTACCCCGGACAGGACATGTTTTGTGAATTTATCTTCTGTAGAATAGCTGTCCAAAATACCACGCCATTGACTGCGATTTAAAGCATCTGTGCAAGATGAAGGAAAACCTGCAAACATGGCCTGTTGCGGGTACTTGAGGACAGGCTTGATAAGCACCCATTTAGAGCACTGCGCTAAACTCTAGCTCAAGGCAATCCTATTTTAACTGTGGGCATTTGAGGGAAACAGAGTGTTAGAACCCCTGCTTTTTTTTAAGTTGGGCTTTGTGTCCCTTTTCTTAAAATTGGCTTCACTTCCTGTCACATAGCCAAACAGGACGTGAGGGTCCAATGTCTACCAATGTCTTTTCTCTCGTACACACAGATCAAACTAGTGTCCCCCTTAAGCAAATTGCACTCTAGCACTTTGTTGTATACACCCCAAATGATTAGGCAGTTTGGGGTTTAGTAAAGGAAAATCCAATCTGCAGTACAAGTGTAGTCACTGAATCTGAGAGGAAGCACTGGTGATTTTAACATCTAATCATGTAGAAGCAAAGATGGTGTTTTTTTTCTTTTCCTTGCATGTCCCCCTCGGAGCTCCAGCAAGTGCACTTGTAGTGCAAAGTGGATTTGCCTTTAGTAAATAAACCCCAAAGTCCAAGATGCCTAATAATTTGGGGTGTACACAACAAAATGCTAGAGTGCAATTTACCTAATGGGGAAGCTATTTAGATTGACCTGTGTGTCCCCTAGGAAAGACATTGGTAGGGTTTTACTCTCACATCTTGTTTGGCTATGTGACAGGAAGTGAATAAATTTGAAGGAGAAAGTGGCAACATTTGGGAGGTATCAGGGGTGCAGACATCTCCCAAAACTGACCAGACTACTAATCCCTCTGCACTCTACCCCCAAGCAAAAATAAGAAAGGATTTCATGTAGTTGAACTTTGCAAAGACACGTTCCTAAGTACAACTGTGATCCATGTCAATAGCCCATGTTTAATAGAAAACACCAGTTGCCTTTCACTAGAAATATTTGTTAGTCCAGTCCTGGAAATCTGCATCTGCTTTACTATTAATTTCCATAAAAACTGTGTTTCTGCAGCTAGATGCGCCAAATGTATCTAGATGCGCAACTGCTGTGTGCGCACAGTTATGCGCATATGTGGTTCTCGGAAAGCAGTGGCCAGCACACAGGAACGACATCACACCCCTACAGGAAGTTGCTTGTACTGCTGCTACGTTCTATGAGGAAGAGATGATCCTTATTTGCAAATTAAATAAACAAAATATATTTTTTTTATATGGGGTGGTGTTTGTGTGGGTCTCTAACACACATTCATACATATTAGGGCCAATTTAGACAGGATCCTATTTACAGCATGTTTTTAGATTGTGGGAGGAAACTGGTGGAAACCCACACAGGCACAGGGAGAACATGCAAATTCCAGGCAGATGGTGTCACAGGCGGGATTCGAACCAGCGAACCATTTTGCTACTAGCAAAACTAGAAATTGCTAACCACTAAGCTGCACAAATATGTAACTATAGATGTAGGTTCTTGTGTCCACTTGTGAAAATACAAGTGGGTCATGTCTCTACATTCCAAATTTGGCACTTAAGAATGGTCATGCACTATGCAATCTGATTGGCGAATCTCTGTACAACTTGATATTTTGGAAAAATAGGTAATAGGAAGACGCACTTGAACAATTAATTCAAATTATAGGAAATCAAACAGGCTCTTGCACTAAATTTAATTTTTTGGGGATCTGATTGCAGTGTATGGTCACCTTTGAAGATCAAGATCTGAAAATATTAATTTATTGGGTTTAGAAACACTTTTCTGGTTTTTGTAATGTATTGAAATTTGTGTGAAAAATCTAAAAAAAAAAAAATTCAAAGATATATTAGAAGTAATAGGAATGAGATTAGCATCAAAAGGGTTAATTAAGTGAGAACAACAACTAATTGCCTAACAATACACATCCAATGAGATGGGCGTGCGCTATTATCAATGAGAAAACACCAGTGCATTTGCATATTTATTATCGTGTTGTGTGTCTGTGTGCACTGTTCCACACGCTCAATCAATTATTTATCCAGCGCACCAAATGAGGTAGGAACCGGCGCATCGCATTGTTCTTAGTAAATGACCCCCACAGTTTTAGTTTCATCCAGCTGTATTTACTTAGTGCAACTTATAACATTCAGCTGAGAGATATAATACCAACATATCAGAAAAAAAATGAAAAAACAGAATCTGAGTTGGAAAAGGGATCACCCCCTTGTGCCAGTATTTTGTTGAACCACCTTTTACTTTAATTACAGCCTTTAGTCTGTTGGGATATGTCTCTACTAACTTTGCACATCCAGACTTTGCATTATTTTCCCACTCTTCTTTACAGAACTGCTCAAGTTCAATTAAATTTGATGGTTCAATTAAATTTGATGGTGACGGTTTAAGGTTCAATATTGAGTTGGCCCACCCTTTGCAGCTATAACAGCTTCAACTTTTCTGGGAAGGCTGTC
The DNA here is from genome assembly GCA_037952925.1 of Lithobates clamitans. Classification (NCBI taxonomy): domain Eukaryota; kingdom Metazoa; phylum Chordata; class Amphibia; order Anura; family Ranidae; genus Lithobates; species Lithobates clamitans. Next base: position 3,005,818 of record JBBGZY010000732.1, read on the forward strand.
CACAAGGTTTAGGAATGTGTTTTCCAGAATCGCACTTGTGGGGTCAGGCACCAATGTTGGATGAGAAGGCCTGACTTGCAGCCAACTCAATATTGAACCCTACGGACTAAGACTGGGATGCCATTAAAGTTCATGTGCATGTAAAGGCAGGCATCCTGATACTTTGGTAATACAGTGTATCTGAAAATGTACCAATTCTGATGTACTACAGTAATTGCCTTTCTCAGTTCTTGTGCACGAAAATGCCAGGACAGTACAAATACCCTCCCCCAAATGACCAAAGTTTTTAGTAAGCGGCTTTACACATTTTTTGAAGTCGTAATTTTTTGTCACAATTTTTTGGAAGAGCAAGTGCAGTACAGCGTCATCATACAACTGATGTGGCAGTGATCTGGGACACTGACGGTTGATAGTATAAAAATAAATATCTTTTTTTTAATTTAAATTTTTAACATTTTTTAAAGTTTATTACATTTTTTCTTTTATATTTTTTTACTGTGACCAGAGCAATACAGTGTTACAATATTAACATTGTACTACTCAGAATTTTTTTTAACATCTTATGATTGCTTATACCAGTGAATTTCACTGGTATAAGCAACCATTTTTACTGAATGAAATTGATTTATTTAGTGTTTACTATTGTGGTTAGCTGTGATTGGCCACAGCTAATCACATGGAACAGATGGGCTGTGATTGGCCCTGTATGCATCATGTGATCACTGTGACCGAACACAGAGATCAACACAATTGTACACAATGAATGGCACGAATCAAAGCCATTCATTGAGTACAATTGTCCTGTGATCTGCTGTGATTGGGCACAGCAATCACATGGTACCGGCAGTGGTCGATACACTGATTAGCCATCCACTGTGTCCAGGAGACGTAGTGGGTGATAAATCATGCAGCATCATTGCCTGTTCTGGGAAGATGTCATATGATTTCTACTAGGAACAGCGAATGTCCCGTCATTTGTCTATAGGCCGGGCGGCAACTGGTGAAAGGTTGTGGTAGAAGTGGGAGGTATAAAATGGAATTAGGTAAAATAAAAGTATAACTAACACATATACCCCAGAGGTAAGAGAAACCTTAGCACCTGAACCCGGTTTTGCAAATTAGTTTAGTAACATATTGCATGTGTTAGAAAAAGTGTACATTGCAACTACTTAGTGTGTAATGGTTAATTATAAGTTGCTTTGTTCAGGATAAATTGGGCTTTCATTTGATTTGATTTGAAAAGTAATGGATATTTTTGTATTATCAATAGGAAAACTATGTCAAAATATAAAAAAAAAAAAGTTTTTAAACATTAGAGGTTCATCTTGCCAATTATCATAACCCACTACCCAAACAAATGGAAATAAAATATCTCGGCTTCTTATGTGTAGGGCCCAGAAACAATAGTGCTTTTTTTGCTTTTCAATAAAATGTGCCCCAGAGCTTAAAGAATGTGGTAAAATTCAATTTTCAAGGAATACCCACACACCATACCCATCACATTCAAGCAAAAAAACAAAACAAAGTCTTTGCTTGCGCATGAACCTCTGAAGAAAATTCCTTTGCAAAGTGAAACATCTCTTGTAAAGGGAAGAGCCTAGTTGCCTTTAGTAAATCAACCCCATTAACACTGGCACTGACATTAAGCATGGCACTGACCTTGGTTTTAACATACATCAAGCCCTAATCTAGTGATTTAATTTTAGGCCACATGCGCACCTTAGTGTTTTTCAAAGTTTTGTCCTAAAAATCATCTAAATCTGACTACACTCAGTATGCAGGATCCTATTATTTCTAATTGTCTGTGTTTACACTTGTCGCGACTCACCAACACTCTCCACCCAATGCTCAAAAAAGTAGGTAAGCTTTTTGAGCATATTCAGACATTACTGCTCCCTTATATTTTAATGGGTGCACCCTTTGCCCAGGCAAAGAAACAAATGTTAGTAGCTTGATACATGTGCAGAAACAAAACCTACAATACCAATTTATTGTGGTTATGGTTATTTGGATAAATTAGAACACTTGAAAGCCCACACACAAAAACCTGGGGCAAAACATACAAAATATACATTAAACATACATCTATAATTAGGGCTTTAGCTGCCGATACTTCTCTGTGCTAAATGTCATAACAATGTTCCATGGCTATTCAAATAAAAGTTATTAGCTATTAGGTCATCTCATTTGAAGACAAGTTATGAAATTTAACTCCATCCTATAGTTATAAAAAGCAAAGTGGTCATAAACAAAGTCTAAGCCAGAAATACAGCCACATACTCAGTGTCCCTGTGTGGGTTGTGTGTTTCCGGCCATGTTAATATAATAGCAATGTGCTCACCAGTCCCACACTCCATGCAGACTTCTGATAGGTGCAACACATAGACACCAGATACAAACTCATCAGGCTCCACTCCCTGTAGACCTTAGATCATTGTAGTACCCACCTGCCAAATACAGGCGGCCCCCTAGTTACAAACATCTGACTTACAAACGACTCCTTCTGCTATTTTATTGATCTATTATTATTATGACATTTAACAGTGGACATCACCATGTAATAAGGAGCCTGTCTGGGTCTGAGAATTTTCCTTTGCAGATCTCACTAATATAGTTACTGAACTTGCCCGATTCTCAGTCTCATTTAACATTTTTAATTAATATCAGCTCTTAACATAGCAGATGTACACTTGAGTTAGCCATCATGCTGAATCAACCAGGATAGATTTTTCAGTATAGACTATACAGTAATTATATCTCTGTGGTTCTAAGAACAACAAATATTCCTAAATGTGATAGAGGAAAAAAAGAGTATGCAGTGCTTCATTTAACCGGTTTCCGACCGCCCGCCGCAGTTATACTGCGGCAGAATGGCTCCCCTTTAAAAAGCTGTAGGAGGCACACACGCACACCCGCAGCGTGTGCCCAGAGCCAATGAGAATGTTAAGTGGGTGCAATGACTGCCTGGCACCTGCGATCATTCGTGACAGAGAGAGAACCGGGATCTGTGTGTAAACACACAAATCCCGGTTCTCTCAGGGGAGAGCAGAGAGATCATGGGTTTATACTAAGTATGAACACCGATCTCTCTCCTCCCCTAGTCAGTCCCATCCCCCCACAGTTAGAACACACCCAGGTAACACAGTTAACCCCTTGATCGCCCCCGGTGTTAACCCCTTCGCTACCAGTGACATTTACACAGTAATCAGTGCATTTTCATGGCACTGATCGCTGTATATTTGTCAACGGTCCCAAAAATGTGTCAAAAGTGTCCAATTTTTCCGCCACAATATTGAAGTCCTGATAAAGATCGCAGGTCACCAACATTACTAGTAAAAAAAAAAAAAAGTTAATAATAAAAATGCCATTAATCTATCCCCTATTTTGTAGACGCTATAACTTTTGTGCAAACCAATCAATATACGCTTTTTTTTTACCAAAAATATGTAGAAGAATACATATCAGCCTAAACTGAGGAAAAAAAATTGTTTTTTTTGAAAAAAAAAATTGGGATATTTATTATAGCAAAAAGTAAAAGATATTGGGGGTTATTTACGAAAGGCAAATCCACTTTGTACTGCAAGTGCACTTGGAAGTTCAGCCGCTCTAAATCTAAGGGGTAGATCTGAAATGAGTGGAAGCTCTGCTGCTTTTATCACCCAATCATGTGCAAGCTAAAATGCTGTTTTTTATTTTCCTTGCATGTCCCCCTCGGATCTACAGCGACTTTACATTCAAGTTTGCAGTGCAAAGTGGATTTTCCTTTAGTAAATCACCTCTGTTGTGTTTTTAAAAATTGTTGCTCTTCTTTTGTTTATAGTGCAAAAAATAAAAACAGCAGAGGTGATCAAATACCACCAAAGGAAAGCTCTATTTGTGGGGAAAAAAGGACGCCAATTTTGTTTGAATACAGTGTCGCACGACCGTGCAATCGTCAGTCAAAGTGACACAGTGTCGTATCGCAAAAAATGGAGTGGTTATTGAGCAGCCAAATCTTCAGAGGCTGAAGTCGTTAACATGAGAATACTTTCTCAGGGTAAATGTTAGCAGTCCATGATGACCAATTGGGATTACCTCATTTGATCATTGTTCCAGTCCTATTAGCCCCTTTCTCACAGAGTGGATCCATTTTTTTTCTCAGCAGGCGATCCATCTGCTGATCCCCTATTGAGCTGTGTGGAATGTCCAGATGACAGGTCTATGTTTGCTCTATGGGCAGTCAGATGTAAATTGACTGGTTGTCCATTTACACCTAACTACCCGCCAATCCAGCCAGATGAAGGGAAACGGATCCCCTTCCATTTGTTTTTGCTGGATTGGATCGGAGTACACAAGTTTGTTCACATCCGATTGCCCATAAAGGAGAATAGAAAGACTAATCGGGTCCACCTAAAAACAGACAAGTGGACCTGATCAGACCTCATGTGAAAGGGACCTTACTCTTCTCTGGCTGATGAGAAAATACAACACAACATTTTATCATTGTGACAACACTTTATTCTTGTGTGGGATATTTAATTTGGCATATGATAGTGGGTACTTGATACAGATTATTTCTGGCCCTTCTTCTCAATAAGATAGGGTTCTAACAATGTGTATTGATTAATAGATATGTTTGGTGTCCTCATGTGTGGCTGATTTTCGTTTTGAATGGTTTTAATTTATGTTTGCATTTTAAAATGGTGAAAATAAGCTTTATGTACTAAAAAATGAGATTTCATGTTTTTGAGAAGATTGTATGTATGCATGCATAAGTGTATAACTGTATATACGTATATACACACACACTGATCTAAATCGTAGGCAGCGCGCATTAAGGTTAAAACAAAGAGAAGTGACATGGATTTCACAATTAGCTACTCTCGCACCTAGGGGGTTAAATAAGGATTTTTCTTTCCTTTTATTTTTATATTGTTCTCTTTTCTTTTTCTGTTCACTTTATTTTTTTTTACTTTTTTGTAGGTGGTATGCCTTGTGTCTCTTTATGTCAAGTTGTATTAACCAGTTCCCACCCGGCCTATGGTAAAATGAGTGTCGAGCGGAACTTTTGTTGATCCGAGTGGATATCATATGATGTCCTCCCAGATCGCACTGCGGTGCAATCTGTCACAGGCTGTGTCCATCGGACACAGCCGACGACTGTTCAGTGTACCAGCCTGCTGCCAATACCATGTGATCGCTGTGACCGATCAGAGCAGATCACATGACAATTGTAAACAATGGATGGCTTCCTTTCATGTCATCCATTGTGTATATTTGTGTTGCTAGCTGTGATTGGTCACAGTGAACACATGGTACAGATAGGGCTAATCACATCCCATCTGTATCATGTGATTAGCTATGGCCAATCATAGCTAATCTCAACAAAACACACTGAATTAATCAGTTTCATTCAGTAAAAATGGATGCTCATACCAGTGAAAATCACTGGTATAAACAATCATATGCCCCGTACCCGTGGTCGGATTTTCCAACGGAAAATGTTCGATGGGAGCTTGTTGTCAGAAATTCCGACCGTGTGTAAGCTCCATCTGACATTTTCCATCGGAATTTCCATCACACAAAATTTGAGATCTGGATCTTAAATTTTCCAACAACAAAATCTGTCGCACAAAGTTCCACGCATGCTCAGAATCAAGCAGAAGAGCAACACTGGCTATTCAAATTCTTTTCTCGGCTCATCGTACGTGTTGTATGTCACCGCATTCTTGACGTTCGGAATTTCCAACAAGATTTGTGTGACCGTGTGTATGCAAGACAAGTTTGAGCCAACATCTGTTGAAAAAAATCTATGGATTTTGTTGTCGGAATGTTCGATCGTATGTACGGGGCAATAATGTGTAAGAAAACATGAAAAACAATTCTGGTCACTTCCCTCGGGAAGTACAATGTCACTATGGTAACACTGTATTGCACTGGTCACAGTGTGTTAAAAAAAAAAAATGTACAAAAAAAAAAAATGTAATCAGATTAAAAAAAAATACTATGCTTTTTTTTTTTTTTTTTTACTTTTACATACTGTCATCACTCAGTGCTCCTGATCAGGGCCACTCCGTTATATGATAATGTTGTACCGCACTGGTGAAAGTATGTAAAAAAGAAAAAAAAAAATTGTGAAAAAAAAAAAAAAAATTACATTTCTTAATTTTCAAAAAAAATTGTGACAAAAAATTAGAACTTCAAAAAAACTTGCTGTGCCTCTTACTAAATACCTTGCACTATTTCCCAAAAAGGGGTCATATTTATACTGTCCTGGCCTGTTTTTCGGTCCCCAAGAAATTAGTCAGTATATCAGAATTGATTGATTATACTGTATATACCATAATTTATGGACTCCATTACTTTCCTACAGACTAAATAATATACACAAATTTTGGTTATTTTCACCAAAAAAAATAGCAGAATACATTTTGGCCTAAATGTATGAAGAAAGATTATTTATATGCAAAATGTTATAACAGAAAAGAAGAAAACACATTTTTAATCCAAATTTTCTGTATTTTTTGCCGACCGGGCCAAATGACATCCTGGTCGGCAAGTGCAATACCAGGGTTATGGCTGCAACAATATGCCATAACCCCGATGGTTTTTTCGGCAAGTGATTCTCTACAAGATAAAAGTGGTCTGAGTAGTGGATTACTTTTAGAAATGGTTGCTTTCCAGTGGAACATCTGGCGATGGCTTGCAATAGGGATCAGTAAATGCAAGATAGCCTCCACTCATCTCTATGGTCTTAGAGGACCGGAGCAATGTCATGACGTCACTTCAGGTGCCCTCAGCATGTAAACAAGGCGTTTTGTTTGTTAGAGCAAAAGATTGGGAGAATATGTTGACAAATTTTTGAAACCTTTGGTACCTAACACTAGAGCTTATCTTAGGGATACGAAGCATTTGATTCAAATTTTTGGGGAATTTAGTTTTGAAGCCAGAGGAAAAATATCTTATTGCAACAGCTGATGTAGCTTCCTTATATACAGTAATAGATCATAGTGATGCAATTGAGGCATCTAAATGGGCCATGGATAAGTTCAGCAATCTCATCTCTAAACAAAAAAGATTCAGCCTGAGAAGTTTGGCCTTCGGGATGCAACACAATTACTTCTGGTATAATGCAGATTATTATAGACAACTGATATAGGGATGGGGGCAAAATATGCCCCAAGCATAGCCAATATATTTATGGCTAAATGGGAGGAAGAAGCCTTATTCTCTGATGTCCCAGAAAACTTAATACTCTATAAAAGATGTATAGATGACTGCATAGTAATATGGAAAGGAGATGACAAGTCTGACTCAGATGTTTGACCAATTAAATCTTAATCAAAAGAACATCAAACTTGAGTATGAAATTAGTGACAAAGTTGTTCATTTTTTAAATCTTGAAATTTATCTAGAGAAAGGGATTATCACCACTAAATTTTTTTTCAAACCAGTTGAAAGAAATAGCTACATACCAATTAACAGCTGTCACTATGAACCATGGCTGATAAACATTCCGAAGGGGCAAATGATACGTCTGAGGAGGAACTGTTCGGAAGATAAAGAGTCTTCTCAAGCACATCAGATGGGGAAAAGGTTTGAGGATAAAGGATACAGCAATACATTTATTAGAGAGAGAATTGAAGAAGTTCAGATGCCAAGAGACGCACTGATTCAAGATAAAATTAAGGAGAATAAAACAAATAATGATATTTCCCTTATAATGAACTTCAGTGTCCAGCATAAGCAAGTGGAGAAAATTATTAAAAAACACTGGCCCCTTTTAAAAGCGGATAAAGCTCTCTGCAGTATTCTCCCTGACAGTCCTCGATTTATACATATAGGCGTGTTCCAACGTTAAGAGATCTGATAGCCAAAAATGTGCCGGATCCACCTAGAAGGGTTACAGAACTATCATTTTTCCAGGGTAAGGGGTTCTTCCCGTGCGAAAGATGTTACGCCTGCAACAATACCAATTTTAACGGTCAGAAATGCACCACGTTTTTATCAACCAGTTTCAACAAAGAATATGAAATCAAGGACTTTATATCGTGTAGAACTGAAGGTGTAGTATATATAGACTACAATGTTCATGCTCATTACAATACATTGGGAGAACAAAAAGGCCTATGTGGAAGCGCATAAGGGAGCATATTCAGAATATTAAGAATGCTTTCCCCAAACATAGCATTTCCAGACATTTTGCAACACATCACAATAGGGATCCCACATGTCTAAAATTTTGGGCGATTCAGAGATATAAATCCCAATGGAGGGGCTCAAACAAAATAAGAGTTAAGTAAAAATGAGTCCAGATGGATATTCGAGATGGGTACTCTTGCGCCGAAAGGTCTTAATATTGATTTTGATATTGGTTTATATCAGATTACTAGATTTTAAATTTTAATTTTTTTCGTTTTAATGATCACAGTATATTTTTATTTATTATTGATTTATCTTGTTTTTATGATATGTTTTAACTGTTCTTAATGTCCTTATATCTATTGGTTCATTTTTAAATTGTATAAATAGTATGTGGCATTGTCTGATAAGCAAAGTGATTTGCAGTCCAACATATCCTGATGGTCCTTTTTGGCTATTTCAGTAGGTTTTGGCATTGTGCAATATTGATGAATGACCACAAGATGGAGTGTGTGTCTGGTGGTGGTTTGGGCGCTTAATGTCGACTGACCACCACGTGAGGGAGTATGTGTTAGTAACAGAAGGTGGCCCTATTCAGGGTGTAATACCATTAATTGTCACTCGAGGGAGTCTTTGTAGATATATAGTATAATTATCCTCTATGTCTTGCAAACTCCCTCGAACATACAAGGTTTTAAATATTGTTTTTTTTAAATAATTTGCTTTTGTTATATAATAAAATAAAAATATATATGTGTAAATGTATAGAAAAATAATATTTGATGGATACATTTAGCTCAAATACAGGTAAGACTACTGGATGATCAAGTGGGGATGGAAAAGGAAAAAAGGAGGGGGGGAAAGGAAAAGAGGGGAAGGGGAGGGGGAAAGGGGAGGGGGTGGGAAGGGGGTATGTTCCTATATAGGATATTACTTAAAAGTATATATAATAGGTATTAGGAATTAAATTTACCAATAGTGTAAACGGTATATATACCTATATGTAGTGATTTTGGAAAAAAGGGGAAGGAGGGAGGGAGAAATTATATATTATTTCTCCCCTCCTCCTTCCCCTTTTTTCCAAAATCACTACATATAGGTATATATACCGTTTACACTATTGGTAAATTTAATTCCCTAATACCTATTATATATACTTTTAGGTGATATCCTATGTAGGAACATATCCCCGTCCCACCCCCTCCCCTTTCCCCCTCCCCTCTTTTCCTTTCCCCCCCTCCTTTTTTCCTTTTCCATCCCCACTTGATCATCCAGTAGTCTTACCTGTATTTGAGCTAAATATATCCATCAAATATTATTTTTCTATCATGTTACATACGTCCCCACAATGTTTGATTATCGCTGAGTTGCCGTGGGTTGGGTACATCCCTTTGGGCCTTACGGGCAGATTCTATTTATTACACGATCATACCTTAAACTTAATTATAGGTAAATAATTCATCATAATATGTTATAATCATTGTAAATATGTTGTCCATTACAGCATTCAGTTCTGTGCTCTTGAAGAAGCGCATGTGGCGCGCAACATGTCGAGCCAATACAGAATTTGATTGTTACCACCGCATAGCTTACGGGTCAAAGCAATGTAACTATATTGAACAGAGTTCTCAATTCTAAATACTGCTCTAATTGTGTATTATAACCATCCCGCTATGTATGGAGTGTATAACGTGTAACAATTGTGTGATCATGAACTGAATTCTACTTGTACTCCCCTTTTATTCTTTATTTGAAATAAATCAGAATTTTTAACTATAAAATTAGTAATTATTGTGCATATAAAGTCTCAAGCCCCAATTTGCTAATTTCTTCTAATCTAATACGATAAGACGTGGCACCCGCAACCTAAACCGTATCTGCATGACCACTATGTGCAGATACGCTTAGAAACTTAATGGTTATGTTATGTTGTCACTGTCTACTGTCCATCAGAGTGTTATAGATAAGAAAGGGAATAATAGTGCTGTGTTCACAGGTATATGTAGTACATGTGCTAGATAAAGTAGTTTATAGGCAAGAGGGTATAGGCACATGTAGAGAAGACTGGCCAGTCATTATGGGCATTAAATTAAGTAAGAGAATGAAGGGTAAGAGACCCTCAATCCTCAAAATGCCCAGCTCAAGAGGAGCGCTATATGAGAGTCGGAGGTGCATTTCCACCTATACTGAGCCCCTAGATTAATGGTTAAAGTGGACAGGGATGCACATAGGGTAACTGGGTTACCACCAAAGTCCACAGGGACTAAGAACCATGCAGAGTAAACAGCTAGAGAAACAGCTATCTATGTGAAGAGGATGGATCAAGGGTGAGAATTAACACTAGACAGAAAGGGACATTTTCATGTTAAGTTGTGGGATGAATTTGGGGTCAGGCACTACAACTAGTAAAGTCAAGAAACAGAGTAATGAGAGTTAAAACAGAATACTTTATATGTTGTCAGAGAGGGAAGATGGGATGAGCACTGTGGCTGCCTGTCTTATAATACAATCAAAGAAGCTAGAAATAAATGATATCTGAACAAAATAAGGAAAGCAGAATTTAAGCAGGGAAATATTAAAGAGTTAAAAGAAAGTTAGAGAATGATATGCATGTGTTGTGTACAAATGGGAGAAATGTAAGCGATTTTAGAGAGATATCCATGTATGTGTGTGCATGCTGGAACCTTTAGTTCTGTGTGTGTGTTCTTGTGTGTGTCATGTACACAGATGTGACCCCCTCCTTTGTGCTCTCATGAAAAAATGTGGCTGGGATGAGAGATCAGTGATAAGCTGGAAGGACACCATGCCAATTCCAGTTTTTTAGACAAAACATTTATAACAAAATGTGCCGGGTTAATGAATCTAATGATAAACAATTTGATCACAATTATTTTTTTAATCTGTTTTCCAAACATGGTAAAATGAAGGTTACATTTAACCGTGTATTAAACAAATTGAATATCCTTTGATAGTGGGAAAAAAAAAGGGAAGTTAAGTAAAATTAAGTAATATGACCCCCTTTAAGGAAATGTATCTGTGGATATATATTATATATGAATATTAATTTCTAATGAGTTTAACAAGTTTATTAATAATATAGATATATTGAAACTGGTTTAGACAACCTTTGGTTGGAAATGAAGTCCAGGTTATCGGGGAACATTGTAAAAATGTGATTAGTTTAGATTAAGATAACCATTTTGTAATTTTACACTTGAGTGGAAAAAAAAAAGATTAAGATGAGGTTGTTAATTGGAATACAGCTGCCATAACGTTTAACAAAGCCAAGATGGATGGGATACATAAGAAGTTTTCCTACAAAAATGAAATCTTAAGGTTTGATAATAACTTGTTGTGAGGTCCATGATTTGAGAGTAATAATAAATAAAATTTAAATATAACAGACCCATCACATCAAGTCCACACACCCTGTTAGGATAGATGCCACCTGCAGCCAGTTGTTTTATAGTTTTTGATGTGGCTGAGTGCTATCTGGTCCATCATACAGATTGTTGGTCCTTTTGTTTTTATTTATTTTTACTTTTGAAATCCAAAGCAGAATGTGTGGATTGTGAAATGATGTGTCCCTTTTTCTTGTAAGTGCAGTGGTATAAGCAGAAGAATATTTTGGATTTATGGACATCTCTGCATGACCACAGGGTATTGTTATCATTTATTATCATATTGCCAGGAAAAGTTGTCTTTTTGAAACATGAAACGGGAGTTCTTACACAAACAGCATGATAGAAAACAAGCCATTGTAATATATGTATGCAAGCTGGACCCAGTAATGAAGGGTTCACCCCGATAGAGCTGTAGCTTTATGCAAAGGTGCTATTAGAGAAAGTTACAGACATTATTTTGGTCAAATATTTAATTTTTAATGGTCCCACATTCTGCGCAGCAAATATACAGCTAACTAAAGGTTTGTCTAATGAAAGGTTTAAAATATGAATTTGTTTGGTTATGTTCAAATCTAACAATGAAAAATGTGTACATTTGAATCCAGCCACCATATTGCCTCTATTGGAGGAGGCTGGAGACCACATGTGTTAAATTGATGGTGTAGGCAACAGCTGCTGAGAGCCCAGTGCAGGACACACTCCCTGAAGACCCAGATATTTACATTTTTTGTAGAGTTATTCCCGGTTTTACACTGAGGATGCAGTTTATCACCCAGAAGGATACTTTGTATTTAGAGTCATTGGATCCTTCTGGGTGATAAACTGCATCCTCAGTATAAAACCGGGAAGTGTGTCCTGCACTGGGCTCACAGCAGCTGATTCCTACACCATCAATTTAACACATGTGGCTTCCTTTTCATCCAGCCTCCTTCAATAGAGGCAATAAGGTGGCTGGATTAAAAGGAAGCCACATGTGTTAAATTGATGTGTAGGAATCAGCTGCTGTGAGCCCAGTGCAGGACAATCCACGAGCATGCACAATCCTAAAGCATGACATGTTGGCCATCTATTTACTCGGTGTAACATAATCTTTCATATTTTACAAAAAAATTGCATTATATATATATTTTTTTTTAATCATTAAATTGTATTTTTTCCCCAAAAAACTGCTTTTGAAAAATTACTGCCTAAAAACTGTGTGACATTAAAAATTGCAACTACTGCTTTTTTATTTTGGCCTGTGCTAAAAAAAAAAAAAAAAATAATAATGTTTGGGGATTCTAAGTAATCTTCTAGCAAAAAACACAGATTTTTATATATTAAATTCAGGTGTGATATATTTCTGGTCTAAATTGTGTGCCTTATAAGAAATGCTGATTTGATACATGTTTTATTCTTGTACACAATGAAGAATCCTAATGGGTTTGAAACTTTTGTGCAGATAAGTGTGTAAATAAATTTACAAGGTGCTGCAAATCTGGCAGAAGCCACGGCAGGTTTATGTTTTCATACACTATTCGTGATCTATATTTTTAAGTTGTTAAGTTGTTATTGGTCCTTATGCTTGGGGTAAGAACCAGGGGTGGATCCAGAGTCTAGTCTTGGGAGGGGCACTGCCAGAAATTAAGGCTAATTTTACACTGGGGCGGTTGGGCGTCGGTGGTAAAGCGACGTTATTTTTAGCGCTGTGTTAGCGGCACTATTCGGCCGCTAGCCGGGCCGTTTTAACTCCCGCTCATGGCAGAAAAAGGGTTAAAACCTGCCTGCATAGAGCCGCTGCAGCAGGACAATGTCGATGTTTTGGTGGCGCTGCCCATTGTTTTCAATGGGCAGGGGCGCTTTAGAGGTGGTGTATACACCGCTCCTACAGCTCTGCAAAGATTACTTTTTTTTACCGTCCTGCAAGCACACCGCTCCAGTGTGAAAGCCCTCTGGAGAGACAGGAGAGGTTCTTTACAGGCGCTATTTTTAGTGCTGTAGCACCTGTAAAGCACCTTAGTGTGAAAGTAGCTTAAGGCGTTGCTTACAGAACTGTATTTAACGTATCATACAGTCCTAACCTTGTTTAAAACAGCGACACTGTTTTTAAAGTGTTACATGCATCCCAATGCCGGTGTTCTGTCGAGAAGTGCCCCCATCGAATATTGCCCGCGCATGCGCAGGACGGAGCTGCACTTTAGCTGATTTGCCAATCAGCTGGAGTGACGTGACCAGGGCACAAGCGCACATTGTAGGAGGCATCTCTCGATGGGAGATACCATTTCATGGCCACAATTGAAACCTATACAAACAGCGGGGGGAGACCGTAGTTCTCACATTGTGCCTCGCTGTTGCGGGGCAGCTTTACAGTGTGCTGATGGTCCGGTTTTGTCTGTGTTGCAGGGCGGATTTGCTGTGTTGAAAGGCCGTTTTTTCCTGTGTCAAAGGGTGGCTTGCAAGACAGACAAAACTTCAGTTCTTCAACACAGCCACTAGCCGCCCTCCATAAGCAGCGATGCACAATCTGAGAACTACAGTCTCCCCCACTGTTTGTATAGGTTTAAATTGTGCCTGTGAAATGGTATCTCCCATCGAGATATACCTCTTATGATGTGCGCATGTGCCGTGGTTACGTCAGCCCAGCTGATCGGCAAATCAGCTGTTGTGCTGTTCCGTACGGAGCGTGCGCAGTACATACTGGGCACTATTCGATGGGGGGCACTTCTCAACAGAACACCGGCATCCCATGTATTTCTACTGAGACACACAGACGCTATATATCCCAATATCACATGCTGGTGCAGGGGTCCCTGAATGAACCCTGCATGCATTCTGGGATCCGCACGCATGACATATTGGGATATAGCAGCTGTGTGTCTCAGTAGAAATACATGGGATGCCGGCATTAGGCTACATGTAACACTTTATGCATCCCCAAGCCAGTAAAAGACAGCCCTGCATGTTAGACACATGTCTGCAGCACGCCCTGTGTGAATGAAGTCTAGAGATTAATTTTTCTGTCATTCTATATCATCATTATTATCATGACAATCACACAATACAGGTGCTGTGGCTCAACGCACCTGTACTGTGTGATTATCATGATGATAATGATGATTGGTAATTGCAATATGGCACATGGAGGGGGTTAATGTACTCACTGATGTATTACTGAGCAGTGACAACTAATTAACCCCTTTGTGCTGCATTAGTGGCACTAGTGGCAGTGTTTATAAACCTCTTCATGCTGAAGCATAAAAGGAGTTAATAACACTGATGGTGCCACTGTCATTAATGCAGCACAAAGGGTTTAATTGCCACTGGTCACTAATACATGAGTGAGTACATAAACCCCCTCCATGTGCCATATCACCATTGTAAATTTAACCCCCCCCCTCCCCCAAAGCGTTAACCACTTCACACATCTAAGACAAGGTGTTAACTCATTAACATAACAATGCCTTAGCTAAGTGATCACTCACTTGAATTGCACTGAGCTCTGGCTACAGGTTCTATCGCAGCAGCTGGTCTTCAATCCTGGCCTCTGAATTGTGACGTCACACCAGCTGGGACTAGGAATCTCCTGTCGGGTGAAGATCACTCCACCGGACAGGTAAGTGAAGTGACACCCGCACCACTCTGCTGCAACTCTGCCAGCATGTAGCAGCGCTCCCCGGTCTCACATCGATCCAGACTCCCATAGCGACGCCACTGGCCCCCTCTAAATGAACTGATGGGGCCCAGGGAATATATTTTAGGCCACCTGGGAGCCAGGGGAAGAAGAAAAAAAGTCCCTCAGCTGCATTTAGATGGTGCCTCATAACGCAAATCTGGGGGAGGTGGCGGAGGGAGAAAGCCTTGGAGTCAGTACTATTTTCTGGAGGGGGCAATTGCCCAATTGCCCCGTTGCCCCCCGTGGATCCGCCCCTGGTAAGAACTCACTTTCACCCCATGTTGCTTATTTGATGATTTTATACAGTGAAGTGCTAAAAAATGGTCTCCCACAAAGGGGAAGGCATAATCCCTTCTTACATAGTTGCTTTGCTGACCTCTCCTAAACCAGATTGCTCTGCAAATCTGAACAAAAGAAAGAGATATCCGTGAGAACAGAGGATAAGCTTTGAGTACTGTATCACACATAAAATGTGATGTGATAAATTTCCCCCTAGCCTACCAGACCCTAAATTTCATCTTATAGAGATGAGTGCATTCTGGATCCTTCACTTCAAGAAATATTCCACGTGACCCTCCATTCAAGAAATGACCCGTGGCCTGTCATACACCCCCCTCTGGGTTTTAGGAACATCCTGCAATTGCACCATTTCTTTACCTGTATTCCATCAACTACAACCTTTAAGATTGTGCAAAGAAAGCAGCCCATCCAGACACACCATATCTACACTAAACAATTTACTAACTACTCCTAAAATAGTACACACCCTTCCATTTATTGTAAAATGAGAGGAAGATCTCTGAATTTTTTTCTCTCCTGACCAAATAGAAAAAAAATGTTATACTTCACAACTCTTCTCCACCTGTTCTATGCATCACTTGTCAATACATGTTGGAGGTGTGGTGCTGAGACAGGCTGTTTACTATACATATTTTGGAGCTGTCCTAAGTTAGACAAGGTCTGTTAGAGCAATACCTCAGAAATTCACAGACTTTCACGTACTCCGTTATTCATCCTTTTACCTTCTCTATTACAACACAATGCCTTGTCAGAAAAAAAACCTGCAAAATTTCTGCCAATATAGATCTGGTTAATGCATCTCAGCCTGCATTGCAGCACAATGGTGTCAGATGGATCCCCCAATGTTAATTCAGTGGTTCTCCAGGATTAAGGACATCAAAATGATGAATGATCTTACCTCAGTGGTGAAGGGAAATACAGAGGCCTTCAGATGCAGATGGTTCTGCTGGCTGGAATTTGTGTCTCTTCAGGAATATGTTGCATAACTCTCAAAGTAGATGCATATGGCAAATGCCATATTCCAAGTCTAAGTATTCTGGCCCTTTTGGTTTCAGACCCCCCCACCCCACTCTTGCCCCCTCCTTCACCCTTTTATTTCTTCTCCGTTCTATGAAGTCCTCCGTTACTCATTATCTCGCTTTACCCCCTTCCCCCAGAAAGCTACACCTCCCACTCTATTGAGCCAAAAATGGAATCAAACTTTTCTCCTTGGCCATACTTCTGTGTTAGGATCATCCACCCCCCAACCCTCCTCTCCTCACTGCACCCCTTATTTCTAATATATAGTGAGTAAATAGAAGATTTCTGATGAGCAAAGTTGTAAGGTATAAGGATGAATCATGGACAGTTATACACCAGTTGGTTTATTAAATTACTGACCCAGATAGCAAGCAATTGAGCTGCAAGATTGAAAATTACTTTCTAAGCTATTGCTAGACTTGCAAGGCTTCACAAGTTTGTTGGTTTGTTACACAATTGCAGCAAGTCTGCATTGCATGACTCCAGATCAACTTTCTTTGCAAACATTCTGCAAGTCTGCTGAAAGTTCTGGTTTAGTTATATTGTGCAATAATCATCCCACCACAGGGGACATTGACTTGCAGAGCTCTTGCAACTTTGCTGTTACTAGACTTGTCAAGCAAATTTGCTACAAATTGGAAAAGTGTCAACTAGAACCTGTGCTTCAAGTGCTCTGTAAGTGTGCAACTTACCAGGGAAAATGTACAGCAAGTTGACAAGACTTACAATGCAACACTGCAACAAATTTGTGGAAAGTTATCCTTGCTATCTGGGAACAGAAGAGTATCTGTACTGTATACCGCATGTTACACTGTATATATTTTTCTATCTGGCTTTTATTGTACCTGTTAAGTGCACATACTCAAAGTCTCTTAAAATAAAGAATTCATAATAAATTGTGATGTGTTATGTGATGTGCATCTGATCAATGCAATCATTTAAAAAAAAGGTGCGATACCAGCAGCTCTCCGATTCACACTTGGTGATGTAGACCAAGTACATTAACTAAAGTCTGGGAAATATGGGTTAGCAGGTTTGAGAAGTCACTCCAACTAAAGGAATACATGGAGCCAGAAAGAGCGTCCAACTTTTTATTGATAGGGTCCTTAAAGGACAGGGCATCATCAATAGGGATGATCCAGGCCCTAATAACATGAAATATAGAAGAATCAATCTTGGAAGATCTTTTTTTACAAAGTAGTATGAAAATGGATGCATTTTAAATTGGATGTGGATAAATTGTATGTGAGTGGATTTGAGTGTTTTAAATTGTTTAGGGTCAAAAAACTGTTGTCTAGAAACAGCCAAACTTTGTATATGAATCTATTGAAAATAGGGTGAATAAAAACCTTTACAGCCCATCCAGGTATGAAAGCTAAGCCTAGACACCTTAGAAGGTGATATAATGGGTGAGAGTCTTCTAAATTCAGGGCAGAATACACAGCCTTAATTAAAAAGACAGTTTCCTTCTGATGTTATGACACAAAAGGTACCTGGAAATCATGTGGATGAACCTCCTTCTCCAGAGAAAGAGTGTACTCAGCTTCCCATAACTCATCCAGGGGATTATCTCTCACAGCCCCAGAAATATTAGGCAACTCTTCATTAGATTCTACAGGTGAAGGAGACCTAACCCTTGTGAGCAGGAGGAGCAACTTGTTTTTCTATTTGAGACATAAAACTGTTCATAAAGAAAAAACTGCCTTAGTGAGATAGAGGGAAGGAGGAATACCTGCTATATGGAAATAATCTTAGACTTGCTAGAAGTACAAACTGCACACTCCTTTCCAGAACCAGTGTCTGCCTTACATACATTACATCGGTGTAAGGAGTGGGAGATTTGTTCACCGCCACAGTGTGATCACTCCTCCACTTGGAAACAGACATGTTGCCCACCAAAAAAAAAAAAAAAAAAAGGGTATATAGTATGCAACTACCAATCCCCTCAGTAATACTCACAGACCATATCATTTTACTGAAGTTTAAGAGAAACACTAGTACCACTTGTCACTGCAGGAAGAGGCAAGAAAAAATTCTAATGCTGTGAATAGCCGATTTCCTGAAAATGTGCACTTCCAAAGAGCTACCTCAGAGCCTGCAGAGCACCAGAGAGTGCATCACCACTGTACACCACATATCTGTAAAATTAACAGATCAGGTAAAATATTTCCATGGTACACATTCCTGAAAATAGCTTAAAGCAGATGCGTGCTGTATGCCTGATAAAGGGGCTCTGCATGGCCCAGAAATACAGCCTTTTTATCACTGCGAAGTGATCACTTTAATAAACGTTTGCCCGTTATTCTGAAGATCTAGTGTGTGCTGGTGATATATGCTTTAACTTGTGAAAATAACAGAGGAGGCTAACAGCAGACAGTGTGCCCTGCAATGAACACACACACGCAAAGTAAAAAGACCTGTAGCACACACAGAGTTCTGACTGCAATGACAAAAAGGAAATTCACATAAATACAAACACAAATGTGCCATAGAAAAAACAATACCCAATAAAAATATAGAGGGGGGAAGCCCAGTCCTCTACATACACAGAACTAAGGTCAATAGGCACTAGTACTGTCCCCTCCAGTATGCTGCAAAAGACTGTTGCAGTATAGGAATAATTCCCAGCTAGGACATGACAAATGCTCACAAAGCTATGGCCTAGTTCCAACATGTAATTCCAAGATAATATTGGCCCCCAGACATTACTGGCCATACTGACCTAACTACACCCATACAATAATGGCCTGACCTGATAGCCAGAACACAGATGGGTCATCTCTACTAAGATATCACTGCAGATGATGCAGAATCAATGTAGTATCAACTGCATGTACATAAACTGTAAAAACCTGTGCCCAGTGAACTAGAGGGACTTCCAGGACTTCAATACACCTTTCAGGAATCTTCCAAAACATCTTGGCCAACTGGAGAAAACCTTCCAGGGTTTCAATATACCCAACATGAATCTACCAGCACAACTAGTTTAATATATCTGGCATGAATCTCAGTGGCGGCTGGTGCTCGATAATTTAGGGGGGTGGCAAACCAATGCCACCCCTCTCTCCCTCTGTCAGAGATGGACATTAACACGGGGAGCACGCCACGCCCCTCCCCCCTCCCCCCTACTGCAGAAGATGGACGGCCTCCTTACCTCTGTCCTGTCCAGACTCCAATCTTCCCTCTTTGAGCCGGGGAGTGCTAGATGGCTGAGCCGGATGCTGGGTGGTGAATCATCCCTGGAGTGGTGGCTGGTGGCTTCCGTCGGTCTTCCCCTTGCTTCTCCCCTGGCTGCGTGCCTCCTTCCTCCTCCCCCTTGGCCAATAACATTGCTTCTTTTTTCGGCCAATCGGGAAATGGGTCTCATGACACGCTTCTCGATTGGCTGGGAGGAGAATCAGTGTGAGAATAGCAAATATTCATTCGCTATTCTCTCACACAACTGGGTGGGCTCAGAGTGCAGTGCTCTGCACCCCCAGCCCACCCTTTTTTGTTGCCCATTAGAGTCTCTGGATCTAATCACATGAAAAAAAAAAAAAACACACACACACACAACACCTCCCCCATTGGAATCCATGGTCCGGTCCTCTCTATGTAGATCAGGGGGTCAGACACATGGATAGGGGGGCACGCCCGTAACGGACGGGCCACCACTGATGAATCTACCAGCAGCTGTAGATAGCTGAAAAATCTTCCAGCTCCAGAAGAAAAAAGTTTTGCAGAAATGAAGGAGACATCCATTTTTTGTGAGGATAGTACGCAAAACTGGTGAAGTGTTAGATGGGAGGGGATTTGTCCTTAAAGAGGTAGGCCTTCAGTTTATTGGTGTCCATTTCTCCTGTAGGCAGCATTATAACCTTACATTAATATTATCAGAGCTATGTCCCTCATTGGGTGATATATACTGAAACATTTTTTGTGTACAGGAAAGGTCTGATGGTTAGCTATAAAAAAAACATTTGTTTGGGCTTACTGGGAATAAACCAGGCTCCAGTGTTTTTCAAACATGTAGGTCAACATACTATTTCCATCAATGACTTCACCTAATTAAACCATTATTCAAGCAAAATATTGAAATGTACAATGTTACACAGAGTATGTTGTTTGTATTTAAGTGTGTCTCTATGTACTATTTATCATCATCTCTGGCTTTCAAAAAATAAATACAGGGAGAATAGAACCACTGGTAGGTTATAAATTAAAAAGAAAAAACTCCACAAAGCAGACCCCCCTGACATAAACCACCAATGCTCTTTTAAATTATTCAAGGTAGGGATTCAAAGTATTATTATTATACAGGTTTTATATAACAGTTTGCGCAGCGCTTAACAAAATATATATCATAATTACATATACAGTATGCTATGTGCCCAGACACTGATCTGCTATTTTCAGAAATGACATCATTGATGGCAAACATCTTATTTCCTCTGCCGGCCCAGCTATTATATTGTGCCATATTTTTCAATAACATGCTACCTCAGATCTTGAGCAGCCCATATGCAAGATCAGGCAAAGGTTCTCCCCTTGGCACTGTTGACATGGCCTTCCCTGGGGTCACCTCTGAGGCTGGGGCTACATTACCAGAGCCTCAAGGAAACCAGAAACTAGAAAAAAATGTAAGTTTTTAAAAAATGATTTGATTTTCAAAATACTTTTTTTGACGTTTATGGATGGGTATGCAGGATTTAAATTTTCTTTATAATGGCAGAAAAATTCTGTGTGAGTGGAGAGTCAGGGACTTTTCATTTGACGTAATATAGGCATTTCTCTGGCCACACACGAGGGTGCTGCCCTTGACGCAGACTCCAACAGAGCCCATATATGTCTAATACCTAAACCGGACAAAGACCATAGTGATGTGGTGAACTACTGTCCAATATCATTAATCAATAATGAACACAAACTTCTCATGAAAATATGCAAACCGGTTTAACAAATTCCTGGCACAATATATACATTTAGACCAAGTGGAATTTGTCCCTGGCCGTCAGGTGGGGGACTAAATTAGACAGGCTATAGACCTGGTTTCCTTATTGAAATCAAACTGGGATGGGAGGTACTAGGCAAGATATGCTACTGTCACTGGACCTTCACAAGGCCTTTGACGCTCTTTCCTGGCCATACCTCTTTCACATACTGAGGAGATGGAATTGTGGACTGAGCTTTCTCTCCCTCCTAGGGGCATTATATTCAAATCCCCTAGCTAATATCCGCGTGTATGGCCGCAATTCAGGCCGCATCAAAATTGAAAGGGGGACCAGACAAGGATGCCCTCTCTCGCCCATCCTTTTTGTTATAGCTATCGAAACGCTAGCAATAGCCATTTGTGCTAACCCTAACATCCACAGCATTCCCAGTAGAGGTAGAACTCATCAATGTGCATTATTTGTCATCAACCTTTTATTATTTATCACGGACCCCATCACGACCCTACCTAATCTATTTCCAACCCTATCCAAATTCAAGTCCACCTCAGGTCTGAGGGTAAACCACTCTAAATCAGAAGCGTTAGCTATAAATTTGGACCCAATAAGGGATACAGTGCAGAGGTCCTTCCCCTTTAAATGGTGTTTGAATTCTTTCCCACACCTGGGAGTCAAATTTATCTCTGATATCTCCACAATGTATCAGGCCAATTATGCCCCCCTTTATACCTCAATAGAACAAAATCTAAAACCATGATGGGCCTTTGATCTTTCCTGGATGGGTAGGATAGCGGCCATTAAGATGACAGTTCACCCTCGAGTTTTATATTACTTAAGGTCCCTACCAATCCCAATACCATCCATATTTTTTCGGAAGCTCCAATCACCAATTTACAAATTTATATGGGGCAACGGTGCCTGCAGAGTGGTTCGGTCTGCACTATACACCTCCAGGTGGCGGGGTGGCCTGGGAGTCCTACATTTTCTGTGCTATTAGAGAGCCGCTCAGTCAGTCCAGCTATATCAAATCTTCTCAAAAACATATCAACCTGACTGGGTTCGGTTGGAGGCACAAGCTAATACTTCACTTCCTATGGACCTCCTGATGTGGCTTTCCCCAAAGGAGCATTGGGCTATTATGAGTCCTTCCTTATCTCACTTTCTACATCTTTGGGACATGGTGTGAAAGTTATATCCCATGAAATCCCCTAATTTTCCAGTGGCTCCTCTTTTTAACAACCCCCCCGGGGCAGGATCCCCAACAATTTGCATGGTGGATTAACAAGGGCTTCTGCAGGGTAGCACATTTTATAGCTCATAAAGCCTGTCTGTCTATTTCAGAGAAACATTAGAGATGCCCCCTAGTGAAACTTTGATTGTGCCAAATTACCCATTTTATTCAGTCTCTCAATAAGGACCAGGTAGACAGAGACTAGAACCCTATTTGAAAAAAGATGTATACGTGGTCCTGAATCACGTGGAGGAATTTTGGAGCTATATCTACTCTTCAGTAGCCAAAGTAGTAAACCTTCATACCAATTGAACTGGAACAGGAGAGAGTCCAGAGAAGAGCAACAAAACTAATAAAAGGGACTGGAGGACCTTAGTTATGAGGAAAGGTTACGAGCACTGAATTTGTTCTCTCTGGAGAGGAGACATGATTTCAATGTACAAATACCATACTGGTGGTGACATCACAATAGGGATAAAACTTTTCCGCAAAAGGGAATTTAATAAGACACGCGGCCATTCACTAAAATTAGAAAAGTGGTTTAACCTTAAAATGGGTAGAGGGTTCTTTACTTTAAGAGCGGTTAGGATGTGAAATTCTCTTCCACAGGCAGTGGTTTCAGCGGGGAGCGTCGATAATTAAAAAAAAACAAAAAAAACAAAACAAAAAACGATTAGATAAGCACTTGAACGACCACAACATACAGGAATATACAATGTAATATTGACATAAAATAACATACATAGGTTGGACTTGATGGACTTGTGTCTTTTTTCAACCTCGCCTACTATGTAATCGACATGGGAATCAGACCTGGTTGAGCAGATAGAGGAGGAGGTGTGGACTCAGTGGTCAACCCTAGTACATAAAAGGAATATTCAATACCTCTTTAGTACAAGCGGAGAAAAAGGAATAACCCCTCAAGAAGTGGTGGGACTTTAAAGTCCCACCACTTCTTGAGGGGTTATTCCTTTTTCTCCTTACGTCAGGGATGGCGGCAACTCTTGTGACATAACTGGATGGTATCCCCTTTTTTGATCTTTAGTACAAGCAAACTTTAATGCCCCGTAACACAAGCGGAAATTCCACCAGCAAAAGTCAGATGAGAGCTTTTGGTCCGAAAATGCGTCCGTGTGTATGCTCCATCAGACTTTTGCTGGCGAAATTCCAGACAGCAAAAGATTGAGAGCATGTTCTCAATTTTTCGGTCGGAAAAAGTTCCGATCTGAAATTCCGATTGTCTGTACCAATTGCGACGCGCAAAATTCCCACGCATGCTCGGAAACAATTCGACACATGTTCGGAAGCATTGAACTTCATTTTCTCAGTTCGTCATAGTGTTGTACGTCACCGCATTCTTGACTATCGAGAGTTCAGCGAACTCGTGTAACCGTGTGTATGCAAGCCAAGCTTGAGCGGAATTCCGTCGAAAAAAAAAAAGATTTTTCTGATGGAAATTCCGCTCGTGTGTATGCGGCAGAAGGTGCTATCCAGATGGTATCTTGTTCCGGCGAGGTCAGCAAAAATCTATCCTGGAGCCTCACCTAAATGTTTCTGTGTCTGTGGCCAGGTGGGAGATATGTTTGGTGGTTATGTACAAAGGTCCAAAGATTTTGGATTAGAGTATTCAATTTAATTTATTTAGTGACGGGACAG
The DNA here is from genome assembly GCA_037952925.1 of Lithobates clamitans. Lineage (NCBI taxonomy): Eukaryota > Metazoa > Chordata > Amphibia > Anura > Ranidae > Lithobates > Lithobates clamitans. Next base: position 3,030,130 of record JBBGZY010000732.1, read on the forward strand.
AACATACCCAAAAATCTTAAAACTGCTCTATTCTCGGACCTCTCAATGAGATCCTCAGGCACCTTCATTTTCATACTTACAGCTGCTAAAATCTCGATAGCACTGGCATGGAAATCACCCGTGATCAATATCACCCTGGTTTTACACAAAATATCTTGGATTATGATCAATGAAAAACTGACAAGTATTCTAAGAGACAAGCAAACCAAAATTTGAGAGGGTGTGGAATCCCTGGATTAGATATCTCCAGGCCCTTTAGGGACTGAGACACCCTGTGGTCAGAGAACAGGATCGAGAGGACTGCTGTTAACTCCCCCCCCCCTTTTTTTTTCTCGTTTTCCAATCTTTTTTCTTTATCTCTTTCCCCTTTTATTACCACCAATGTTTTTTTTCTTTATATGGATACATATGGCAGATCAGTAGAGCCTCCCTCATTCCTGATCATTTAGGGAGTAAGGCATTGCACCTTGCGGTAGTGAACGTAATCTGTCGGGAAACTTGTTTTTCAGATTGTAGTTGTGTTACCACTTGACTAATTGCTAAGGTGATATTCTTTTATAGATACGTCTTCACTCTATGTCTGTATTAGGACGTCTACACTCAGAGTTGATGCTTTTAGTAAACAAACAATTTATTAAGAGGGCTCAGCCTTTTAGGCTCATTAAATTGGGTCCTGTCCATAGCACTTGGACTCTTGATTGCATTGAAAGGGAACACCCCTGCTTGATATTTGCTTAACTACATTGGTCTGTCTATACTTTGTTAAACTTTTGAATAACAATTAAAAAAAAAAAAAAAAAAAAGCATCTCTCCATCTCTGTGTAAGCTGCTTGAGTGCTTACCCAGAGATGGAGAGATACCCGTTTTATGTCACGATACAGTGGGTTGCCAATTGTTTTTTATAATAAAGCTGTTTAATACTACTGCACTTAGTCTTAGTTTATTTTCATTCTTTCAGACATTACTTCAATCTCATAAGGAGCCGCCGCTGGTGTGTGTAGACCATTACAGGGAATTTATGGACTTTTCTTTAAATTTATGGACTTTTCTTTAAATTACTTTTCAGGACTATTAATATGCCACTACTGTATAGGTTTAAGCTGTCTATATTGTTTTGTACATTGTATACCTACTGTTTGTTTTTATTGGCAGTGGTGCGCTGTTCCAATATTGTGCCATTTGTTTTGTTTTGACTTTTCATTTTGGGGTACTTGCTCAAAATTATTTTGTTTCAAAGATTGTATTGATTTTTTTTTTCAGAACAAAGATTGCATACAACATATAGAGGCTCTGTGTCATCACAGTATCATACATTTTAAAAAAATATATAATTAAAGCATGACAACAAGCTGACAGAGTGCAAGAAAAATGTGGCTTCCCCAATTACAAAAAAAATTGTAGGAGACAAATGGAAAAAGAAAATTTATAAGGTAACTGAGGGCCTGTTCATATCACATGCAGTGCAGTTATTTTTTTATTTGCATCAAAAACACATAGAAAGCATGTTAAATGGGTTCAAATTGTATAGTTCACACCAGTGCAGTGCGTTCCAGTGCATTTCAGCTCCAGAGAAAAGTACAACATGTTGCTTTTTACCTGCACAGAACTGTACTGGAACGCTGTAAAAAGCATTAAAAATCCATAAATAACACACCGGACCCCAGTCTAGCAAAAACGCACCAGCATGCATCAAAAACATGTTAAAAAAGCACATGCAGGAATGGATCTGGAGGACATTTTTGTGGTGTGAATGGGCACTTATTGCAAAGAAGTTGTAGTACATCATGATATACAAGAAAGCTACATTTTAAGCATGCAGCATTATGCTGCATTGTAAAAACATAGGCTAAAATATAACAAATCTAACATAAGGAGGAGGGAAAGATTGAAATGGGTGTCAGCTCATTCACAGTTTTAAGTACTTTTAGAGGTAATCTAGCCCATTTGATGAGAAGAAAGAGAAGGGAAAGAAGAAGAAAAAAAAAGAAAAGAAAAAGGAAAAATTGAAAGGGAAGGGTAAGCAGTGAGCAAGTTGATTAGAAAAGGAGAAGAATGAAATAATAACAGCTTTGAGATCAGGAATATGTTCAGAAACCAAGAAAGAGTAAAACTATAGAAGCAAAAGCTAAGAAGTTTACTGGGATGGTGTACCTGTGGGGAAGAGAGGCCGCTAGATAAGAAGCATGTAGACCTGTTAGGTATTGAGGGATTGGAGGTACATTCATACTACATGCAGTGGGATTGCAATGAGCGGCTATTGCAGTGCAGTCCCACCGTATGACAAGGCATATAGCCTTGTCTCCCTATCTGTCCAGTTCATACCACTGTTTTGCAGTGGTTTGCAGACGGTGAGTGGTGAAAAAATAAAAAAAATAAAAATGTTGTGATGATCTCAATAAATCAAAAAACAACAAACCCAAACCATGAGTTGCTGCAAACATCAAATGTGTTCCCACATCCAAATTTTATTTGATATAAATACTAAACAGTGTTGTGCTACTCAAAGCACTTCCTGCTTTTTTAAAAAGATCTCAAAATGTCATAACGTGAATAAACACACTACAGGGCTCAAACCCATATGTAACTATACAGTGTAAATAATGCAGGATAATATGTCTCCTACTTTTACATAGGACTTCCGTTTTTCAGTTCCTCTTATTTAGAAGGCATACTGGGTACAGTATAATTTTCTGCAATAATTAGACTGAATTGGCCCATATGGGTTTGAGCTCTGTAGTTTGTTATATAATTTTGACACTTTCTGAATTAAGTGGGAGGTATATTATCCTGTATCATTTACATTGTACGGTTACGTATGAGTTTATTCTAGTTATGAAATTGAGATTTTTTTTTTTTAAATAAATATGCAGGAGTAGCTTTTCCTCCTGAATGGAAGTCAATTTATTTAAAAAAACATAATTTGGTTAACCCAGTTTTTAAATTCTCTAATAGGTAGAGATTTTCATGAGCAAGCTATAGTTCTTTGGGCAGTAAAGAGAGTAAAAGTGACAAGTGTAAATTTGCATTTGTTACAGGCCCAGGGGAGATTACGTCTGAGTTTCTGGGTAAGTACCCACCCAGTACATGTAACATCATATCACAAACTCACAGCCAAAAAGACTGAGCCACTAGGCATTCCCACCAGATATGGCCATATGTACCAAGTGTGAGGCACCCTCTGAAACAGGCCAAATAATACTTTGGAAGTGCTTTTGAGATGTAAGAAGGAACCAACACAATAAAAGTTTATATTTAGGGTTAACTTACAAAACATGCATAGAGCTTTTATAGAGGTCTAGGTTCACATCTTGTGCCCATTTAAGAGTATAAGAAAAAGGAGAGAGACTGTCAAGGGCTCCATAAGTTGCAGATCTAAGCAAGATAAACACTGCAGAGTGTGTGTGTCAAGAACTTGCAATAAGTTACAATATACAGTTCCTTCCTTAGTTTTAAGTTTGATTGTGAGAAATAAGCACCCCTTCTAGTCAAAGTACGCTTTAGCAGTTTCAGAATAAAAATAAAAAAACCTTCAAGCTTGCTCCCATCCTTTCAAAATTTCAACTGAGTGAAATTCTGTCCCAGTTGGTTAACTTATGCTTTTTATCTTTGTAGAACGTCCTCTCGAAAATGCCTTATGGACTTTTTAGAGGATAACAGTGGGTTTAACTGAGTTTATGTTTTTGCTGACAGTATTCCTTTAGGATCTGCTGGGCTGAAAAGAATACATCAGGGTACTTGAGTAGAGTCTCATGAATAAACAGTTAAGGAGGAGAGGAGAGAAACTCTAAGACCATTAGACCATGTTATGATCAGACACCAGGGGTAGAAATTAAATTGCCTGTTGATACAAGAAAAAGTAAGGTGTGATGCATGTAAATGTGATTTATTCAAGACAAGACATCTTGTGGAATGATTTAAAATGTGATGTCTTGTTTTTAAGTGTTTAGGTTACTCCTACAATCCATAAAATATCCTTGAAGGTTTCAAAAGTCTAAAACAGAGAAGGGATGCGATGGTCCTTTGGGAGAAAACGTATATACTATAGATGCAGACTAAATTGGAGTCTCCTCACATAAGGACCCCTTTAAAGTGAGTGGTCACTATGTGACGAAGATGATTGAAAAAGCTTAGCTAATCAGTATTGGATGCATAGTTAGATACATTCATAGCCAGGGAATCCATAATAGTGAACATTGTAAATCAGTAATACATATTGTATTGACTGTATATTTCTGGTGTGCCACAGCTATTGGCACTATTTCAAAGCATTCCACAACCATTAGGTATTTTTATTGCAATGCTATTAACCCTACTTACTACTCCACCCCTGTCCCAACCCCACAGGCGGGGGGGGGGGGGTTACACTTTCTGGAAATGGGCTGCTAATAGGTACCCAAATGAAAAAAAAAAAATGAACCACTGAGTTAAACATGAGCTTAATGTTCGGGCATATAGGAATATAACCTGCAATCTGTTCCCTATTTATAGCTGTTATCGTAGCACCAGATACAAGGAAGTCTTTCATCCCCATTATTTCTTTTGACTCTCTACATTGGGTGATGTGGAATCTCAGAGCCACATCAAAATACATAAAAGTGAGGCTTTCATTTTCAGAGCACTGCTCAGTTTGTAGGTCCAACCAGGGAGGAAATTATTAGAAAACTATTAGAAAACTTAGCTTTAAATGACTGGGGTCCAGCCACGCTAACAGAAGTCTAGTGACAATGTTAATGTATACTCCTTAATTTTGTCCATCTTTTCTCCTTCATAACCTAGTCCTTCTGAATTCTTTCACTGCCCTTCTTCACAGTCCTATCAAACTCAATTTTCCCCTTCTCAATCAACTTGTTCTCTCTTACTCCCCAACTTTTCCAAACTAACAGGTACTAATGGTTGTTGGTTTGCAGGGCACTTTCATTTTAGTATTCATTTAAATTTAATAATAAAATTAGCTTATAGATGTGTGTATGTATATATATATATATATATCACACACACACACATACAAAAGTGAGTACACCCCTCACAATTTTGTAAATGTTTTATTATATCTTTTCATGTGACACTACTTTACAAAGTGTCCTTTCTTCAGTGGTGAGTGTACAGCTTGTATAAAACAGTGTCAATTTTCTGTCCCCTCAAAATAACTCACACAGCCATTAATGTCTAAACCACTCGAAACAAAAAGTGAGTACACCCCTAAGTGAAAATGTCCAAATTGGGCCCAAAGTGTCAATATTTTGTGTGGCCACCATTATTTTACAGCACTGCCTTAACCCTCTTAGGCATGGAGTTTACCAGAGCTTCACAGGTTACCACTGGAGTCCTATTCCACTCCACTATGATGACATCACAGAGCTGGTGGATGTTAGAGACCTTGCACTCCTCCACCTTCCATTTGGGGATGCCCCACAGATGCTCAATAGGCTTTAGGTCCAGAGACATGCTTGGCCAGTCCATCACCTTTACCCTCAGCTTCTTTTACAAGGCAGTGGTCATCTTGGAGGTGTGTTTGGGGTTGTTATGTTGGAATACTGCCCTGTGATCCAGTCTCCAAAGGGAGGGGTCAATGCTCTGTCACAGTGCGTGTTGGCATTCATGGTTTTCTCAATGAACTGTAGCTCCCCAGTGCTGGCAGCACTCATGCAGCCCCATACCATGACACTCCCACCACCATGCTTGACTGTAGGCAAGACACTTGTCTTTGTATGCCTCACCTGGTTGCCACCACACACACTTGACACCATCTGAACCAAATACGTTTATGTTTGTCTCAGACCACCAGACATGGTTCCAGTAATCCATGTCCTTAGTCTGCTTGTCTTCAACAAACTGTTTGTGGGCTTTGTGCATTATCTTCCTTCTAGGACGACAGCCATGCAGACCAAATTTGATGCAGTGTGCAGCGTATGGTCTGAGCACTGACAGGCTGACCCCCCCACCCCTTCAACTTCTGCAGCAATGCTGGCAGCACTCATACACCCATTTCTCAAAGACATCCTTTGGATATGAAGCTGAGTAGGTGCACTCAACTCCTTTGGTCGACCATGGCGAGGCCTGTTCTGAGTGGAGCCTGTCCTGTTCAACCACTGTATGGTCTTGGCCACCATGCTGCAGCTCAGTTTCAGGGTCTTGGCAATATTCTTATAGCCTAGACCATCTTTATGTAGAGCAAAAATTATTTTTTTTTCAGATCCTCAAAGTTCTTTGCCATGAGGTGACATGTTGAACTTCCAGTGACCAGTATGAGAGTGAGAGTGATGACACCAAATTTAACACACCTGCTCCCCATTCACACCTGAGACCTTGTAACACTAACAACTCACATGACACTGGGGAGGGAAAATGGCTATCTGGGCCCAATTTGGACATTTTCACTTAGGGGTGTGCTCACTTTTGTTGCCAGCAGTTTAGACATTAATGGCTGTGCGTTGAGTTATTTTGAGGGGACAGCAAATTTACACTGTTATACAAGCTGTACACTCACTACTTGACATTGTAGCAAAGTGCCATTTCTTCAGTGTTGTCACATGAAAAGGTATAATAAACTATTTACAAAAATGTGAAGGGTTCACTCACTTTTGTGAATAATAAATTATATATATATATATACACATACATACATACACACACACACACTGTTATCTGTGAACTTTCACCTAATTAAGCTTTCATAATAGTTTATATACTGAATGGGTGGAAGAGAATGACTGGTTGAGTTCTTCCAGGGTTCCATGAGTGCCTGGAAGAAGATTGTAGCCTTGCACGTACTTCTAATCACAAGTAAAATGATGCTGTATTTATCTAGTGTATCACCTATAATAATTATTTAAGGGTAAGTACTGTACATTCTTTTATTATGATTATTTTTTAGGACTCACTGCCTTAGGCTGGGTTCCCATTTGTCCAGTGCATTAACCTATGCATGTTAATGCAGGTTACCGCATGTGTTAACATGGATTGCATTGAGGCATTGATTTTGAATGTCCTGTGTTAATGTGCCCAGTGTGGTCAAAATTGCATCTGACCCTTTTTTGGGATGCAACGTTGTGGCAGAATTTCACATAGGTGCATTGCCTTATTGCATTGGGGTGCCATTTAAAATGAATGGAACCACAGTTCACCAATGCATGTAATGTGAGTTACCGCAAAACTAGGTCCATGGCTTTTCTATGTAAAACTTCAGCTCTGAAAATTTTTAGCTTGTGCACTTACAAAAATTTACACTTTGCATCATATTGGCATGCTCACTTCCCAATTATTCATTGTGTAAAGCTTCACTTATAGGGTAATAAATAAATACCCTCAACTATAAGTGAATCGCTGCACAGTTATTAGTTGGAAGTTTGCACGATGTTTTTATAATTTAGAGAAAATTTATTCTGAGATTTTATTATTTATTTTATAAAAGGGAAGGGTGTATATACTGTATTTCAGCATTATAATGTATCATCTTGTTTTATCCATTTGGGTATTCCTACAGCAGCTTATCACTAATAAGGGAGTGCAGGCTAAACACTGTTTTTCATATATTTTTCTTAGATGTTAGACTGCAAATTTTTGTTATATCTTAAAAAAGACAGAAAAAAAACATCAATAATACAAATACACAAATCTTGGCTGGCTGTGAAGCAGCTCATGGCAGGAAAACCAGAATCTTTCAAATAGTTCATCAAGCTCTAGTTAAATTATTTTCACAAGTTTATCTGGAAGACCAGTTTATTTAAATGGTTTTACTCACTCAAGTTATATTTGACCTTGATCCAAAGCTAGAATTATTGTACATGCCTTAAGGGAAGATGACAGAAGTTCTCAACACTTAGAGAGCTTTTTTGATAATATAGGCTAATGGATCCCTAAACAGTATTGTACTACAAAGCCAATTATTTAAGCAGGTGGCATGGTTTTATTCTTGTGGATTGATACCTTAGCTTATTATACCCTTGATTGTACACAAAACATAGCAATTTCATTCTAATAATGCTGGTAAAAAAAAAAAACATGTTCATAGAGTAAAACATTATTAAGGCAGACAGAACATCGTTGTACATATATCCTTTATTTTACTCTGATTTACTTTTATTACATTGTTCGACCACATAAGAAATGTTTTTCTTGTACTGAACAAATGACTGGTCATATTTTATGATCAGGAATCACAAAATTAGGAACAATGTACTTTTTTATATAAGCCTATTTAAAATTGTTTTGTGTGTGTTTGAATATATCAAAATGGTGGACAAATCAAAACAACCCTATTCACATAAAATACATTTTGACCTATGCATTATAATCATTCATAAGCTACACAAAGCCTTTATTGTTAATGAATTATTGTCAAAGAATTTTTTTTAAGTGAAAATAAGTTAAGAGGACAATGTGTTCATGCACATGTATGTATTTTCACTGATATTAATTAAAATAAATAAATAAAAAAAAACATAAAATGTGGCATGCACAAAGTTTGGGAACCATTCCGGGGTATTGCTTTATCTTGATTTCTAAGACAATAAGGCTCTCCTGGGCACCTAATAAATGAAAGAGTTGTGGCTCATAAGGCACATCATGGTAATTTGACATAATTATTAGTTCAAATTAGTAGTGTAGTTTATTAGGTGAAGTTTCAACTGAATCTTCTAGGACAACATGCCATTTGTCATTTTCAAAACATTAAAAATTTAAATGGGAAAGGCCACACAATATGCCATCAATTTTATGCCTATAGTACACACAGGCTGAATGTCTGGGGACATTGGCCGGTTCAATAAAAAACAGCAGACATTCGAACCGTGTGCATGTCAACAGGTCAAACAGAAGCCAGCTGTTTGGTCGGCTTCAGTCAGACGAGCATGCTGGAAAACCAGCAGCTGACTGCCAATCAGCGCTCTTAGTGTTCTGAAGGGGAGGTGTTCCCCTGTCAGAACACAACAGCTCAGCGGGGTAGATTGCTGTACTAACGTCAGATTGCTAGTACAGTAGTTTCGACTGGAGCTGTCGGTTTTTTCAATTCAACCCAACGGGTTGAACGAAAAAAAATTGTTATTGAGTACCAGGCTTAAGGAATAAAGCCACAGAGTATCTGCCACGAAGACAAAGCCACAGAAAACACCATTAGTTACAGTGAATAAACCACAAAGATTCTCATAACTAAAAGGGATAAAGCCACAAATAACACTATTATTCATAGAGACAAAATCTGATAACACAGAGAGTACCATCAGTCATAGTGATAATCACAGATAATGCCATCAGTTATTAGGATAAAGTCAGAGAAACCAATCAAGTATAGGGAGAAAGCCATGGAGAACATTACAAATTATAGTAAAAAAAACACAGAGGATGACATCAGTCATAGGAATAAAGCCACTGACAATGCCATCAGTTACAAGGATAAAGTCACAGTGAATATCATCAGTCACAGGAAGAAGGCCACAGAGAACACTATCAATAACAGAGAGAAAACCACAGAGAATTATATCAGTCACAAGCAAAAAGCCATCAGTTATAGCAAAAAAGCCAAAAGGAATGCCATTGATCATAGGGATAAATCTACAGAGAACCATACCAGTCATATGGACAATGATAAAGTAGGCAAAAGCAACACAAAATATACCAGTCACATGGGAAAAGCTGTATGGAATGACAATGATCCACATGAAAACAGCCACAGTATTGAAAGTTGTGGTGTACATAAAAGCCAAATTTAGCAACATTAAAAAGAAGAGATATAAGTGTAACAATTTAGTAAGTATGGGTAGAAGACCCCATCAAACACTAGCCAATTAACCCTTTCGCTGCCAGGCCCTGTGCTCAATTTTGTACACTCAGGTGGCCAGACCATTTTTGCAATTTTCCCTTTGCTTTTTTTATTTTTCACTTATGGCTTTCAGAGTTTCTAAAAGCACATGACCAGTAGAATAAAAAGAAGGTGCTACTGATTTTTTTTAGCCTCCGCGGTATTTGCGCAAATGTTTATCAAACCAATATATTTGCAAAAAATACACTAAAACCATTATTAGCAGATAAAAACACAGCAAATTTTACAAAATCCCTACTAAATATAAAAGCTTAACCTGTATTGAGTTATTAAATAACAAATATTTGTATTTTTTAAATTGCGCCTTTTTGCAAAATGGAGAAAATTGAACAGATGCAAAAGTGTAAATATCCAAATTTCTCAAATAAATCTGAAGGTTTTAATTTTTCCCTATAGCCTTTAGATTTTGTGGAAGACCCCCAAAGCATACATATACATATACATATATATATATATATATATATATATATATATATATATATATATTTTTTTTTTTTTTTTTTTTCTGAAAGCATATGACCTCTATAATAAAAATAAGGTGCTACTGGTTTTTTAGACCCTGCGGTATTTGTGCAAACGTTTATCAAACCAATCTATTCGCAAAAAATACACTAAAACCATTCTTAGCAGATACAAACAGCTAATTTTACAAAATTCCTGCTAAATCCCTACTAAATATAAAAGCTTAATCTGTATGGAGTTAAAACATAACAAATATTTGTACATTTTAAATTGCACCTTTTTGTGAAATGGTGAAAACTGAAGGTACACAGAACTGTAAATAACAATTTACTCTAAAAATCCGGAGGTTACCATTTTTCTATTACAGCATTCAGAATTTGAAAAGACCCCTCAAATTAGACAGACATTCTAAAAGCACATGACCTGTAGAATAAAAAGAATGTGCTACTGATTTTTTGGGTGCCGCAATAATTGTGCAAATGTTCATCATATCGCTATTTTCACTAAAAATACACTAAAATCATTAATATTGCACATAAACACAACCTAACTTAAAAAAATCCTGCTAAATTAGTATGAAAGCATTGTTCACATATGGCATACTAAAGTGTATGCCCATGGGGGGGCCATGTTTACCTGCATAGGGATGCACAGGTGTTCTGTGCATCCCCGTACAGGCAGTACCATTTATGTCAATTGGGATGCAACGGCTGCACAGGTATAGCTGCTGTTCCCAATCTGACATCCATGTGGGTGTGGGTATGCAGACAGTGTGAGCTCAGGGACATGCATGTGGACCTACATGGATATAAAATTGGGAGCAATGTCTCTGTTCGTGCAGTTGCTACATGACAAATTACAACAATGGGACTGCCTGCACAGACATGCACCTGTGCATTCCTGTAAAGGTGTGCTGTGTATGCCCTGTGTGAACAAGGCCTTAGGCCCCTTTCACACAAGCACACTGATCGGGTTTTCCTGTCCCTTTTTCAGGTGGGCCCAATCAGACCACCCATTGTTCTCTAGGTGTCCGTTTACATCAGCCAGCATGCGATCCAGTCCAGTCTGCTAAAAACCGATGAATGAGGATTCCATTCCCCATCCATCTAGCAGATCGGATCTGATGGTATCTGGAAATGAACAGGCAGTCATTTTCCATCCGACCACCCCATAGAGAACAGCGGGCTGTTTCTGCGTCTGCTCTGCATCTGCAGACAGATCCCCCGCTGAGCAGGCGGATCTGCTTGACAGTCTGCTCCATGTGAAAGGGGTCTTACGAGGAGTGCCTGTCCATTAGGGGCTACATGATTAGATCCTGAGGCCCTAATTGGCTTATAAAAGGTTGGGCTCAGGGCGCAGAGCAAACCCACCCACTTGTGACAAAGCAAATTAATATTTGTTATGGTCTTCCAGCTTCTCCCGAGTAAGCTGAGGAGGGGTGAGTGCGGGGGGGGAGGGCAATTGCCATGGAGGGGTGAGTGAGAGGGGAGACCGTTGCAATGGAGGGGTGAGTGCGGGAGGGGAGGACGTCAACGTGTTGATTGTTGGTTTGAAACCCAGACTGTTTTTCTTTTTTTAACTGAAGATTTTAATATGAAGAAATGCCTCAATTTGATTAATCTAAAAAGGTAGGGGCAGGTACCATCATCCATAATAGTACAATGTTGAGACAAGATACCTGGGGCTGCCCCAAACATGCCCCTGATAGAAAGGAGTCATTTGGACTATCTCGGTACCCAAGGATAAGGCAGACATTGTAATTAAAATAGCATTTTATTTACAGAGAGACAAAATTGAAACAATTTCACATAAGACACTATAGACAATCAAAAGTTACAACCATGCATTGTTCATTCAGCTGGGTTTGTACCTGGCAGAGAAGCCAAGGACAAAACAATGAAAGCTTTGAGTATCCATTATTCGCTTACCAAAACTGACCGACCTTTTTTTTCCGTTTTGTTTTTATGGATGAAGAGAAAATAGGATTTTTATAACAGCTTACCTGTAAAATCCTTTTCTTGGAGTACATCACAGAAAACAGAGGCTCAAAGTAAATACTAAGTGGGTTATATCTCACCTTCAGGTGCTGGACACTGGTGTAATCAAATAGACAGGAATTTTCCTCCCTATATAACCCCTCCTCTACATACCTCAGTTTTTGTAGCAAAGCAATAAGTGTCCCACAAGAGGGACGGGAGCTCTGTCCCATGATGTACTCCAAGAAAAGGATTTTACAAGAAAGCTGTTATAAAAATCCTAATTTTCTTTATCGTACATCACGGGACAAGGAGGCTCATAGTAATTACTAAGTGGGATGTCCTAAAGCAATGCCTACTGAGGGGAGGGAGACACAAAAAAATGCAGACCGCCATCAGACGTGAGGACCTATACTGCTGCCTGCAGTACACTGCACCAAAAGCAGCATCCTCTTGCCCCCTTACATTCACCTGTTAGAAATTAGTGAACGTATGTATAGATGACCAAGTGGCGGCCTTGTAAATCTGAGTCATATAGGCTTGGTAACGCACTACCCATGAAGCGCTTACTGCCCTGGTAAATTGCACTCTAAGAAGAAAACATTTTCTTCAAACCACAAGCCTGAATAATAACTTGATAAATCTGCATTAAAACAGTTGATTTAGATGCTATCTGCCCTATCCTGGGACCTCCAGGTAGCGCCACAAACATTAGTTTTCCGTATCTGAGCAGTCGCTTCAGATCAGCCTTGACTGCTCTCACTACAACCAGAGAGTGCAACCATTTTAATAGCTGATTTGAATGCTGCCTGCCCATTCTTATGGTCTTCTTGCAGCACAACAGCGTCAGATTCCCGTATCTTGAAACATTCAGATATACCTTAAACCTTTCTCACTATATTGAGAGCAATTAATAACTTTCCTTCCGCAGAACAAGGTTCTGGTAAAGAGGAAGGTAAGAAACATGTTGATTCAAATGACAGCTAGAGCCTTTTAGGAAAAAGGAAAAAGGCTGGGTGAGGATTTAACATCACCCTATCCTTAAGAATAATTAAGTTTGGCACTATACAAAGAAAGCTGCCAACACTGAAACTCTTGCAGAGGCTACCGCAACGGAGAACGCCTATTCCCCCATTAGGAGGATCAAAAGGAATATGATGCATCTGCCCAAGGAGCTGTCCTTGTATGCCAACAAAACTAGACTCAACCTTACGGCACAAGTGCGACCCAACTGGCGGATTTATACGCGTTGTCCCTTCTATAAAAGGCATGGATCAAGAATGTGAAGCAAGTGGCCTTTGAAAAACAATGACAAAGGCTGAGCTCTGACCCTTGATGGTATTCAAGGCTAGCTTCATTTTTACCCCCAACTGTAGGAAGGCAAGAATTCTACCTATGACATACCTCAGAGGATGCCATCTTTTGGTTTCATACCAGGAAACATAGGCCCTCCAGACCCTATAATAAATAGTCCTAGAGGCCCGCTTTCTTGCATTAATCAGGGCAGTTACCACTGAACCTGAAAGCTCAGATTCTTTAACATGTGGGCTTTAATAGACAGACCGTTAAATTTAGCGATTGTAAGGCCGGATGGAATACCGGCCCTTTGCGAAAGTAAATCTGGACTAGATGGAAGAGTCCACGGTTTCGCTACTGCCAACCTTACAATCTCCACATACCAGGATCTTCTGGGCTATGCCGGGCTAGTATTATTACCAGCTTCCCTTCCACTTTGATCCTGCGTAGAAGCTGCAGAAGCAGCTGAACTGGGGAGAACGTATAAATCAGTGGAAAAACTGATTCCACAGGGTCACTAACGCATCTGTCCCATTTGCGAGTGGATCCCTAGCCCTTGACACAAAGCTGTACAACTTCTTGTTGAACCTGAATGCCCAAAATTCTTATCTGGGCAGAAAAAACTCGGGGTGCAGAGGCCATTCTCCCGGGAACAATTGTTGATGGCTCCAGAGAGCCGCCTGTCAATTCGATATGAAGATTGTCGATAGGCAAGGTACAAGCTCCACTATCCAAACCAGAACATGGCCTTCCCTCTGGCTGCGTGGCTTCTAGTGCCTCCTTGGTAACTGAAGTAAATTACTGATGTGGCATTGTCGGATTGTACCTTGACAGAACAATCCTGTAATCTAAACGCCCAGGCCATTAAGCCAGAGGTGCCATCGGAAGCTCTAGAATGTTGACAGTCAAGGCTCTCTGAACTTGCCCACTTCCCCTGGGCAGTGGTCTCTTTCAGGACTGGTCTCCATCCCTAGAGGCAAGCCTTTGTAGCCACCACCTCCCAGGTAATCAGCATTAAGGATCTTCCCTTCTGCCATCTTGCTGAGGTTCTGGCATATTCCCGGGACCAGACCCCTTGGATAATGCCTAGGTTAGGATCTACTTGTTCCAGGCAGACAGAATAATGTTTATAGCAGCCTTGAATGAAACTGAGCATAGGGATACTGCTTTGAATGAAGCCATCTTCCCTAGCACATTAGGAAAGGTAAATGTAAGGAACTCTAAATTGCCTTGACCCCTTTTTGGGCTGAGTCCCAAACACTCCAAGCTCCTTACCGAGCTTAAGAAAGTACCTTTAGACTGGGATCCCAACCCAGGAGTTCCAGATACTTGACCACCTAGGTCCAGCCATGCTATTGACTGATCTTATCAGCAGCAGATTGCCTTGGTATGCCATTACTGCTATACCCTGGGCCTTTACCCTGGGCACAGTGGCCAACCCGAAGGGCCAGACCACCAACGGAAAAGGTGCTGTTCCACTGCGAAGCGCAGACAATCTCGTAGCCTATGCAAATAAACACATATGCAAATGGCCCATATGTGTATGAGGCAAGTATTAACGCCATATGCCTCTAAGGTAGCGTGCGTTCATGGAAGCATAAATTCATACAAATATGTTTTAGGCAAGAACAAGAAAAGTGTGTGCTGTATACACGCATACATATAACACAGGCATCTTGCAAGCAAGCATGCGCTTTATGAACGTGGTATGCAACATTACACAACATGTATCCATGCAGACACTTATTCCTATGTGAACATAAGGAATCCTGTATATTTAAGGAAAACTTAACATGCCTTGTTATGAGACCATGCCAATCTAGGCGATCATGCAACTTTAGGCGATCATGCATCCTGTGATTCTGCATTTTTATATGATCAAACACTTTATGCATTATAAAGCACTACTGCGCTAACAAGTACCCTTGTGACCAAGGACTCTTGTGCGATCAAGCATTTTTATGCCATTTTAGACATTTCTGTGCAAATAAGCACTTTAATGTGACCCAGTGTCCTCATGCAACTATGTAAAACACATGTAAACCCATTCCAACAAAAAACATGTATCTTTATGCGATCAACAAGAACATGTTCTGTTTAGGGATGAGCTTCGAGTTCGAGTCAAACTCATGTTCAACTCAAACATTGGCTGTTCGCAAGTTCGCCGAACAGCGAACAATTTGGGGTGTTCGCGGCAAATTCGAATGCCGCGGAACACCCTTTAAAAGTCTATGGGAGAAATCAAAAGTGCTAATTTTAAAGGCTAATATGCAAGTTATTGTCATAAAAAGTGTTTGGGGACCTGGGTCCTGCCCCAGGGGACATGGATCAATGCAAAAAAAAGTTTTAAAAATGGCCGTTTTTTCAGGAGCAGTGATTTTAATAATGCTTAAAGTCAAACAATAAAAGTGTAATATCCCTTTAAATTTCGTACCTGGAGGGTGTCTATAGTATGCCTGTAAAGGGGCGCATGTTTCCTGTGTTTAGAACAGTCTGACAGCAAAATGACATTTTGAAGGAAAAAACCCATTTAAAACTACCCGCGGCTATTGCATTGCCGACAATACACATAGAAGTTCATTGATAAAAACGGCATGGGAATTCCCCAAAGGGGAACCCCGAACCAAAAAAAAAAAAAAAAGACGTGGGAGTCCCCCTAAATTCCATACCAGGCCCTTCAGGTCTGGTATGGATATTAAGGGGAACCCTGACCAAAATTTTTTTTTTAAAAATGGACGTGGGGTTCCCCCTAAATTCCATACCAGACCCTTCAGGTCTGGTATGAATTTTAAGGGGAACCCCGCGGCAAAAAAAAAAACGGCGTGGGGTCCCCCCAAAAATCCATACCAGACCCTTATCCGAGCACGCAACCTGGCAGGCCACAGGAAAATAGGGGGGATGAGAGTGCGGCCCCCCCCTCCTGAACCGTACCAGGCCACATGCCCTCACCCTCATTGGGAGGGTGCTTTGGCGTAGCCCCCCAAAACACCTTGTCCCCATGTTGATGAGGACAAGGGCCTCATCCCCACAACCCTGGCCAGTGGTTGTGGGGGTCTGCGGGCAGGGGGCTTATCGGAATCTGGAAGCCCCCTTTAACAAGAGGACCCCAGATCCCACCCCCCCTGTGTGAAATGGTAAGGGGGTACTTACCCCTACCATTTCACTAAAAAACTGTCAAAAATGTTAAAAATGACAAGAGACAGTTTTTGACAATTCCTTTATTTAAATGCTTCTTCTTTCTTCTATCTTCCTTCATCTTCTGGTTCTTCCTCCGGTGTTCTCGTCCAGCATCTCCTCCGCGGCGTCTTCTATCTTCTTCTCCTCGGGCCGCTCCGCACCCATGGCATGGGGGGAGGCTCCCGCTCTTCTTCTCTTCTTCATTTTCTTCTCCGGGTCGCTCCGCACCCATGCTGGCATGGAGGGAGGCTCCCGCTGTGTGACAGCGCTCCTCGTCTGACAGTTCTTAAATAACGGGGGACGGCGCCACCCGGTGACCCCGCCCCCCTCTGACGCACGGGACATGACGGGTCTTCCCTGTGGCATTCCCTGTGACATCACAGGGAAGTCCCGTCAAGTCACTGTGCGTGAGAGGGGGCGGGGTCACCGGGTGGCCCCGCCCCCCATTATTTAAGAACTGTCAGACGAGGAGCACCGTCACACAGTGGGAGCCTCCCTCCATGCCAGCATGGGTGCGGAGCGGTCGGAGATGAAAATGAAGAAGAGAAGAAGAGAAGAAAAGAAGAAGAGAAGAGCGGGAGCCTCCCCCCATGCCATGGGTGCGGAGCGGCCCGAGGAGAAGAAGATAGAAGACGCCGCGGAGGAGATGCTGGACGAGAACGCCGGAGGAAGAACAAGAAGAGCCAGAAGAACCAGAAGATGAAGGAAGATAGAAGAAAGAAGAAGCATTTAAATAAAGGAATTGTCAAAAACTGTCTCTTGTCATTTTTAACATTTTTGACAGTTTTTTAGTGAAATGGTAGGGGTAAGTACCCCCTTACCATTTCACACAGGGGGGGAGCGGGATCTGGGGGTCCCCTTGTTAAAGGGGGCTTCCAGATTCCGATAAGCCCCCCGCCCGCAGACCCCCACAACCACCGGCCAGGGTTGTGAGGATGAGGCCCTTGTCCTCATCAACATGGGGACAAGGTGTTTTGGGGGGCTACCCCAAAGTACCCTCCCAATGTTGAGGGCATGTGGCCTGGTACGGTTCAGGAGGGGGGGCCACACTCTCATCCCCCCCTCTTTTCCTGCGGCCTGCCAAGTTGCGTGCTCGGATAAGGGTCTGGTATGGATTTTTGGGGGGACCCCACGCCGTTTTTGTTTTTTGTTTTTTTTGGCACGGGTTCCCCTTAAAATCCATACCAGACCTGAAGGGTCTGGTATGGAATTTAGGGGGAACCCCACGTCATTTTTTTTTATAATTTTGGCCGGGGTTCCCCTTAATATCCATACCAGACCTGAAGGGCCTGGTATGGAATTTAGGGGGGACTCCCACGTCATTTTTTTTTTTTTAATTTTGGTTCGGGGTTCCCCTTTGGGGAATTCCCATGCCGTTTTTATCAATGAACTTCTATGTGTATTGTCGGCAAAGCAATAGCCGCGGGTAGTTTTAAATGGGTTTTTTCCTTCAAAAAGTCATTTTGCTGTCATACTGTTCTAAACACAGGAAACATGCGCCCCTTTACAGGCATACTATAGACACCCCCCAGGTACGAAATTTAAAAGGGATATTACACTTTTATTGTTTGACTTTAAGCATTATTAAAATCACTGCTCCTGAAAAAACGGCCGTTTTTAAAACTTTTTTTTGCATTGATCCATGTCCCCTGGGGCAGGACCCAGGTCCCCAAACACTTTTTATGACAATAACTTGCATATTAGCATTTAAAATTAGCACTTTTGATTATTCATGTTCGTGTCCCATAGACTTTAACGGTGTTCGAACGAACTTTTTTCCTGTTCGCATGTTCTGGTGCGAACCGAACAGGGGGGTGTTCGGCTCATCCCTAGTTCTGTTACTTGTTTTACCTACATGATGTACATTAGAAATGTATTCTATGCAAACATGTGGACTAGTAAAGAGGAAGTTATCCTCTGGCAACGTGCATTTCCACAATCATGCAATTTAACTGTGCGTTAGTAACAATGCGCACCAGCAACTGTGCATCCCAGCAGTTGTGCATTTGGCTAGCTTGTAAGCAAGCACCTGCATGAGGATCCTGTGGAGGTTTTCTAGCCTGATGTTTAAGCATCTTTATGTGATCAAGCCTTTCTGCGTGACCATGCAACTAGGAGAAAAGAAAACAACGATGCATATCTATACAAACATGCATCTTTATGTGACCGTGTATCTTAAAACGATCCTGTCACCTTATGCGATCAAAAAAGAAATGTTTTGAGTGTTATTTTTTTTTCTTTTTCTTAACACAAACATGTCCAAACATGCATTTTGTACACACATGACCATGTATCTTAATGCAACCTGTTTGTTTAAGCAGCACCTGTGCGTTTCAGCAGCAACTGTGCGATCTAGTACCGAGCGATCCAGCCACTGTGTATTTCAGCATCTGTGCTTTTTAAGCAACTGTGCGACCTTAGCGACTGCGCAATTCAACATCTGTGTATGTTAGCAACTTGTGCAATTTCAGCAACTGTACATATCAGCATCTGTGCGTACTAGCAACTGTGTGATTTTAGCAACTGTACATATCAGCATCTTTGCATATTGGCAACAGTGTGATTTTAGCAACTGTACATATCAGCATCTGTGCGTACTAGCACTGTGCGATTTTAGCAACTGTGCATATCAGCATCTGTGCATAATAGCAACTGTGCAATTTTAGCAACTAAGCATATCAGCATCTGTGTGTATTTAGCAACTGTGCGATTTTTAGCAAGCAAGCACCTGCTCAACTGCAGTTGGTCCTATACTTATACCTATAGGATACCAAGCACATAGGCACTATGCTCAAACCTTTCAAACATGTAATATAACATGCATTTCAAAACTGCAAGCATGTGTATTATGTTGTTCATGCCCACAAGCAGAAAACGCCTTCAAAGTGAATTTCTAATCATCCAGGGGTGTATCTACTACTTACAGCTTGTGCATTTCCCATGGATAGGCAGAAAATATGCAGCATGTAATCATGACTTGTCTGTACCTGTTCCCAAGCTGGCACTCACACACTCACGGCCCACTGTTCTGTCTCCAAGGCCGTCCGACCTGTCAGCACATGGTAATGGCTGCCCTTCTTCCTGCCTAAAAAACAATAGGCTAGAAGCAAATCTGTACCCTCTAGTGGCTGGAAAAAAAACAGCAGCCTGCCTGAGCCAGAGTTCAAGCATGATAGAACAGCACACTGCTCCCAGTGACCAACGGGAAACAGACAGTAAGATCGCTCTCTTAATAGAGACACTGCAAACAAATGCAGACTCACCATTCCTCGCTGCAGGGTACTGCTGGAATATCACAGCGACCCAATCTTTACCCATCACGGCGGGTTGGTGTCATGCCAGACCTTCAAGGACGGGGTCCCCTGTGTAGGTAGGGTCCACTGCCTTGGGCCATGTATAGCGCCCTGCTAGAGCAAACCTGTGGTATAGCAATGTGACCAAGGTGCTGGATCTCAGGGCCCAGCTCTCCTAAGAGAAGCATTACAGGCAAAACCTCGTTCTTCAGTATCGAGGCATCGGGTACCATCCACTTTCATTTTTGTTTTGGCTCTTTGAATGGATCCGATAGCGTAGCTCCCTGACCCTGTTCAGGCCATTGAGGAGCACTCATTAACCATGACCGATGCTGGTGAAAAAACTGAGGTATTCCCTGTAGGTTAGGGGTTATATAGGGAGGAAACTTCCTGTCTAATTGATTACACCAGTGTCCAGCACCTGAAGGTGAGGTATAACCCACTTAGTAATTACTATAAGCCTCTGTGTCCCGTGATGTACGATAAAGAAAGCATTCATTAGAGTGGCCTGGATCTAAATGATTACTGCTCTTGTATATTGCAGCCTGGAGAAAAAAATATGAGTGAGGATACTCACTCTGTACACAACCCTGCAGGCCTAAGTGAAACTTAATGGCCACCTATCAGGAGCCTTCACCATCCATAATGACAACAGACAGGGTTGATCCCTGTTCCTCATTCTTTTTGTTCCACAACTAGAGCCTTTTCTTAGAACCATTCATGCAAACCTGGACATCAGGGGCATCACACTAAAGACTAGGGAGTACAAAAGTGGTGTATGCAGATAACATAAATATAATACAATGAACATTTGTGCCTTTGGAAATAATGTGCAAAACAGAGTGTTGTAAACTGCTGTACACCTCCTATTTCCAAATAGAAAACAGTACAAATATAGTTGAAGTTAATAGTTCAAAGTTTTACAAGGTAATAGCTGGCAACCACCTGTAGCAAGTTTAAGTGGATTTTTTTATTCTTTATATTTGAGTTTAGTATACATTATGTTTTTGTTGAGAGTGCTGCACCAGCCCAATTATATTTGTATGCAGACGACATACTCTTATTCCTCTCAGAACCCCATTTATCTCTCCTTACCCTTACAAAAGCATTACAGACCTTCAGTTCAATATCTAACTTGAAAATTAACTACTCTAAGTCGCAAGCACTTAGGCCTCATGCACACTGGATGTTTTTACAGCTGTTTTTGGCTTGAGGCATTTTTTGCAGTAAACTCCCAAGCATGTTATCCTATGTGTCCATGCATACATTGGCTGTTATCAGCAGTTTTTGGCAGGGCGTTTCTGTCTGGAAAAAAAAACAGAACTAGTGGGTTTTAGCATCTATCAGCATTTTTGAGCCAAAAGCTTTTGTGGGAGTATAATTTTGCTAAAGAAAGCTAAAAAACGCTGAAAAATGCTACTGCAAAAATGCTGAATAACTCATTCTACAGCTTTCTACAGCTAATGCTACTGGTGTTTTAATAATGTCCAGTGTGCATGAGGCCTTATGCCGCGTACACACGAGCAGACTTTTCAACAGAATAGGTCCGACATTCTTTCCGATGGACTTTGCAGCGTAGGTCCACCGGACTTTCAAACGAACGGACTTGGACACACACGATCACACCAAAGTCCGACCGATTTGTACATGATGACGTACGACTGGACTAAAATGAGGAAGTTGATAGCCAGTAGCCAATAGCTGCCCTAGCGCGGTTTTAGTCCGTCGGACTAGCATACAGACGAGCGGATTTTTCGACCGGACTCGAGGCCGTCGGAAAGATTCGAAACATGTTTTATTTCTAGGTCCGTCAAACTTTTGGGAAAAAAAAGTCAGCTGGAGCCCACACACAATCGAATTGTCCGACGGAGTCCAGTCCGCAGGACCAAGTCTGCTGGAAAGTCCACTCGTGTGTACGCGGCATTAATGTCACCTCTGGACCAGGTTTTACAGTGCCTATACATTTTTACCTGGCAGTCACACTGTATGACCTATCTAGGTATTCAACTCCCTCATAACCTAGATAACCTCTATCAGAGCAACTATTTCCTTTTGCTGAAATCCCTCCAAGCTGATTTTCAATCTTAGAACAAACCTTACATGTCATGTTTCAGCAGAGTGGCAGCACTGGAAATGAGAGTACTGTCTAGGTTCTTCTACACAATGCAGGCCGTCCCAATAAAACTACCAGCTTCCTTCTTTGCTGAACTCAGAAAACTCGTGAGCTCCTTTTTATGGAAGGCAAAGACCCCACAAATTAGCCTGTCGCGTTTGGGGACCCCTGTATTATTTAGAGGCATCAGCCTCCCAGACCTGAAATGTTACTACAAGGCTTGCTAACTAGTCAGACTAGTAGACTGGCATATCAATGCAATGCCCAAAAGATTATGTGAACTTATTGAAATATTTTACCCCACACATACTGGAGGTACTTCCCTGGAAAGGATGCAAGGTTTTTCAGATTGATTTAAGAGACTGTCTCCTTATTATTTCCACCCTGGATTGCTTCTACTACAGGACATGATCCTCTAAACTCTCGGCGGGCCCAATGACGTCCCATTCCTCTAACCCAGATTTTGTCCCTGTGCTTTGACACTATGGCTTCAACTCAATATCCCGACCTGGTCACTATTTTGAACATGGCTTTTTTTGCAAAGACAGGACCATAAAGACCTGACCTCAAAGGACCAACTTTGGTTATGCCAATATTTTCAAGCCAGATATTATCTAAACCATCCAACTAATTGTAAGGCCTTCAGCAAGCCTTTTACGGCTTTTGACAAGCTCTGCTTAGCTAAAAACCCCCAATGACATCTGGTCTCCATAATATACTGTCTGATCACACTCCAAGATCCTTCAATCACCACCTTATCAGCTCGCTCTTGGGAAAGGGACTTGGGGATAACATTTTCAACGGAAGACTGGGATGTGATTCACAATACCATTCATAAAAGCTCTCTGAATGTTTCTATCCAGGAAAATATTTATAAACTGTATGCCAGGTGGTACAGAACGCCCTCCTCCCTCCACAAAATGTACTCCAAGATCTTAAGACTACTGCTGGTGATGTGATGCTGAAGAAGGCACACAACTCCACAAGGCAATGCAGTCTTGCCCCACGCTCCAGACCCTATCACAAATGTCATAGGCTATCCAATTGACTTCTCACCACTTTCTCCACCATTGTACTGTTATGAGGAAGTCCTACAGGAAAGCTCTGACAATGTTCATGGTCACTGCAATGTGGCTTTACATCCCAATATACTGAACACAACCACATTGCCCTTTCCTTAAAGACAGGTTCTTGAGACTGTGGAAAATTGCTGACATGGAAGAGCTCGTTCACATTTCACAAGACCATATACATGCCTACCAGAAAACCTGGCTTCACTGGATACATTTTTTGGCTACGTCTGGCTCATAGATGTCATCATGCCTGCTCTACCTTCTGTAACATCAGCAACACACATCCCGTACCAATAGGAAATCACATTTACCAATACCAAATTGGGGCCCTCAGACCAGTGGCAGGTGATTCGCCGAAGATTCCCCACTCATATTCTCAGTTCCCTTTCCTCTTCCCCCTCCTTTTCTTTAACTCCCCTTTATCCCCACCTCTACCCCCTCTTCTTTCTTCCTCTGTCCAGCCCCCCCCCTTTATTTTTCTCTTCCCTTTTCTGCTTTTCATCCTCCTTCTCCTATTTTTGAAGGTTCTACAGGTGGCTGAGGCTGGAGACAACTGATGAATGCCCAATATGTCTTTCTCAATTGCCTTCATATATGTTAATAGGCTAATGTCCTTGGGACACATGTCTCCATCCACAGTCATTTGTGCTCTGTAACTTTATAATTTCTCCTGTTTCATATATGTCTTCAACATGTTTTGACCTTAACAACACTTTTGTGTTTGGGCTCTGTACCTCTGACATGTAATTTCTTATACTTCAAATCAAAAAGTATGTGATTACTTATACTAAAAATCACCAGATGTGTTACATTGTATCAAAAAGACTAAAAACATCATCTTTAACCGTTCCAGACCGGCTCACGCAGATATACTGCAGCAGAATGGCTCCCCTGGGTGAAACCCCATATGGGTATGTACTACCCTTTTTCGGCCACCAGTGGGCGCGCGCATGACTGCTGCATGCCGGGGGACCCGATGTAATCACACAAATCACTGTGCTGTCAGAGGAGAGGAGCCATATATCATTTTCCTGTCGCACATGGCAGCATACACTTTGGGTTGTGACTCTGCCCCCACAACCTGATAGAACCACATAGCTATAAGTTGCAGAGAAGGCCCCCGCCCCAGTATTCTCTTATTTTTCCTCACCTGTCAGGACCGAATGGATTAAGAAGCACCCTCCTTACCTGTACAGCCTCTAAATGAGCTAGATGGAAGGAACCCCACTCTGGTGATCTCAGGGGTATGTCAGCGGCTCCAGTATAAGCCTTAAATAGGCTTAGTTGTTTTGCAGTGGTCTCCAAATCTTTTTAATTCGCTCTCTGTAGTTTTCTGCGCCTTGTAGTCCTCCTACGGCTCCCCGCAGTGCGCCGAGCGTCTCGGCGCTTCCACGCATGCGCAGTACACGGCCGCAGGGCATCCCCTTCGTTCTGCCAGACTCCAAGATGGCGCCGAGCGTTGCTACTGTGTGTGTGCGAGCGGGACGTGACCTCGGCTGCCAGGGCGGCAGTTTTAAAAAGCCCTTGATACGGTTTCTCTGCTCCTGCCTGCTCCCTGTGCGTTTTTGGCCACTTTTTTTGCTCTGACTGCAATCCTGGTGCACCCCCTTCTGGGTAAGTGGCTATCTTATTGCATACCCACTTCTTGCCTTACTCTGCATGTATTTACCTTTCTGTCTCTTTAGGTGTATCACTCCCTTTCCCTATGGAGGCCACTGCCCCAGCAGATCACCATCAGCCTAATAGGTAGGGGGAATCCCTTTGGTAAGTAATGAAGATTGAAAAAGAGAGCAGGATTCCACTAACGCTGCCTAATTGGTCAGCCCTATCAGGTCCTCAAGATCGTCCAAATCAAGGCGTAGAGAGACCTCGCACAGGAGAAGCCGCTCCGGCCAGAGGCGAAGCCGCTCACGTGGAAAAAGTCGCTCAGGCCACAGGGGAAGCCATAGAAGGAGTCAATCCTACTCAAGGCATAGCCACTCCTATTGCAGAAGATCCCCTGCACATAGACGCCAGTCACCTGTGCACCCCTCCCGTCCAGTCGGGAACGCTTGCTGGGTATGCGGGGCCACAGCCCTCCCAGATAAACTGGCTTGTCGCAGATGCATTGACAAAGCCACTGAGGGGGAAAGAACCGGACACCATAGAACCTACGGGAGTCTCAACTCCACATGTCTCAACTCCCGATGCTGGGTTTACAGCCCAAAGAGCCCCACCCACTCATCCCAGTACATCAAGGGAACAAGAATTCCCATTGAACAATGAAGAGCTGGAAACAGCAGACGGATTTGATTTTTCGCTAATAGAGCCTTTCATTAAATCGGTCAAGGAAGCAATAAACTGGGAGGAAACTAAGGAGACCCAGCAGAAACAGAGGAAATATTTCCCAAATCTCAAAAGAGTTCCAGAGGCTTTCCCGTTCATCGATGAATTAGATGAGCTGATTAAGGAGTAGTGGCAGAATCCTGAAAAGAAGACTAGTCTAACCAACAGACTTACCAAATTGTACCCGCTTAAGGAGCCTAAGTTGTCCCCCCTTTAATTTCCCCTCCAATAGTAGACGCATCCTTGTTGCGTCTAGCCAGACATGTGACGCTCCCTATCGAAGACGCGGTGACGTTCAGGGACGTGCTCGATAGAAAGGTTGATACTGACCTTAAAAGAGCTTACATATTTGCAGGAGGCACTTGCAGACCAGCAGTGGCACTGGCTGCGGTGGGAAGAGCTATCTCCAGCTGGTCTTCAGGTACCGCAAAACTCGTTCCTGAGGGTGCAGACCAAGAGCAGATACTCAAGGCCCTGCAAGAACTTAGCTTTGCAGGGGATTTTGTAGCGGAGGCTTCTATGGACACTATTAGATCCGCATCAAGGTCCATGCTGGCCTCTGTAATGGCCAGAAGGGCGCTATGGCTAAAGCCCTGATTGGCAGACCCCGCCTCTAAGTCCAATTGATGTTGAATCCTGAAATGATGGGGAAAACCTCTTCGGGACGAAGCTAGATACAGCAATTTCAAAAGTGGCTGGCGGAAAGTCAGGCCTTATCCCATCAGACAAAATACCAAAACAGCAGAGAACACCTCCCTTCAGACGCAATGTCCAGGAGAGATACAGGGACGCAAAAACCTATAGGCCGGAAAGGAATATAGAAGGGGTTGGAAGAACCCTCAGACATCCTTCCTCAAATTCCAGAAAACCAAAACCCCTGCCTCCGGTGACCAGAAGTCCTTTCGAAGATATGCCCGCCCAGCCAGCGGTAGTGGGTGCCAGACTCACAAAGTTCAGGCTGGTTTGGGCGGAAACAATAAAAGACCCATGGACGGTGGCCACCATCCGATTCGGGCACAGATGGCTGTTCAAAGGTCGCCCCCCAAGGGATCAATTTTGCTCAACCACGCTACCTCCATCCCAAGAAAAAAAGCTGTCTTTAATCCAGTACATCCAGGATCTTCTCCAAAAACAGGCGATTGTGATAGCGGGACGTCCACTAAGAGGCAAAGGCTTTTACTTCCCGATCTTCTTAGTCAAAAAGAAGTCAGGGGATTTGTGTCCAGTCATGGACCTGAAAAACCTCAACCGATTATTCCGGATAGAGTCATTCAAAATGGAAATCCTACAGTCGATCCTCCAAGCAATAAACCTTGGAGATTGGATGCTTTCAATCGACCTCCAGGATGCATATCTGCATATTCCTATACACGCTGCATTCCAGAAATTCCTTCGTTTCACCTTAAACCATTGGCACTTCCAATTCCAAAGCCTCCCGTTCGGGATTTCTACTGCACCCAGGACATTTACAAAGGTCCTATTACCCGTAATAGCCTACTTTAGAGAAAGGGGACTAAGGGGCCACCATTACCTGGATGATATCCTGCTTCTCTCAGATGGCCAGGAGTCTCTCATCCAACATCGGGGAATTCTGGTCTCCACGCTGCAGTCTCTAGGGTGGCTGATAAATTGGAAGAAAAGCAATATCCAACCCACCCAGAGAATGGACT
Source organism: Lithobates clamitans (assembly GCA_037952925.1). Lineage (NCBI taxonomy): Eukaryota > Metazoa > Chordata > Amphibia > Anura > Ranidae > Lithobates > Lithobates clamitans. Next base: position 3,057,332 of record JBBGZY010000732.1, read on the forward strand.
TTCTGGGAGCCGAACTGGACACCAGGGTGAACACAGTGGAGCTCCCACTGGAAAAAATATCTCTCCTAATTCAGAAAGTGAGGAGGTCAATCTCAGCCACAACGTACCAGCCAGAGCATGCCTCAGTATCTTAGGCTCATTATCAGCGACCATTCCAATGGTCCAATGGGCACAATGGAACTAAAGACCCCTCCAAATCTCCTTTCTGCGCCAGTGGCATGGCACGTCAATGTCCCAGCTGATCTCCATCTCAAAGGAGGTCAAGCAGTCTCTACGATTGTGGACACGGCCTCACAACTTGAAGATATGCAAGCACATAGTCACACCTCTTCAGGAGATAGTGACTTCAGACGCCAGCCTGGAGGGGTGGGGGGCACACTATCAGAACTAAGTGGCTCAGGGCCGCTGGCCATTCAGGACAAAGGACTCAGTGTCGAACATTATGGAAATGAAAGCAGAATTTCAGGCTCTCCTGGCCTTCAGCCCTCACTTGAGGGGGAAGTAGGTCCTTCTGAGAATGGACAACAGAGTGGCTGTCGCCTACATCAACAGGCAGGGGGCACCAGAAGCAGCTCCATAATGGAGGAGGTCCGTCCTGTTTTAGAATGGGCACAACTGAACCTGTCAGACTTGAGGGCGGTTTACAACCGGGGGGTCCAGAACCTCTTGGCCGACTCACTAAGCAGGGGCTTCACCTCCAATGAGTGGTCTCTGAGTCCCCAGGCATTCGCTTTCATATCTCGGACCTGGGGATCACCAGATATAGATCTTGCAGCAACACCAGCAAACACGAAATGCCAGAGATTCTTGTGAAGAATTCCCTTTTCTTCAGCAGAGGGGACAGACTGCCTCCAACACCCCTGGGATTTCCGCCTGGGCTATATCTTTCCCCCGACTCTCCTCATAGCAAGGGTTCTCCGGAGGCTCAAGAGATCAACGGCATTAGTAGTAGTGGTAATTCCCTTTTGGCCGAGGAGGCCATGGTTCACTACCCTCCTGCAACTAAACATGGCAGACCCCCTGCTCCTCCCGTTATCGACGGATCTGCTCTCCCAGGACCATCTACTTCACCCGAACCCGGAGAAGCTATATTTGATGGCCTGGAGACTGAAAGGGCTAGATATTTAGATCAAGGCTGTTCCCAAAAGGTGGTGGACACCTTACTCCAGGCCATAAGGCCTACCACCAACACCTACAGAAGGGTCTGGGAGAAATTTGTCGTCTTCACTCAGCAGCAAGGCTGGGACTCATCCTCCCCTTCGGTATCACAGATACTGGAGTTCCTACAGTCAGACCTAGAAAAAGGCCTTAGGTTAAGCACCCTGAAGGTCCAAGTGTCGGCCCTATCTGCCTTGACAGGAGTTAAGTGGGCACAAGATCCTCTTATTATCCAGTTTCAAAAGGCCTGCCTAAAACTAAGGCCTCCCAGGAAACCTTCCTTCCCAGTCTGGGACCTCTCAGTCGTTCTGGAAGCACTATCTAAAGAAGCTTTCTTCCCGCTCAAGAACATCTCCCTCTGGGACCTAACACTAAAGGTTTCATTCTTAATAGCCATAACATCAGCTAAAAGGGTGTCAGTGATGCAGGCTCTACTGGCTAATGAACCATACCTGATCATTTACCCAGACAGATTAGTCCTGAGGCCTTCAGATCGCTTCATCCCCAAGGTATCCTCATCCTCTCATTTCAACCAGGAGATTAATCTCCCAGCACTTATCATGGATCAGGGCGACCCTTATCCATTAGACGTCAAGGGCAATATCTTGGAGTACCTCTTGGCTAGGGATGAGCTTCGAGTTCGAGTCGAACTCATGTTCTACTCGAACATTGGCTGTTCGCAAGTTTGCCGAACAGCGAACAATTTGGGGTGTTCGCGGCAAATTCGAATGCCGCGGAACACCCTTTAAAAGTCTATGGGAGAAATCAAAAGTGCTCATTTTAAAGGCTTATATGCAAGTTATTGTCATAAAAAGTGTTTGGGGACCTGGGTCCTGCCCCAGGGGACATGGATCAATGCAAAAAAAAGTTTTAAAAACGGTCATTTTTTCAGGAGCAGTGATTTTATTAATGCTTAAAGTCAAACAATAAAAGTGTAATATCCCTTTAAATTTCGTACCTGGGGGGTGTCTATAGTATGCCTGTAAAGGGGCGCATGTTTCCTGTGTTTAGAATAGTCTGACAGCAAAATTACATTTTGAAGAAAAAAAACACATTTAAAACTACCCGCGGCTATTGCATTGCCGACAATACACATAGAAGTTCATTGATAAAAACGGCATGGGAATTCCCCACAGGGCAACCCCGAACCCAAAAAAAAAAAAAAAAAATGATGTGGGGGTCCCCCTAAATTCCATACAAGGCCCTTCAGGTCTGGTATGGATATTAAGGGGAACCCCAGCCAAAATGTAAAAAAAAAATTGACGCGGGGTTCCCCCTAAATTCCATACCAGACCCTTCAGGTCTGGTATGGATTTTAAGGGGAACCCCGCGCCAAAAAAAAAAAAAAACGGCGTGGGGTCCCCCCAAAAATCCATACCAGACCCTTATCCGAGCACGCAACCTTGCAGGCCGCAGGAAAAGAGGGGGGACGAGAGTGCGGCCCCCCCCCTCCTGAACCGTACCAGGCCACATGCCCTCAACATTGGGAGGGTGCTTTGGGGTAGCCCCCCAAAACACCTTGTCCCCATGTTGATGAAGACAAGGGCCTCATCCCCACAACCCTGGCCGGTGGTTGTGGGGGTCTGCGGGCAGGGGGCTTATCGGAATCTGGAAGCCCCCTTTAACAAGGGGACCCCCAGATCCCGGCCCCCCCCTGTGTGAAATGGTAAGGGGGTACTTACTCCTACCATTTCACTAAAAAACTGTCAAAAATGTTAAAAATGACAAGAGACAGTTTTTGACAATTCCTTTATTTAAATACTTCTTCTTTCTTCTATCTTCCTTCATCTTCTGGTTCTTCTGGCCCTTCTGGTTCTTCCTCCGGCGTTCTCGTCCAGCATCTCCTCCACGGCGTCTTCTATCTTCTTCTCCTCGGGCCGCTCCGCACCCATGGCATGAGGGGGGAGGCTCCCGCTCTTCTCTTCATCTTCTTCATCTTCTTCTTCTTCTTCATCTCTTCTTCATTTCTTCTCCGGGCCGCTCCGCAGCCATGCTGGCATGGTGGGAGGCTCCCGCTGTGTGACGGCGTCTCTTCGTCTGACGGTTCTTAAATAACGGGGGGCGGGGCCATCCGGTGACCCCGCCCCCCTCTGACGCACGGTGACTTGACGGGACTTCCCTGTGACGTCACGGGGCATGCCACAGGGAAGTCCCGTCATGTCCCGTGCGTCAGAGGGGGGCGGGGTCACCGGGTGGCCCCGCCCCCCGTTATTTAAGAACCGTCAGACGAAGAGACGCGTCACACAGCGGGAGCCTCCCACCATGCCAGCATGGCTGCGCAGCGGCCCGGAGAAGAAATGAAGAAGAGAAGAAGGAAGAAGAGAAGAAGAAGAAGATGAAGAAGAAGATGAAGAAGAGAAGAAGATGAAGAGAAGAGCGGGAGCCTCCCCCCCCATGCCATGGGTGCGGAGCGGCCCGAGGAGAAGAAGATAGAAGACGCCGCGGAGGAGATGCTGGACGAGAACGCCGGAGGAAGAACCAAAAGAGCCAGAAGAACCAGAAGAAGATGAAGGAAGAAAGCATTTAAATAAAGGAATTGTCAAAAACTGTCTCTTGTCATTTTTAACATTTTTGACAGTTTTTTAGTGAAATGGTAGGGGTAAGTACCCCCTTACCATTTCACACAGGGGGGGGGCGGGATCTGGGGGTCCCCTTGTTAAAGGGGTCTTCCAGATTCCGATAAGCCCCCCGCCCGCAGACCCCCACAACCACCGGCCAGGGTTGTGGGGATGAGGCCCTTGTCTTCATCAACATGGGGACAAGGTGTTTTGGGGGCTACCCCAAAGCACCCTCCCAATGTTGAGGGCATGTGGCCTGGTACGGCTCAGGAGGGGGGGGCCGCACTCTCGTCCCCCCTCTTTTCCTGCGGCCTGCCAGGTTGCGTGCTCGGATAAGGGTCTGGTATGGATTTTTGGGGGGACCCCACGCCGCTTTTTTTTTTTTTTTTGGCGCGGGGTTCCCCTTAAAATCCATACCAGACCTGAAGGGTCTGGTATGGAATTTAGGGGGAACCCCACGTCAATTTTTTTTTAAAATTTTGGCTGGGGTTCCCCTTAATATCCATACCAGACCTGAAGGGCCTTGTATGGAATTTAGGGGGACTCCCACATCATTTTTTTTTTTTAATTTTGGTTCGGGGTTGCCCTGTGGGGAATTCCCATGCCGTTTTTATCAATGAACTTCTATGTGTATTGTCGGCAATGCAATAGCCGCGGTAGTTTTAAATGTGTTTTTTCCTTCAAAATGTCATTTTGCTGTCAGACTGTTCTAAACACGGGAAACATGCGCCCCTTTACAGGCATACTATAGACACCCCCCAGGTACGAAATTTAAAGGGATATTACACTTTTATTGTTTGACTTTAAGCATTATTAAAATCACTGCTCCTGAAAAAACGGCCGTTTTTAAAACTTTTTTTTGCATTGATTCATGTCCCCTGGGGCAGGACCCAGGTCCCCAAACACTTTTAATGACAATAACTTGCATATTAGCCTTTAAAATTAGCACTTTTGATTATTCATGTTCGTGTCCCATAGACTTTAACGGTGTTCGCGTGTTCGAACGAATTTTTTTCCTGTTCGCATGTTCTGGTGCGAACCGAACAGGGGGGTGTTCGGCTCATCCCTGCTCTTGGCAACCAAATCCATCAGGAAAACGGAAAGCCTTCTAATCATTCCGCATGGCTTCAAGAGAGATCAAGCGGCATCCTCACGCACCATTGCGTCATGGCTTGTAAAGGCTATCAAGAAGGCTTATTCGTTAAGTAACCATCAGATACCTGAGGGCTTAAAGGCACATTCCACCAGGGCATTGGCAACCTCCTGAGTGGCCTACTGTAGAGTCTCGGCGGAAACCATTTGCGAGCAGCCACCTGATCTTCCAGGAACACCTTTATGTCTCATTATAAGGTGGATTCCGCTCGCTTGTCCACAGTGGATTTTGGAAGAACCGTTATCCAGGCCAACTCTTCTATTCTTTGTTATTAAACTTAGTTTGCATTCCCACCCAGTTTTGCGAGTTACTCACCAAAGTGTATGCTGCCATGATGTGATAGGAAAATGGAAAATTGTATAGTCACCTTTCCGTAATTTTCCTTTCCTGTCGCATCTTCATGGCAGCATACAATCACCCACCCTTCTGAGGTGATGTATATTTACAGAGAATACTGGGGCGGGGGCCCTCTCTGCAACTTATAGCTATGTGGTCCTATCAGGTTGTGGGGGGCGGAGTCACAACCCAAAGTGTATTTTGCCATGAAGATGCGTCAGGAAAGGAAAATTACGGAAAGGTGACTATACAATTTTCCGTTTTTTCCTACTAAGTAGGAAAACAGATATGTCTCCTCTCCTAGTCACTCCCATCCCCACACAGAACACACTGAGGGAACACACAGTTATCCCCTTGATCGCCCCCTAGTGTTAACCCCTTCCCTGCCAGTGAAATTTACACAGTAATCAGTGCATTATTTTAGCACTGATCGCTGTATAATTGTCAATGGTCCCAAAAAGTGTCAAAAGTGTCCGATCTGTCCGTCGCAATGTCGCAGTACCGCTAAAAATCGCAGATCACCATCATTACTAGTAAAAAAAAAATGATAAAAATGCCATAAATCTTTCCCATAGTTTGTAGATGCTATAACTTTTGCGCAAACCAATCAGTATACGCTTATTGTGTTTTTGTTTTTTTTACCAAAAACATGTAGAGTATATATTGGCCTAAACTGATGAAGAAATTTGTTTTGTTTTTTTATTTGGGGGTATTTATTATAGCAAAAAGTAAAAAATATTGTTTTTTTCAAAATTGTCGCTCTTATTTTGTTTAAAGGGGAAAAAAAGAAAAACCGCAGAGGTGATCAAATACCGCCAAAAGAAAGCTCTATTTGTGGGGAAAAAAGGATGCAAATGTTTGGGTACAGTGTCGCACAACCAGGCAATTGTCAGTTAAAGCGAAGCAATGCCAAATTGTAAAAAGTGCTCTGGGCAGGAAGGGAGTAAAATCTTCCGGGACTGAAGTCATTAACAAGTGAACAAATGGACAAAAACTGCAGCAATCCTGTGTCTATATTGGTACATGTCTATTGATCTGCAACACCAATCGTGTCTATAAACCATTATAACAAAATAGCAGCAGGAAAAAGCTGGCACTATTTTAGGACAAGATTGACATCCAAGTGGTAATTTAGACATATGCCCCGTACACGCGATCAGACATTGATCGGACATTCCCACAACAAAATCCATGGATTTTTTCCGACGGATGTTGGCATAGACTTGTTTTGCATACACATGGTCGCACAAAGTTGTCGGAATTTCCGATCGCCAAGAACACGTCACGTACACCACGTACACCGAAACTAAAAGGGCAGTTCAGAACCAAGAGCGGCACCCTTTGGGCTCCTTTTGCTAATCTTGTGTTAGTAAAAGTTTGGTGAGAGACGATTCGTGCTTTTTCAGACTCGTGGTTTTCAGATCGTTTTCTGCTGTTCAGTTTGTGCTTGTGGGTTTGTATCTGGTCCTTAGTGCGTGCAGCGAGTACAATTGACTTGTCATTGTGTTCGTGTTCATTCGTTACTGATTTTCAGGTCACTCTTCACAGGCCTTGCTGTTCTTCAGTGCGTTCTGTTACTTCATTCTGAGCAGCCGACCGTTTTCTAGCCATGTTGCGTATATGTACTCCTCGTAGAGTTCGTGCTTTGCGGGAGCTTGGTGTTGGGGTGGAGTTCATGGACCAAGAATTGGTTGTTCCAGCGTGATCAATTCTGTCACATGCCTTTGCTCCGTGAGATCTGTGAGAATAATCCTGATGATTTCAGGAACTTTCTCCGGATGACGGACCCTGTATTTCACCATTTGTTGGCTTTGCTGAACCCCTATATCAACAGGCAGGATACCTGCATGAGGCAAGCCATCACTCCGGAGCAGAGGCTAGTCGCCACCCTGCAGTACTTGGCAATGGGGAGAAGCCTGCAGGACCTCAAGTTCTCGACAGGCATCTCCCTCCTGGGGATCATTATCCCGGAGACCTGTTCTGCCATCATCCAAGTCCTGCAGAAGGAGTATATGAAGGTAAGATTTTTATCCTTTAACATCACATTTTATTGTATTTAATGTTTGTTAATATATTGTATTTCCTTCCTTATTCCATAATTACCATGATTGTAATATGCTGTGAATGTCCCCTTTGTCATACATATTTGCCTTCACTTACCTCCCCAGCATGCTCTCCTGGCCCTATATTCACCTCGTGTAGTCACTTAATAATGTATTTTGTCAGCTCCATAGTAGTGCTTTACCCTAAATACCCCCTAAAATGTAAAATAATGATGTGTGCTTTAAATTCAGGCAGAGTGCCAGAGGCTTTTTTTTGGTCTCCCAAAAACTTTTTGAACCCTCCCTCCCCCCAACTGCTAACTCAGCTGATACCAATCCTCTATCTGCTCTCTATCTGCTGACTTTGCCAAACCCATACACACTATACCCACCTCTTTTGTGGTCAGATTTATGGATGAATTCCCCAAAGCATGTAGTGCAAGGGCCTGCCTGAATACTTTAAAATGGTACTGTTTCACGTTTTTGTCTTCTATTATTATCTTAATAGGTAATAGCAGAATGTAAAAATGTGCTAAAATGTGTACAGTGTGTATTTATATCATTGTATTATGACACTTCTTACCTGTCCAGTGGGCTGCCAATAGTGTAAAGTAAGGAGGGGCTGGCCAAGCAATACACATTATTTATGCATTCATCTCTCAATGAAGTGGAGAGGGTTACCTGTCTAAAACATCTCCCTCCCCCCATAAAATTTATAAAATGGCCCATGGGGGGGGGGGGAATCTGATAGGTGGACCTTATACCTTTGTCTTTAAATACTCCCTAAAATAAATGTTATGCTGATGTTGGCCAAGAATGTTTGTGTCTAATCTGCTTTCCATGTTTATGTGCAAAATGATTAATTTATTTTTCTGGTTTTACTCCAGTTTCCTTCCAATCCACAGGAATGGCAGACTGTGGCCTCCCACTTTGCCCAGTGGTGGGACTTTCCTAACTGCGGAGCAATTGATGGGAAACAAGTCCACATAGTCCCACCACCCAACTCGGGGTCATACTATTACAACTACAAGGGGTTCAATAGTATTGTGATATTGGCAGAATCTGAATCATATCATCCTGGCGTGCTGTGTTCTCCACAACTTTTTAAGGCGAAATTCTGCCAACTATGCTGCCTCAGAGGGGCCTGAGGCCGGAATTCATGTAAATGAACCAAACCTGACGGCGCTTGAGGCTGGTCGTCCTGGCTTGCCCCCCCCTGAGTGCCTGCGAGATCCGTCTAAGATACCTTGAATACTCTTCGGGTAGGGGGGCCATCAATATGCCAGACAATGTCTGAGCCTTTTTTTAAATAAAAAAAATGAATTTACCTACTAAAATATTTGCTGACATTTACTACTGCTTGTGTTTTTTAGCTGAGTCTGACTGAAATGTGTGTAGTCCTGAAAATGGCATGATTGTGTAACATTAGAAAGCTCTGTTGTGTGTTATTTACTAAAGGAAAATCCACTTTGCACTACAAGTACACTTGAGACTGCACTTGTAGTGCAAAGTGGATTTGCCCTTTGGAAATAACCCCCATTGTCACAGAAAACACCACTTTTACCACAACAAAAGTTTTGGAGCATTGAAAGAAGAATCCACACATTCTTGATTATCAATCTTTTTTATACAAGCACAATCACATGTGCATTTATAAAAGGTTTTTAAAACAAACCAACATGTTTGTTGTATAACAATTTTTGGGGTCACATTAATAAAAGTAAAAATGTCCATTTAAGGTAAAACAGGCATGTTTAAAACCAACAAGAAATACACAAATCTGGAACTTACAAAGTTCAACTTTGTTAGAAATGGAAGGCAATATCAGACATGAGTATTTATAAAAACTGTGTTTGATATTGCGTTCAGATGGGGTGAAGTCACCCCTGGAAAAGCCAAATTTGGAAGATGCACACAAATTGCAGAATGTCAACATGTGCTAGCTGCCATCATGGGGGATCAATGGACGTGTTTTGGGGGTGCAACCCCTTCCTCTCAGCTACTTTATTATTGAGGAAGGGGTTGCACCCACAAAACACGTCCATTAATCTCCCGTGATGGCAGATAGCACATGTTGACACACTGTGTGCATCTTCAAAATTTGGCTTTTTGAGAATATGTCAAAAAAGGTGCAAACAAATTTTAAATTAAAAAAACAACAAAAAAAGTCAGGGATTTGGAGGTGTTTTAAACTCTCCCTAAAACATCAATGATGTTCTTTATTTTGTTTTGAACATCATTGATGTTTTTCTGGACGTTTTCCAAGTCCCTATTACACCCCATGATCTCCCCGATCAGGATCTGGGCACTCTCACTGGTGAAATGTCCTTTATCCACAACATCACGATCACCTAAAAATATAGAAACAAAAACACACCATGTATTATAAATATGCCAGCATCCATCTCTTACCTGAGCCAGACACTCACCTGTTGTGGTGACTATTTCAATTGCGTCTCCTTCCTCCTCCTCCTGTTGGCTTTGGGGGATTTCTCCTTCTTCCTGAGGTGGGGAGTCTGTTGTCTCCTCGGATGAGTGGTGTCCTCCGAGTCTTTTCTCTCCTATGTAAAAAAAAAGGTATACTTAGCACACAGATATTTGATGGCAGAAATAGGAATATGAAATATTGCTTGGAAGTGGAGTACAATTGTCTGTTTTGGCAGAGATGCAAGATGAAGAAATATTTTTTTCCTTTGTCAAGCTTGAACACTTACCTGTTTTGTACAAGCTTCAAAGATGGAGACACCCCTATAGTATACACTGGAGCACCTGTGTGGGACCCCCTAATAAAAAGGGTGTTCTGGTGTCCCACACTAGTGCTCCAGCGTCCAGATGTGTAAACAGGTGCTGAGTGTCCTCTCCTTACACAGAATCTAGTTTGCAGCTCATTCTAGTTACAAACCCATCTAGACACCAGAATTATTTGTAGAGAACTAGGCTAGCAAAAATGTATTCAAATGCATATGTCCAAAACATGGTGTTTTCTATGCCGAATGAACAATGTTTCATACGAACGAATAATGTGCCCATGAACATGAAAGTTACCATTTTAAACTGTACAACAGTAAAGAAAAGCACATGGAGCAGCACGAACATTAGAAATATCAAGAATAGGAACACAGGACAACTACTTACTTTTTTGCAGCACTCTCCTGATCCTTCTATACTGATCGTGCTCCCTTAATTTGAGGTCCGACCACCGCTTCCTGAGTTGATCCTTGGATCATCGTACACCAAATTTCTTCTGCAGACTCTTGACAACTTTCACCATGATCTTGGCCTTTCTGACATTGAGGATGGGGTAAGGTTCATACTTCCTGTCATAGACGGCCCTCTTCAGGATGTCGACCATCTCCAACATCTCCCTAAAGGACATATTTGAGGCCTTAAATCGTCTCCTCCGGGATTGGGACATTTCTGGCTCCAGGCTTTCCTCCTCCTCCTCCTCGTTGCTGTAATTAGCACGCACCTGTTGTGTCTCCGCCATGTGCTCTTCCCCCACTGCATCAAACGAGAAGGGGCGGGGAATAGACTAGAAAGAACGCCAGGGACCGGCGGAGTTTCACGCATGCGCAGTGTATATAAAGCGTAACACGCGTGCGTCTTACGTACGATCTGTGAGCGGAGGAAGGAGCATCAGAAGCGCCGATCGTGATAACGAAGGTAACATATAAACTTGGGCCTATACTGCTTAAAAATTGAGGCCTATATTGGGAGAAGATTAGGAGACTTTAGCCTGACCTTAGGGTTTATCTTGTGTTGTGTCTTGCAGAGAAAATGGATGGCTTCAATGACCACAACTTCCTCCCCCTGTTCATAGACAAGTACAGGGAGATGCCCCCAATACAATAATAAACAAAAGAGGCAGGCAGCGCTGAAGAAACTGCTGGAGTTGGTGAAGCCGGTTGTCCCCAGTTCAGTCTCGGAATTTCTTCTGAGCATGCGTGGCACTTTGTGCATCTGAATTGTCCACACACGGTCGGAATTGATGCAATCAGATTTTGTTGTCGGAAAATTTTATAGCCTGCTCTCAAACTTTGTGTCAGAAAATCTGATGGAAAAAGTCCGATGGAGCCCACACACGGTCGGAATTTCCGACAACAAGCTCCGATCACACATTTTCCGTCTGAAAATCCGACCGTCTGCACAGGGCAATAGAGGCCTTGAGCACAATCTAAAATCTCTAACACAAGGAGCCTCTAGTGCAAATCATCACCCCTATCGGTCAAAAACATACTCCCTACACCACAAAATGAAAAGGATGTCCTTTTTCCTCCATGACCTTGCATAAACTATTTAGAGACATTGTATGTCTGCTTTAAGCCCCATACACACGATAGGACTTTGTACAAACTTTCCCTTGGATTTTTGTACAAAGGGCGTTGCCCAAAAGTTTGTCTTGCATACAGACGACAGGACTTTTCCAGCCAACTTTCACCATATCACGTGGTTTTTCAGCTCTTTAACACCACCCTTTGATCAACTTCTGTATTGTTGTCTGATATTGTGTCAATCTCGCCACTTTTATTGGCGAGATTGACACCTTGCGAGCCGGGTTCACACTGGTGCGGGGATCCAACTTGGATCCCCGCCAATGCCAGGCACTGTGTTTGGTATGAATCCTGAGGGGGAACGCTGCGCCAAATTTTAAATAAAAAACTGGCATGGATTCCCCTCCAGGGGCATACCAGGCCCCTAGGTCTGGTATGGATATTAAGGGGAACCCCCTACAACAAAAAAACGGCATGGGGGTCCCCCCAAATCCATACCAGACCCTTATCTTAGCACTCAGCCCGGCCGGTCAGGAAAGGGGGTGGGGACGAGGGAGCGTCCCCCCTCCTGAGCCATAGGCCGCATGCCCACAACATGGGGGGGTGGGTGCTTTGGGGGAGGGGGGCGCCCTGCAGGCCCCCCCACTCCAAAGCACCTTGTCCCCATGTTGTTGAGTACAAGGGCCTCTTCCCGACAACCCTGGCCATTGATTGTCGGGGTCTGCGGGTGAGGGGCTTATCGGAATCCGGGAGCCCCCTTTAATCAGGGGGCCCCCCAGATCCTGGCCCCCCCACCCTATGTGAATAAGTATGGGTACAGCGTACCCCTACCCATTCACCTAGGGAAAAAAGTGTCAATAAATAAAACACACTACACAAGTTTTTAAATTAATTTATTAGGCAGCTCTGGGGTCTTCTTCCAACTTCAGGGATTTTCTTTCGACTTCGGGGGTCTCTCGGGCGTCTTCTCCCTCTCTCCGGTGTCGTCTCCGCGCTCTCTGGTTCTTCGCCGGTGCCTTCTTCCTTCTGCCAGGCTCCTCCGCTATCTTCTGCTCTTTTGCTGCTCTTTTGCCAGCGGAGGAGCCCAGACATCTGGATCATCTTCTTCCCTCTCCTCTACCAGAGACGTTGACACGACGCTCTCTCCGGCTGTAATGCTGTCTGTGCGCTCTGCTATGACTTATATATGCGGTGACCCCGCCCCCCTGTGACATCAGAGTCCCGGGGCATGCTGGGACTGTGAGGTCATTAGGGGGGGCATGGTCATATGATGACATGACCATGCCCCCTTATGGGATCACAGTCCCAGCATGCCCCGGGACTCTGACCTCATAGGGGGGCGGGGTCACCACCTATATAAGTCCATTGCGGAGCGTTCAGAGACCATTCCAGCTGGAGAGAGCGTCATGTCAACATCGGAAGAAGAGAAGAGGGAAGAAGATGATCCAGAGGTCCGGGCCACCGCTAGAAAAAGAGTGGGAGAAGATAGCAGTGGAGCCGGCAGAAGATCCAGACACCGGGAGAAGACGCCGGAGAGACTCCCAACGTCAGAAGAGGACCCCAGAAGTCGGAAGAAGACCCCGGAGCTGCCTAGTAAATTACTTTAAAAACCTGTGTAGTGTGTTTTTTTACTGACACTTTTTTCCCTAGGTGAATGGGTAAGGGTATGATGTACCCCATACTCATTCACATAGGGTGGGGGGCCGGGATCTGGGGGCCGCAGGGCACCCCCCTACCCCAAAGCACCCACCCCCCATGTTGAGGGCATGTGGCCTGGTACGGCTCAGGAGGGGGGCGCTCGTTCGTCCCCATTCCTGACCGGCCGGGCTGTGTGCTCGGATAAGGGTCTGGTATGGATTTAAGGGGGGATCCCCACGCCATTTTTTCGGCATAGGGTGTTCCCCTTAAAATCCATACCAGTCCGAAGGGCCTGGTATTCCCCCCCCTCGCGCCTTCCGCAGTAGGAAAATGTGTTTTTCCTATTGCAGCCAGCGCGAGATATATAGTACACTGTCGCCGAGAACCAGCGCGATCGGATCATGGAAACATTTTCGCAGCTGCGTACAGTAGTTTGTACAAAAGTCAGATGGCTTTGTGTACACACGACCGGACTTTGCTCCATCGGACTTTTGTTGCCGGAAAGTTTGTCCATTCGCACAGCTAACAAAAGTCCGATGGAAACAGAAAAGTTTGTCCGATGGAGCGTACACACGGTCGGATGTTGCTCCAAACCAGCTAATTTGCATGTTTGTTGTCAAAAAGTCTGATCGTGTGTACAGCAGACATACACGTTTGTTTTAGTACTACCCTCTGATTTGTAATAATAGACACAGGTGCTCTCATTCTAGAAAAGCAGCATCCATTCTTTAGGATGTCATAAAGTTGTTTGTCACTGTAATGGTAAATGCTTATTTATAATCCTTTTGATACTTTAAAACTCCAGCTAAAAGCTGTTACAAAAGTAACATATTGATCTGCAGCAGGATCAGTTGTCTTTTATCCCCTCATAAAGTGATTGTAAAGTCTCAGTTAAAAAAAAAAATATCAAACATGTTATACTTACCTCCTCTGTGCAGTTGGTTTTACATAGAGCAGCCCGGATCCTCCTCTTCTCTGGTCCCTCTTTGCTGCTCCTGGCCACTCCCTCCTATCGTGTGCCCCCAGAGTCAACAGGGGCACTGGAGCCAAGCCACAGCACCGTGTCTCCATTAAGACATGGAGCCCCGACCCACCCCCCCTCTCCCCTGACTGGCTGACTGACTTTGGTTGACACGGAGCCAATGGTCTGCTGTGTCTCTGCCAAACAGGAGTGTCCCGGATGGCTTATGCCGCGTACACACAAGCGGACTTTCTGGCAGAAAAGGCCTGACGAACGAATACTTCGGACATTCCGATTGTGTGTGGGCTTCATCAGACCTTTTCTGTCAAAAAATCTGACGGACCTTAGAAATAGAACATGTTTAAAATCTTTCCGACGGACTTGATTCCTATCGAAAAAAATGTTTGTCTGTGTGCTAGTCTCACGGACCGAAAATGACACAAGTGCAGCTATTGGCTACTGGCTATTGAACTTTCTTTTCTAGTCCGGTCGTACCTCATCACATTCGAAGTGATCAGACTTTGGTGGGATCTTTTGTAGGCAAGTCCATTTCGTTGGAACTCTGTTGAAAAGTCCTTTGGAGTTCAGTCCGACGAGAAGTCCGCTCGTGTGTACCCAGCATAAGACATTCATGGACATTGCTGGAGTGAGATGGGGCTCAGGTAAGTAATTAGGGGGTCACAGGGGAGGCTTCTACACACAAAAGGGTTTTTTTTATCTTAATGCATAGAATGCATTAAGATAAAAAAAACCTTCTGCCTTTACAGCAACCTGTAAGAAGACTTTTTCTAGCACTATTGTAGCCAATATGTTTACCTCATTGAATTAACCTCTCTCCTTCAGTCTCTTTTCCATTACATCAGATTGCATCTCAAACAAATTGCCTGTGGAATATTGTCTCCTGGTCTATATAAATTCCCCTACTGGTATAAATTTATTAGTGTGTGATGAATGACAGCTTAAAACGAGCAGTGTGGAATTGCGGAAAAATATACCTAGAGACTTAATTTGCTTCTACAACCCTCACTAATGTTATATCCAAAAATAGTGATTGTACATTCCTATTCATTTGATAATTGCAGATTCAAATCATTTGTATTCAAAACCCTGTCAAATGTATCCAGATATTCTCCATCCCTCTTCCACACTAACAATAAATCATCAATAAATTTGTCATATCACCATATATAGTTCCTATAAGGGTTCTCCTCTAAAAAGATCAATAATTCATTTCACCACCATATGTATAAATTTGTTAAAGGGGGAGACATCTTAAACGCCCATGGAAGTCCCACATTTTTGCAGATAATACACTCCATTAAAAGACCAATAATAGTTAAGTGTTAAACGAAACTGAAATGGATGATATAAAAATTCCTGAAGCTCTCCAGTGTATTTGATATCATAAATAATATATAATATATCATAACATTTATCTTAACCCAAAAGAAAAAACATAATATATTGCAGATTATCAGTCCTTAGATGTAGTGGCTGCATTTGTTTTTCCTTTTTATGTTTTTTTTCCCTTTTATTTTCACTTGTGAATGCTGACAGTAAATCTGGTATTTTTCATCTTCTTTCATCTTCTTTTAACAGACCTAGCTGCCCAGCGATAGGAACAGTTAGAGGTTTGAGAATAAACCATTTAATACTGACAGGAGTGCTTACAATGGCCAACTTTTATTCAATTAATTAAAACCTTTAACCCTAAAAAAAATAAAAAATGGTGTTACAAACAGTTTTATCACATGGGAGGAACAGAAGTGACTCAGGTTAAATGTTAGAGATTGGTGGCATGGATACTAACGGTATAATTCACATTTGTTTGTTGTACCAAATGTCTTGTACCAAAAGTGGTATGTCAGACTAGTGACACAAAAACAATATGCTTAATTTACAGTAAACAGCATTACCTTAAAACAAGTATTTGCATTTAACTTATTTCTCTATTCAAGTACTAAGTTTTTTGTTTTTTCTTTCTTCTTTACGTAAGGGCTTGAAAGCTGAAACACACAGAACTGCTGCACATATACAGTAAACACCGATATAAAAGTAAAATTAGTCTTTGGATAAATGAACAATACCCTTACCTACTGGATATTTGAGGTTGCAGAGATATATAATTCAACCCTGTGGAAATATTATTGGTTCTTCTTGCATTAACACAAGAGTTTTTGTAACCGCCCCCCAAATGTGTTACACACTTTTGAATTTTGGCTATACAGAAATAAACAGTATTCACAGAAAAGTACAGTGAATATAACTTACAACTTATTATGGCTAATTCATAACAAATATATCTAATTTTGCCAGTAGAAGTAAATTGATTAACATTTGAAGGATTGCTGTGCAACATCATTCCATTTACCTTTCCTAGCCTTTATAATTTAATACCTACAGTATATTTTCTGCACCTTCTCTTTCCCTTTTCACATTAATGACACTCTTAATTCCATTCAGTGGTCCCTTGTCATACTACATTAAAGCATATCTGGAGCTGAACCACCCATTTATATAACCATTAATAAGTAGAACCTCCATCTGGTACTGTGGTCTCCATAGACAATCTTTGTTTCTTACTGGAAAGTTTCAGTTTTAAAAATAGCAACTTCTGATGCTTCAAGACTAATAGAATTAAAGAAACATGGCTCTAAAACGTATTTAGTCATGTTGCCTCCAAATAGAATCTATTTGGATTCAGCAGTTTGAGCGTGGAAAGAAAGTATCATTGCTTAAAAATTACACTTATGATGAATAATTTAATGTAAATAAAAAAATATCACAGAATACTGTGCATATGTGATTATATGATGTGAAAGGCCATAACAGTATAAAGACTTTTTTGCTAAAGGAGTTGACAATAGTGTGAATAATTGCTTAATTTACTAAATCGTGTGAAAAGAACATTCTTGCTCACTTTGAGTATACACTCATGTGCGGAGGCTTTTTACATGATTCGAACAATATAGTGAATAGTCAAACAATTTAAGTACCTTATATAAGTATCTACAAATCTGACAAACAAATGTAATATTTTGGCTTCTTCTTGCTTTTGGCTTTGGCTTCTCCTCTTTGTTAGAATGCATGCACATTAGGGCCTTTCACTTTGCTCCTGCTACAATTTCTGCCTTTTTTAGATCTGTATGTAAAAGTGATGCTAAATGAGTGAAGTGGTGGCTAAGAGAGAATATAGCAATGTTCCTGCCAAAAATGCAGCATTTCTAAAAGATGCATGTCTCTGCAAAGAAAGAAAATAAAGAGTATGACACGTTGTGCTGTCTGAATTTAGAGACATGCACCTGCACTGTATGGCTGTCAAATTGGGACAAGCAGCTATGTCCGTGCAGCCACTACATCCCAGTATACAGGAATGGGACTACCTGCACATGGTCACATGGAACACCTGTGCAACCTGTGCAGGCAAAGATAGCACTTTGCATTGATGTACGCTTAAGTACACCCATGTGAATGAGGCCCATGCTAGTTTCCATCTTCTATCTTATTTTTGAATATTAATTAGGCAAGACATGGGAAGAAAACAATTACACCCATGTTCAGAGATCCCAAATTAATTTTAATTCAGAAAGCAACAAATGCCCCATTAGAAAATAAATATTTTTTTATACTTTTTCACATTTTGTATTATTATCTACTGCTTCTGTGTTCACTTTATAGATATAAAACTCACAGCTGTAAAAGTATGATGTACAGTATTACTGTAAGTGATGCTTTCAAATCACATAGCAAAAAATAATCTGTACTTAAATAAAACAGAACTTATTTTTCTCCTAGGACCATTACAGGGTAATGATTATTCTGCTGGAAATTAAAAATATTACCTTAATAACCAAATCAAATTTCTGGTGTAAATCTCTATTTACTGGCTTCAGGAGTGTGAGCACAGCGGTTGTACGATTCATATGGAAATATTCAGCATAATCCTCGGGAGTGCCTGGGAGAGAAGAAAGTGTTATGAACATCTAATTGATAAAAAACAAAAATAATGATTGTTTATAGCCCAGCACCTTATGTATGTGTGATGCTGGTTTCATTTGATATTAAATGAGCCAATAAACGCATTCATTTCAGCATACTGTTCATAAGAAGTGCAAGATCGCCTAAAAGAAGCAGAACTTAATATGATCAGGGATCAACTCCATTGCATATAATACCAACAGTTTAATAGCATCTCTGCTTTTAATAACCCATCAAATATTTTGTTGAGCAATAGACAGAGTCTTTTGCAGTGAATGACATTTTTTATGGGATTTAACTATGAAATATTTAAACAAAAACACTACAGATTGAAAAATATAAAAGAATAAGCAAGATAATACAGGGGCTTGCCGATTACATTGGTAGGTGGTAAAATAGGCACAGAGTCACACTAAGTTTATAGGAATAAAGTGTTCCCATTCTGAGTACAGTTACATTGAATAAAAACAAAATGATCTAACATTTTATTAAATACAGTTTAAAGTTCTGGGAAATTGTTCAAGGAGCTTATTTACATTATTCAGTGGGACTTCATTCAATGCTCCTATTTCTTTTATCCCCAATATCACTGGCAAATTTTAAGGATGCAGTTATGCCACTTAGATATATGCATGTACCTCTCTTATCAACCAACATAATGTCAGTTAAAAGGATAAAAAAAATAAGGTCAGAATTAGCATTGTGATCATTCTTCAAAGTAAATAGAGCTGTTCATAAACAGCTCAAAGTGAGAATAACAAATAAAAATAGATCTGTGAAGTTGAAGGGCAGCAAATAGTATGTACTGAAAAAAAACCCTAGAAAATAATCAATCTCTCCATTTTGTAAAAGAGAGAAAACATACAGTATAATTGGTTCTGTACTGAGTGAATTATTAAATGGAACTACCCAATGATGATTGTATGTCTATATAGACCTTGCTTTTTCTATGAACCTCTCTAAAAGGTTTTTACAAAAATTTTTTGAGGATCCCGATGTATGCCTCTCTGCAGGACACTGCCTCCCAATCTCTCATTATATCACTCTGCATCCACCCTCACAAGAATAGTAGGTTCTACAATAAATCCTCTAAACAGTGGGCCCAAGTTGAAAAAGCTCTCTCAACCTGTGATACCCAAGCTTTCCCTTGCATCAGTCATATCCACAGGAATGAACCATCCTTCCTCCATATTCTTACACTCCATCTCCTTACCTTCTGGGACAAACTTATACCCAAACTCCAATTCCCTAGTGTCATGGGTCCTGTGATTCCCCTTTTTGTAAACCCTGCACTCCTTGCTGCCCAGACCCAATCCCATTTCCTAATCTGGTACACACAAAACCACCACCTCCTATCAAAAATCACATAAAGACCATTCCTACCCTCTCCGCCCCTTACTCTAGTCTCTCTTCACCTCTTCGGTGCCTACCACTCTCCTTGCTCTTTCTTTTCTACTTTCCATTCTTCTTATGGTTATATCAATGGTAATATTAGATACAGATAGCAATACGTCATCCAGATCTCGATTCTGTACAAGTTCGCAGTTGTACTTTCTATGCGAATGTATAAGTCTTTGGATATTGCTTTTGCCTTCTTTTTGTTGTTTAGTTTTCTAGTTGTAAAGGAAACAGTTATATAGAGTCCGCAACCATCTCTGCGAAAATTAAGTCTCCGGACTTACGGTTTTCGATATATCCCCGAATTTTGATGCATCTTTGATGACGCAGGGGAAAAATATGTATAAATCTCATTGTCAAATGTTGCACAAATTGTGCCTGTTGAACTTTATGTCTTCTTTCCAATAAAAATTTTTGAACGAAAAAAAAACCACATGAAGGGAATTCCCTCCATCCCTTGAAACCCTTCTATGAAACACTAACCCATTGACCCTATAACAGCTAGCATACCTACAGATTATGTCCTTCCTATCCTTGTTACCAGGTAAACAGGTCTTCTCTTCTCCACTAACCCCTTTGAGAGCTTCCTTCTACAGGGCAGTACTGGAGATGCCGCAACCACCCTGATACAATGTCCCAGAATTGGTGGCCCTGTCCTCCCATCAAAACATTCTGGGAAATAATCCTGAAACTTTAAACTATGACAACAGATCTCACTGTCCTGAATCTCCTTTGCATTGTCCTACTCTCTATACTAACAGGCTTCATTAAACATACTAAATGGGACATCCGGTAACATTCCCTCACTGCTGCATGTACTGTTAATGGGTCACCCATTTGTGAGTTAGCTTGTAGCCAGGGAAATATAGTTAGCACTGTGGCATTACGGCTCTGAATGGGTTATGTTGCAATCTGGAACTACAAACCTATGTTGAAAAATGTTGAATTTGTAATACACTTTAGTATCCCCTGCCCACTTTTGTATTCATTCTGTATCCTTGAATTGTTTTATATAAACATTCAATAAACACAATGCATACATATATCATGATTATCATTAATAGATCCTTAGAAGTTAATGCTACACTCAAAAAAAAAAAAATGGCTGGCTTTTATTTTGCCAGTCAACTTCTTTAATATCATAAACTTTAATAATCACTCAAAAATATCTTGGTTGTTAGAACATTTTTGCAATACAGACTTTATGGTATACCATATCTATATTCCAAATCTTTTGTACACAAATACTAAAAAGAACCAAAACACACTATTTAAAGGCATTTAAAAAGAATGTCCAAAGGAAGGGTCCTGCGTGTTACATAATATGTTATAACTTGTCGAGTAATAAATAAGTAACAATCTTATAGTGTCTCAAATATAAAGGTTAGTAAAGTATATGTTACTAAATATATGATCACTTGTCACAAAATATATTCAGAGATGTAAACAAATCCACGCATAATGACAAAAATAAGAAAACATCCATGAACAATCTCAAATGGTAAACCCCCAAACATTTTCATGGAAAATACATTTTAGTGCACAAAAACACAATATAATACCCAATTCTTTTAAAATATAGAAGATGATGTCACATCGAGTAAAAAGATACATAACATGTCACGCTTTAAAATTGGAATAGCAACAAATTACAGTACATTAAATGACCCATAGGCAACAACTTAAAAACCTTTACATGTTATAAGTTTAGAGTGAAACGGGAGGTCTGGTGCTAGAATCATTGCTCTCACTCTGATGTTCTCCGAGATACCTCACATTTGTTGTGCGATCACTATTTACATATTCATTGCATATGTGTGGGTTTCAATTTTTTTATACTGTCTTTTTATTGTTTTTTTTTTTTTTAAATCATCAACTTTGTTTCTATAACAAGGGATGAACAACATCCCTTGTGATACCATAGGCAGTGACAGGTACGCTTTACTGAGAGTTCTGGGGTCTAATCTTCTCCTCCCTCCAAAGCAGATGAATAAACCAACTTTATCAGATAGTAATGGCCAGTAAACAAAAGACTGAAATCATAAGTGATGAAGACCTTGTTGTTTTTGGTTTCTTATACCACAGAGGTGATTGGATAACAGAAGGTCTTCTTTCATCTCTATGGTCATCCCATGTGACCATCCACAGAAGCCCTGGGCTCCCAGGTGGGATGGTAGTATGCAGCAGAGTGGGGACCCCCTTCCACTGCTTGTAAAAGTGTTTGGGCAGATTTGTGTTTGGCTGCTCTGATCAATTTTACAATAAACGGCATCACCAGCTGAAAAAAATGATATCAGGATCATGACTGCAACTGTAGCCATAATCCTGATATCACCACCACTTCATGAGGAGAGACCAGGAGGTAGCATAGCTCAGGATGAGCAGGAGGCAGAGCTGGCCAAACTAACTTTTCAAGTTAACCCACAGGTGGTTGGTTGCTAGGACACAGGGCAGTCCCAAGCAAACAATCACCAGCTTGTTACTCTGGCTGGTGAACCTGTGCTGCCTTCCACTCTCTCCACTGTGTACACAGGCAGGATCCTGCTTATGTGTAGGAGGTGATGTTAAGAAAGCAGAGAACACTGCTATGGGGCACTGCTATGGGAGGGAAAGGGGGGGGGATTGGGGCCAGAGGTCACTGCTATGGGGGAAAGGGGGACATAGGACACTGCTATGGGGGAAGAGGACACTGCTGTGGTTATGTGAAGGGGCAGAGGACACTGCTATGGGCAGGGCCATCTCAATAGCAGTGTCCTCAACTGCCCTTCACATCACCCCTCCACAGTAGTGTCCTTTCCCCCCATAGCAGTGTCCTCTACCACCTTTGACATCACCCCCACAGTAGTGTCCTCTTCCCTCCCTTTCCCCCCTAGCAGTGTCTTCTGCCCCCCTAATCCCTCCCATAGACAGTTTTTAACTAGCTGGGGTTTGGGTTTTACTGTCCCCCCTACCCTGGCACCCTAAGGTGGCTGTCTAAGCAGCCTTATGCTGACACCCAAGCATAAGGCTGCTTAGGCCTTATGTTTGGTCCTCACTCTGGCAGCTCCCACTCCCACCCTCTGTCCAGAACTGTGCTGCCTTTCACTCACTCCTTTGTGTACACAGGTAGGTCACTGCTTATGTGTGGGGGGTGATGTAAAGGAACCAGAGGACACTGCTGTGGGGTACTGTTATAGGAGGGAAGGGGGGCAGAAGACACTGCTGGGGGGAAGAGGGGCTACAGTTCACTGGGGGAATGGGAAAAGGGGGGGCAGAGGACATTACTTTGTGTAGTGGATTATTAGAAGGGCAATAGAAGACACTGCTATGGGGGAAGAGGACACTACTGTGGGGGGAGGTGATGTGAAGGGGGCAGAGGACATTGCTATAGGCAGGGTCACCTCAATAGCAGTATCCTCTACCAGACTTCACATCACTCCCCCACAGTGGTTTCTTCCCCCCCTATAGCAGTGTCCTCTACCGCCCTTCACATCACACCCCACAGTAGTGTCCTCTGCCCCCCCTTTTCCCCATAGCAGTGACCTCTGACCCTCATTTCCCCCTATAGTAGTGTCCTTTGCCTCCTCCCCTCCTATAGACATGTATTTAAAAACCTGAATTACCAGCAAGTGGCTGGAGATTCAGATTTTACCAACCCCTACCCTGGTGCCATAAGGCGGCTGCTTAGACAGCCTCCTTAGGGTGCCAGGGTGGGGCAATAAAATCTGAATCCCCAGCCTCTTGCCACTTTAAAATACCTGTCTTCTGACAATCCCCTTTATTTTCCTACTGCAGCAGCTGAAAGCCAGCTTCTTCTCCTCTGCCTCCCCCTTTGCCCCTCCTGTCCTTGTTCCTCTTTTTTCTGCTTCACAGCCCTCTTCATGCTCCCCTATTATCAAAATCACCCAACAGGGCTCCTATAAAAATTGTGAAAAATAATAAAAAATAAAATAGTTAAAAAACTACTGAGAGCATCCACTGATCAGCTGACAAGTCCACTGCCCTACTGACTCCATCTACCGCTCTACTGACACCAGCCACTTTTAAGGTAGGCAAAGTTTGTATTTTTGCAGTGACATATGTTTTATTACATTTTTCTAAATTTACCTTACTATTTAGTTAGGCCTTGCTAGTTAATTTCTTTAAAATAAATGGTGCCAAACCCCGGTGATCTTTGATCTCTTTCATATTGTTCCGTTGGCTCTCCACCTCTCAAAGGTTACCTACCCCTGATATAAATAATAGACGGGATGAGCTTCTATCCTATCTATCCTACCAAGGCTATCCTTACTTTACAGCTATAACTTAAATACATCTTGTGTCATTTACATTAACAACATGTTTGAATATTATGTAAAATAGAATTTATCATTTTTTCTGGATTGTCCCCATTAGGTTAGTGGGTACCATGTGCAATGAGAATGGTGATGTGACTTGGTGCAGATCTAGTGCCATGTATATGTTCCTCTGGGAACCATTTGTGGTTTAATACTGCTTGGAAACCAACATCCTGAATATAAGGAAGCAGCTGGCAACTGTCAAGAGCGTTCAGTGCCTCTGCTCCTCTTTTCAGCATCCTGGTTTTGGCTGTGGCATTCTCTTTGTTTCTGTCTGTCCACCTGCAAGGTGATTAAGGTGGCCAGTCTCTGGGAGGAGACCAAAACCTGATTTAAGCCAGCCAAGCCTGCAGTCTCATGTTGGTGATAGCATGTATTATGTACTATGCTTTCTGTTGTGCAGCCCGGGAACAATAGAAATAACAATATTGGTACTAAAAACACATATGCACTCTAAAGGCTAGAATTGACTAGAAAGTGAACTGATAAAAAAAAAAGGCTTGTATTTGGGAGTAGGGTCCATAATAAAATTAAAACCTACTATCAAACATAGGGAAGAACTAAATGAGTTTGATTTACTCACCAACAAGGATGGAGAAAAGGATGCCAGGTCGGTCAGATATTGGTTGAATATTCCGATCTTGGTCTTCGGCTTTTATAGGTGGGGTAACATTGACAGGATTTACTTTTGCCTAAAAGACAGAAAAAAATAAACTTCAATATTGAAAAAAAAATTGTTCTGCTTAATTCTTAGCAATAAAGTTTAACAATTTTAATCTTCTAAACTTGTATTTTATTTTTCTGATATATACTTATGCAGTGGGGTAAAAAATGTATTTGTTTCATTTGATTTTACTAAATTGTGCTTATATGTTGCAGTTATTTCCTGGACAAGACAGCACCAACATAAACATTGTGAATGTATGAGTGTTACCATATCCCTGTATCCTACCCTTCATTCTATTTTTCTAAAACCCCTAGTACCGCTAAACAAAATTATTTATACAATGTTTATAGGTTATTATGTATACAAAAAAAATTGTCAGAACAAGTAAGATCATATGGTCACTATATATACTAAATGTACAGTACATGCAAAAAAAAATTCAAATACTATTGAAACGATGCTGTCACCTACAGTCTACCTGGGTTTTTGTGCCATTATTGGACCAGCTAAAAATGAATAATGAATATGGAAAAAAAACACTACCTGCCAGGAGTCTGCATGTTCTCCCTGTGCCTACATGAGTTTTCTCTAGGTACTCTGGTTTCCTCCCACACTTTAACCGATTCAGCCCCGGAAGATTTTACCCCCTTCCTGACCAGAGCACTTTTTTGCTATTTGGCACTGCATCTCTTTAACTGACAATTGCGTGGTCGTGCGACGTTGCACCCAAACAAAATTGACGTCCTTTTTTCCCCACTAATAGAGTTTTCTTTTGGTGGTATTTGATCACCTCTGCAGTTTTTATTTTTTGTGCTATAAACAAAAAAGGAGCGAGAATTATGAAAAAAAACACTATTTTTTTACTTTTTGCTATAATAAATATCGCCCAAAAATATAAATAAAAACACAGATTACTATGTAAATGACACTGGCAGTGAAGAGGTTAACCACTAAGGGGCGATGAAGGCACTTCCCCGTTCTGAGGCTTGGCCAAGGGCACAGTCATGTTGCATGCAGCTATCCCCGCCTCCTAAAGGGGACGTACAGGTACGCCCATTTGCACACCGCTGCCATTGTGCCGACGTATATCGGCTTGCAGCAGTCGGCAAGTGGTTAAAGACATGCTGGTAGGTTATTTGTCTCCTGTCTAAATTAGCCTGTGTATGTATAAATGTTAGTTAGGAACCTTAGACTGTAAGCTCCTTGAGGGCAGGGAATGATGTAAATTTACTATCTATATATATGTGTGTGTGTGTGTGTGTAAAGTGCTGTGTAAATTGATGGTGCTATATAAGTACCTGTAAATAAATACATTTAACAGCTTTGGAAACAATTGAACAAAATCCATCAGTACAGCTTTATCTTCAATTGGTCTAATAAGATCTTTATCTATTTTGAATAACCTCTATTGACTTCATCCTCAAAATAATGATACCAACATCCTTGATGTATAACTAAAGGCAAAACTTTATTTTTAGATTTGGATGGAGTAGAGAGGGATTAGAACACCTGTCAAGTTTTTATTGCTTTCCGTGCCTCTGTTAAGGAAATTCACCCTCTCCATTTGTCCTGTTAACTATTTTCATTAAAATTGAAAGTAAAAAAAATTCCACATTTTGGGCTGCCCCAGAAAAGTAATAGAGGGGAAATCTTCCAATGAGGACACTAGTTCTGGTGATCTGGGGGCCCCAAGGCATTTCCTCTCACTTCATGTTTTGGCTATGGGACAGGAAATTAGGCTAAATCTCCAAAATGGGACACAGTTGGCAAAAAAAAAAAAAACTGACATGAGTTATATACTCCCTTACTCTATCTAAAATAAAAAGTTTTGCCTATAGTTCTACTTTAAAGTGGTAATAAATATATTTTTACTCATTGCACTTTAAATAAAATCAAAAATATTTTTATATTTGGAGTGTTAGGAGTCAAATTTATATCAATTGTTACCTGTGATATGATAAATATCCTCCATACATGACTTATTCAAAGAAAATTGGGAAGTTGTAGTAACACTAAGGACGCAAAATGAATTTGTGTTGCCCTCAGATTTTAAAAATTGTTGGAAAATCTCTAGGTGCAAATCTATATTGCTTGTACCTAACTGGGTTATGTATGGACAACCAAAGATACCCTTCACCCTTATTGAAAAATGTGCAAATGTATCCTATTTGTTCACCAGAACATCAGAGCTCTACTGTACATTAGTAAACACAACAACAGTAAAAGATAAAGAAACCTGGATATTGGTACTGAAAAGTGCGAAAAGTGTTATTAAAGTGGCATTACAATAGCAAGAACAATTTGAATCATGTTCTAAGCATGATAGAAGATAAGGATAAATATATATGACCTATAGAACCACTGTACTACTTCCAATGCAACATACAGTAATTGCAATTCTGAATGCTCAATTGAAATACTTTAGAGATAATTCTCTCAAAAAAAAAAAATATATATACAGTATTTTTAATATGTATGTTACAACGATATGACCATTTTACAAAGCACATGTGAACACTGCAAGTAAAACCTGCTGTGAAAATTAGGTTAACTGTCTTTAGCAAACAATTTGTTTGAAATCTCTTCCAAAGCTGAAATCGAAATCTGTCTTCCATGGTTTAGTATGAAGACTAGTGTTGGGCGAATGGTTCGGCCAGAGCATGAATTCAGGCCGTACATTGGCAGCAAACACCCAAATTGTCGGAGAGTTCAACCGGTTGTTCAGCCCACCGAGTGCCCCACAATGCACTGCTCGCCGCACAGCGTATTGAATGCCCAGATTGACTGAAGCAATGAAGGATTTTCTCAATCAGGGCACAGAACATCATCAGAGCCATGATTTGAAAAAGAAATGATGACTGTGTTCAATCATGGCTCATAAGCCCACCCCGCGCTATAAAAGGATCCTTCCGAGAGCAGCCATTTGCAGTGTGATATTGGAATGGAGATAGATAGAACAGGGATCTCTTCATTGCTACTAGTAAGTTAGTGTGCTATAGTGTGCTATTGTGATTATTGTGTTAGTGTAGGTAAGTGTACTGTGTATATAATGATAAGGCAGTGTGAGTGTAGTGCGTAGATTCATTTTTACTTTAGTGTCAGTTTAGTGTTTCAGGGCAGGTTTACTGTAATATATTGAGGTGTGTCAGTGTAGAGTGTCAGTGCAGTTTTACTGCAGTATATTGAAGTGTATCAGTGTAGTTTTACTGCAGTATATTGTAGTGTGTCAGTGGAGTGTGTCTGTGTAGTGAGTACTCAAGTAAAAGTGTGCCAAATACCACTTTCCATTAATTAACCACTTGGATCTGGAAGGTTTTACTCCCTTCGTGACCAGGCCATTTTTTGCGATACAGCACTGCATTACTTTAACTGACAATTGCTGTACCCAAAAAAAATTATGTCCTTTTTTCCTGACAAATAGAGCTTTCTTTTGGTGGTATTTGAGCGCCTCTGTAGTTTTTATTTTTTGTGCTATAAACAAAAAAAGACCGACAATTTTGAAAAAAAACTATATTTTTTGTTTTATGCTATAAAACATATCCAAAATACATAAATAAGAATTAAATGTCTTCATCAGTTTAGGTCAATATATATTCTGCTACATACAGTAGCTTGCGAAAGTATTCAGCCCCCTTGAACTTTTCAACCTTTTGCCACATTTCAGGCTTCAAACATAAAGATATAAAATTTTTATTTTTTGTGAAGAATCACCAACAAGTGGGACACAATTGTGAAGTGGAACGAAATCTTTTGGATTTTTGAAACTTTTTTAACTAATAAAAAAATGAAAAGTGGGGTGTGCAAAATTATTCGGCCCCCTTGCGTTAATACTTTGTAGAGCCACCTTTTGCTGTGATTACAGCTGCAAGTCGCTTGGGGTATGTCTCTATCAGTTTTGCACATCGAGAGACTGAAATTCTTGCCCATTCTTCCTTGCAAAACAGCTCGAGCTCAGTGAGGTTGGATGGAGAGCGTTTGTGAACAGCAGTTTTCAGCTCTTTCCACAGATTCTCAATTGGATTCAGGTCTGGACTTTGACTTGACCATTCTAACACCTGGATACGTTTATTTGTGAACTATTCCTTTGTAGATTTTGCTGTATTTTTGGGATCATTGTCTTGTTGGAAGATAAATCTCCGTCCCAGTTTCAGGTCTTTTGCAGACTCCAACAGGTTTTCATCCAGAATGGTCCTGTATTTGGCTGCATCCATCTTCCCCTCAATTTTAACCATCTTCCCTGTCCCTGCTGAAGAAAAGCAGGCCCAAACCATGATGCTGCCACCACCATGTTTGACAGTGGGGATGGTGTGTTGAGTGTGATGAGCTGTGTTGCTTTTACGCCAAACATATCGTTTTGCATTGTGGCCAAAAAGTTTGATTTTGGTTTCATCGGACCAGAGCACCTTCTTCCACATGTTTGGTGTGTCTCCCAGGTGGCTTGTGGCAAACTTTAGACGAGACTTTTTATGGATATCTTTGAGAAATGGCTTTCTTCTTGCCACTCTTCCATAAAGGCCAGATTTGTGCAGTGTACGACTGATTGTTGTCCTATGGACAGACTCTCCCACCTCAGCTGTAGTTCTCTGCAGTTCATCCAGAGTGATCATGGGCCTCTTGGCTGCATCTCTGATCAGTCTTCTCCTTGTCTGAGCTGAAAGTTTAGAGGGACAGCCAGGTCTTGGTAGATTTGCAGTGGTCTGATACTCCTTCCATTTCAAAATGATCGCTTGCACAGTGCTCCTTGGGATGTTTAAAGCTTGGGAAATCTTTTTGTATCCAAATACGGCTTTAAACTTCTCCACAACAGTATTACGGACCTGCCTGGTGTGTTCCTTGGTCTTCATGATGCTCTCTGCGCTTTCAACAGAACCCTGAGACTATCACAGAGCAGGTGCATTTATACAGAGACTTGATTACACACAGGTGGATTCTATTTATCACGATCAGTCATTTAGGACAACATTGGATCATTCAGAGATCCTAGCTGAACTTCTGGAGTGAGTTTTCTGCACTGAAAGTAAAGGGTCCGAATAATTTTGCACGCACCACTTTTCAGTTTTTTAATTGCTAAAAAAGTCTAAAATATCCAATAGATTTCGTTCCACTTCACAATCGTGCCCCACTTGTTGGTGATTCTTCACAAAAAAATAAAATTTTATATCTTTATGTTTTGAAGCCTGAAATGTGGCAAAAGGTTGAAAAGTTCAAGGGGGCCGAATACTTTCGCAAGCCACTGTATTTGTGTTTAAAAAAAATCCCAATAAGTGAATATTGATTGGTTTGCGCAAAAGTTATAGCATCTATAAACTAGGATATTATTATGACTTGCATGCGCACCCCAGACCCGGAAAAAATATCACCTACAGGTATGCGATTTTGCACTAAAGGGCCGCCCTGGGGTTTATGTACATGGGGCAATCCTTAAGGGATTAAAGTGTATTCAAGTACACATTTCCCCTTCTCTATTACATTTCATTAATAAGTCCCCCATCATATGTGGGAGGCCAAAAAGGAGAGCCAGATGTTCCTATGGCACTGTGAGGGGTCCACCAGTGTCTGTGTCCACAAGCAAAGGTAGATGTGGTCTGTCCTCAGGCAGGGCACCATTTCCTCTGTTTAGTGATGTTGCCCATGTTATCCAGCCACAGCATGCAGAGGAGGTGGTGGACTGGCTTACTAAACCATCCTCATCCTCTGTCACCCAAGCAGAGACTAGTGTGCAGTCCACCGCAGCTGCCAGAGTGGCTTATCTGCCTCCTTGTCCACAGCTGCTCCTGCCATAGCCCCAGCATCATGCATGGAGGAGTCAGCTGAGTTATTTGAGCACAGTGTCAGCCACATGCCCCTTAATGATGCACGGGCATTACTTGATTCTAATGTTGTTCTGAGGTTTGAAAAGGTAGGAACATGAGCCTACAGAGAAGGGAGAACATTGATAAGCAACAAGTTGGCAGTCATGTTCCCCTAACCACAGTGTATTGCCAAGGTTGCTCCAGTGATGATGAGGATGGAGAGGATGATGATGATGGGGTCACTGATGTGACCAGGGTTCCGGATTGAGCAGAAAAGGAAAGTGAGGGTGAGGCACAACCTCAACGAGGCAGCTATCATGGAATAGTAGAGAGCAGCCATCCTATTCCATCACATTGTGGAGCTGTTATCTTCAAGCCCACTTCCCACAGCTTAGCTGTCTGGATCTTTTTTAGCACATGGGCAGCCGATCACACTGTTGCAGTTTGTAAACTTTACCTCAAGGAGATGAAGCGTTGCAAAAACACCAGCAATTTGGGTACCACATGCTTGACAAGGCATTTACCTCCCACCACTCAGCCCATTGGCGAAAGCACCTGAAAGCCACAAAAAAAGGGATGCAATTCTACTTCTCACTCCTCACCTTTCAGGTCTACCCCTGCTATATCTCAGCAGCCTCCACTGACAGGGGTGATGGTATAGGGAAGGGTGTCACAGGTCCTTGCAGCACATCTGCCAGCAGCACACCACCAGCTGTAGACTATAGCATGCAAATTTCTCTGCCTCACCTGTAAAAGCGAAAAAAAATACACTGCCACCCACATGCCCAGCATCTAAATTCAAGTTTGTTAAAGCTGCTGGATTTACAACTCCTGCCTTTCCATCTGGTGGATTCTGCCCCTTCTGTGATTTTGCAGAATGTGCTGTACCACAATGGCAGGTTCCCAGACGCTATTTCTTTGCATGTAAGGCCATTCAAGCTCTCTACTATCACGTGAAAGGCAATGTTATGGCATAGTTGAACAAGGCAGTCAGCCGCAAGGTCCACGTTGCGGCCGACTGCCTTGCGGTTACTGCTGACACGTGGTCCAGCAAGCATGGTCAGGGATGATACTGTATATTTCATTCACAGCACACTGGGTAATTATGCTTGCAACTTGGAAGGATGCAGGACAGGGCTCAGTGCTGCAGTTTGTTTTGCCACCACATTTCCATACAGCTGGAACCCAGGGTTGGAAGGTCTGCTAAAGCAGTCCAGAAGAGTCTGTAACCATTTCAGGTTGTCATACAAAGCCAGTGCTCGGTTGGCTGAAAGTCAGTCATTCCACCTGCTCATAAACCGCCTAATTTATGACATGTCTACCAGGTGTAGACCTGAAAGGTGAGGAGTGAGAAGTAGAATAGCATCCCTTCTTCACATGCAGCAGAGAGCTGTCAACAAATACTTGTGTGAGTACAGCACAAAGTCACTTCTGAACCATGCCATGCCACATGCCCTCAAGATGGGGGGGTGGGTGCTTTGACAAGGGTCTCTTCCCCACAACCCTGACCAGTGGTTGTAAGGGTCTGTGGGCAGAGGGCTTATCGGAATCTGGAAGCC
The DNA here is from genome assembly GCA_037952925.1 of Lithobates clamitans. NCBI lineage: Eukaryota > Metazoa > Chordata > Amphibia > Anura > Ranidae > Lithobates > Lithobates clamitans. The sequence goes on from JBBGZY010000732.1 coordinate 3,089,159, forward strand.
CTCTTTAAGACGGGGCCCCTAGATCCCGGCTCTCCCCTATGTGAATGAGTATGGGGTTAAAAATGTCAAAAAGTAATACAATCACATTTACACACAACATACATTTTTGACAATTCCTTTATTAAAAAATAAAAAAACAACAATGTCACCCGATGTAGATCCATCATCAATCATGATGCTGCTGCACTGCCTGAACCGAAAATAAAAAAATAAATTACTCTGCCTGTCGTGAAGGCAAACTGCTGAATTGCTGGCTTGCCATTTGACAGTTCTTATATAGGTAAGGGTGGGACCACCTGGCGATGTCACCTGGTGGCACCACCCGACCCAGCATGCATCAATCTGTGATGTCACAAGGTGGCACTGCCCTTACCTAAATAAGAACTGTCAAATGGCAAGCCAGCCATTCAGCGGTTTGCCTATATGGTGGGTGGAGCATTTTTTTGTTGTTTTTGGTTCTGAGGGTGCGACGGCGGCGTTATTGATGATGGATCTACATCGGGCGACACTTTTTTTTTTCATTTTTAATAAAGAAATTGTCATAAGCCTGTCTACGGTTTTAATTTATTTTGACACTTTTTTAGTGAATGGGTAGGTGTACAATGTACCCCATACTTATTCACATGGGGGGCCAGAATCTGGGGGCCCCCTTCTCCAGATTCCGATAAGCCCTCCACCCACAGACCCCCACAACCACAGCCTAGGCTTGTGGGGAAGAGGCCCTTGTTCTTTGGGGTGGGGGGGCAGAACTCGCTCATCCCTTTCCTGACCTGCCAGTCTGTGTGCTCGAATAAGGGTCCAATATGGATCTTCGGGGGACCTCACAGCGTTTTTTTCTTTTTATTTTGGTGTGGGGTTCCCCTTAAAACCCATAGGAGACCCTAAGGGTATGGTATCGATTGAGAGGGGGACCCCCACAACATTTTTTTGTTTTTTTACTATTTACCAGCAAATCATTTTTTATTCAGCTGTCAGCAGGGAAGCCCATTGACAGCTGATAACTCAGCGGCTGTTACGTACACTGCAGACAGCTTTCCAGCCCCGCTCCTTAACAACAAACTTTTCACTGGCTGCCAAATACATTAAACAAAACATTGTAAAACAAAGTGATTAATATGCCAATAACGTGAATGCATTAAAAGTTACCTATCAACAAGCAGACTGTTTTGAGTTCTTTTACAGAAATGTTTAACAAAATCCTCAATGTTTAATGAACTTCAAAAGAAAAGAAAATATGGTCCAGAATATGTTGGTCCCTCAATAATATAGTGTAATAAAGCATATAAATTCCACAAAGCTTTACTTATCATAAAACTTGTGTACATAGCACTTTCATAACAGACTCTATGGAAAGCATATGCATGGTTTAATTGCCTCTCATGGTGACTGGAGCATATCTGCATTCCAAGCCACCAATCTTTCTTTCAGCTAGGCATTCTCAGTTGCTCCTGTGCATGCGCGGGGCCTGGGTGCATATGCGGCTTGGTTTCGTACTTTAACAGTTCTGTCATGATGGCAGTGGTCATGCACGTTCCTGGGTGCTGCGGACAGTGGTGATGTTATCACAGCAGGGAATTTAAACAACTCTCAGTACTGTTGACATTAGGATTTCCTACTGGGAGCTTGTGTCAGTTTCCCCAGGCACTGTGTGCAATTGTCACAGGTATTTGTTCTACATTAACCCCTTGTGTGCTGCCTGGCTATGGTCCTGGTGCATCCTATGGCTCTTTTCCCTTGTGCAGGTTGGCTGACTGTGCAGTTACCACACTATGGATGTGTCACTGCCCCCTTGTAGCCAGCCCTTGCATAGCAGGTATCTTCATTTGCCTGTGCACTCTTATAGGAGTTTAACCCTTTCTTGTTTACTCCATTTTGTTTTTGTTAGTCCTTTCAGGTTGGATCGACAATACATGGCACAATATGTTAGAAATCTTCCTAGGTCACATCACCATCACTCTTCCTCTAGATCTACACACCATAAGTCACTGTCAAGATCCAGGCATCACAGAAGGTCTGAATCCTCCTCTAGATACCACACCCACCACCATTTGAGTTGCTATGAGGATGGAGCCTGCTGGGGAAGTGGGATTCTGGTCCCAGAAGGCAAGTCTCTTTGTGTAAACATCTAATATGAAATAAAAATCTCAATATGAGTGATCCTTATACGTGACAAGTGGTAGAAGATAAGGAGTCCAATCCAATCAACAATGACGCATGTGTCAACACAATCAAAGGATAAATCTGTGATCACCAAAAACAAGATAAAATGAAGTGCATAAATCTAACGTTAGAAATATTAGATCTTTGAGACAAGCCTATCTGACTCGCAACCTGCAGTTAGCGAGTCCACCCCCTCTGGTAAGGGTATTTTATTCGTTACACATATCCACCAGGCATCCTAGAGCCACACCACCCCAAGGTTCACTTCGGTTTCTATAGAGCAAGGAAACCTCAATGTATAGGATAATACTGGAACTGGCTCCCTTTTTTGTCCTCTAATATTTCTATTAGATGTTTATGCATTTATGATTATTTAAATATTTTTCCTGTACACTCTGGTAGGGAGTGTATAGGTTTATTCTATTCACATTTTTTTGAGATAACCTATCACTTATATGCTTTACATGTTTTAATTTTAACATTAAGAAACACCAGTCACAGGTGCTTAGTACCACAATTCACTTTTTATATACCCACTAGGTTTGGGTTCTTTTCAGTAAAACGTTGTTACTCCAATCAGATCTCCAGACATACACTCTGGTGTATCTTTTGCCTGACAACAAACAATAATCTTTTAAGCGCCACATTGTTATACCATTTTAAAGTTTCCACAATCTGTCTATTGTTTATGTTGGCTGCTAGTTCCATAGAGTTGGCGCAATATTATTACACATATCCCAAGTCTCTTTGTAATCCATGCTATGCCAGGCAGTTGGAGAAAGAGTCAGTAATCAGTAAATGGAGTCCCTGGTGAGGTGCATGTGCAGGAGTTCCTTAAGGAGTGGGAAACAAGCCACATGCAAAGTTGGGTTGATGTGCTCACCTCCAAAAGATGGGCATGAAAAACTGGAGCCTTCCAAACCATCCGTTTATGAAGACCTCAGACAGTGAGGCAGAGGTAGATGATATTTATGTGTGTTTCCACTTTGCTCTAGTAATGCCTTCGGTCAAGGTGATCATGGAGGCCTTATTATTATTATTATTATACAGGATTTATATAGTGCCAACAGTTTACATAGCGCTTTACAACTTGAGGGTAGATAGTACAAATACAATACACTTTAATACAGTAGGAATCAGAGGGCCCTGCTCCTTAGAGCTTACAATCTAAGAGGGAAGGTAAAGAGATACAAGAGGTGATAACTGTGGGTGATGTGCTGATTGAGAAGATAAATGTACAGTTGTTAGGCGGGGGCCAGATAGGCTTCTCTGAAGAGATGAGTTTTCAGGGATCATCTGAAAGTGGATAAAGTAGAAGAAAATCAGACGGATTGGGGTAGAGCATTCCAGAGGATGGGGGAGGCTCTGGAGAAGTCCTGAAGGCGAGCATGGGATGAGGTGACAAGGGAGTTTGAGAGCAGGAGGTCTTGGGAGGATCAAAGAGAACGATTAGGTTGCTATTTTGTGACTAAGTTAGAGATGTAGCTGGGGGACAGGTTGTGGATGGCTTTGTAAGTTATAGTTAGTATCTTAAATTTAATTTAGTGACTGAGTGGCAGCCAATGGAGGGATTGGCAGAGGGGTGTAGCAGACACTGAGCGGTTTGTGTGGTGGATGAGCCTGGCAGTAGCGTTCATGATGGACTGAAGTGGGGATAGCCTATTGAAAGGTAAACCAATGAGGAGGGAGCTGCAGTAGTCGAGGCGGGAGATGACCAGGGAGTGGATTAGAAGCTTTGTGGTGACATTGGTTAGGAAGGGGCGTATCTTGTAGATGTTGCGGAGATTGAGGCGGCAAGTTTTGGATAGTGATAGAATGTGGGGTCGAAAGGTTAGTTCAGAGTCCAGGATTACACCTAGGACCTTGGCGTGGGGAAATGGGTTGATAGTTGAGCCGTTGATGTTCTCAGAGAAATCAGGGGAAGAGGCACCTGAGTGAGGAAATATCATGAGCTAGGTTTTGGATAGGTTGAGTTTGAGGAAGTGATGTGACATCCAGGCTGATATGTCTGCTAGTAAGTTGGTAATGCGTGAGGAGACAGATGGAGAGAGCTGAGGGGTGGAGAGATAGATTTGGGTGTCATCAGCGTAGAGATGATATTATCAGCGTAGAGATGATATTATAATGTGAAGAGCCAGTGGAGTGTCCCTCTAAGCAGAGAAAATTATTTAAACACCTCAAGAGAGAGCAATATAATTTTCTGCGCCTAGTGGAACTAAGGGACATCTTTTCAGATGAGTAGAGCAAAGTCGAGAGAAAGACATCCCTACTGAGCAAGATAGCCAAACTCTATCCATTTAAGTATGAAGATGTGAAGCATTAAGAGGCTGCTCCTTTAGCTGATGCAGCCCTGATGAGGCTAGCAAAGCATGTGACTCTTCCTTTGGAGGATGCAGTGTCTTTTAAGGATGACCTTGATAGGCAAATTGATTTGGATCTCAAAAGAATTAGTGACAGCAGGAATGCCCTGTAAGCTGGCACTGGCTTTTACAGCCATGTCTAAAGCAATGAAAGTTCCACCTGAAAATGTGGATGCAGTATTAAAGTGTGCTTCAGAAGAAGTAGCCAGAAACTCAGCCATTCATGAACTGAAGCTAGTGTCGGTCTTCCTTAGTGGGGCCTCAATCGACATCAATCAATCGACAGCAAGCCAAGGCTTTGGCCTTGGCTTGCTAATCACGCTTCTAAGCAGGCTTGGTGTAAAATCCCTTTTGAGGATCTTCACTTTTTGGCAATACGCTGGACAGCGCTATAGCCCAAGCTGCAGGTGGTAAGTTGGGGTTCTTGCTTCAGGACTGGCGCCTGCTAGGTCTGAAGAGGGCGCAGTCCAGAATAAGTAAGAGACACACACTTCTACAGACCAGGTCAGGAGTTTTGGAAGAACTGGAGGTGAGGCCAGTCTCACTTTAGAAATCAACTTAAAGCTCAACCCCAGTTAGCTGGGAGGCTATGAATTTCTTTTGAGATTGGCCTCGCTCAAGCATGCAAGGTGGGGGGCACGTGTGCTCCGTTTGGGAGGCCTCAATGCCAGACTATTGAACTATCAAGACAGTCTCCTCGGGACATGTGTGGTCTTTCAGAAGCCCTCCTCATCTCAGATTTGTTCCCACAAACTTGCCTCACACCAAGGAAAAGAAGCAAAAACTCTTAACTTATGCAGAGTCACTAGTGTCAGTTCCAGAGTGTATCCTTAATCAGAACAAGAGGCATACGCCTGCATCATTCACTTAGATGATCTTCTCCTACTGTCCCAAGACAGAGGGCAGCTACTGGAACACAGAGCTCAGGTTATCTCAACGCTTCTGTCACGTACCTGATGGTAGAGCCTGATATGCAGGGAGTGGCCTCTCTTACTCCTCTGATTCTGGCCCCCTGATAGAGCAGACAGGAGGCGCAGAAGTGCAGAGTCGCACGAGTGCCTGACGGGTCATCTTCCTGGAACTGGGAACAGCAGCAGGGGGCACGGTGCTCGAGCAGGATTCTCCAGCTGGCGGAAGAGGCAGGTTAAGCAGACTGGGTCATACACTGGCAAGAACGTCAGGAGCAGAAGCGGAGGCAGAAGCGGTCAGGACACAGGCCGGGTTAGCAACAGGCTGGCAGCATAGTAGTAGAAGGAGCAGGCAGGTGCGGAAGTCAGAACAAGCCGGGTCAGGTGCAGGCAGCAGGTAGCGGAGTCAAGGCAAGCCGGGTCGGTAAACAGGTACAGGTATCAGAAGTAAGCAGGCAGGAACACACGGGAACGCTGTAGAACGGACAGCACTGGATGCAAGCACAGACCAAGTTTAAATAGCCTCTTGGTCATGTGCACGCAGGTGCACCGGAAGTGTTCTAGCAGAGGCTGAGGTCACAGGTCGACTTCTCTGTAGGCCATCTTGAGTACTGGCTGGTCTTCCCTGACATTGCCCCCCCTAACTGGCAGCATCCGGATGCCCAATCTGGCTACTTTGTCAGGATAAGTCCTCTTAAAGGTTTGGATCAGTTCTTGGGCATGAATGTTGGTTTCAGGTTCCCACGAGTTGTCTTCAGGACCGTAACCCCTCCACTTAATAAGGTATGGAACTTGACCTCTCCTTCTCCTGCAATCTAAAATTGCCTCCATTTCAAATTCCTCCATTTCTATTACTACGGGTTCGGGTGGCTCTGTATTCCGATCCGGAAAAGAGTTAGGGATGGCGGGCTTCAGTAAGGCTATATGGAACACAGGGTGGATCCTGAAGGTCTCCGGTAATTCCAGTTCATAGGCGACATTGTTAATCTATCTCTTTACAGGGAAAGGTCCCACAAATCTGGGGCCTAATTTCCTCGAGGGACAGGCTAATTTCAGGTTCATTGTGGCTAGCCAGACTTGGTCCCCCGGGTTCAGGATCAACTCCCCTCTTCTCTTCTTGTCGGAGATCTGTTTATTGTAAGCCTGCGTCTTGGCCATCGTCTCTTGTAACAATTTGTTGTTGGAGTTAAAGAAATCCAACGTTTCAAGTACAGCGGGTACAGGGCATTCTGGAATGTTATTAAACAGAAAGGAAGGATGAAAACCATAGTTTGTGAAGAAAGGGGATTGTTTCGTGGCTGAGTGAGAAGAATTATTGTAGGCAAACTCGGCTAAGGGAAGTAGGGACACCCAATTGTCTTGTGAGAAGGAAGAAAAGCAGCGGAGATATTGTTCCAGTGTTTGGTTGGTCCTTTCTGTCTGACCATTAGTTTAGATAGGCTGAAGAAAATGACAGTTCAATCCCCAAAGATTCACACAAGGATCTCCAGAATCTGGAGGTAAACTGGACCCCTCTGTCTGAGACGATGTTTGCCGGAACCCCATGGAGTCTTATAAATTCTCTGATAAAAATCCATGCAGTCTCTTGTGCAGAGGGAGTGCCTTTCATGGGAAAGTGGGCCATCTTGGATAATCGATCAACGATCACAAAAATAGTACTGTAGCCCTCGGATGGGGGCAGCTCCACAATGAAATCAATTGAGATCATTCTCCAGGGTCTATTCGGGACAGGTAATGGCTTCAACAGACCCCAGGCCCTGGATTTGCTGTTCTTATTATGGATACAAGTGGTACAAGATTCCATGTATTTCTTGCAGTCCTTCGCCACCCCCGCCCACAAGAAAGTTCGCTGCACAAGTTCAGAAGTCTTGCTGACCCCGAAGTGCCCTGCCAGCGTGTGATCATGGCACATACCCAAAGTGGCTGTTCGCAGATCTTCCGGCACAAAGCTCTTATCCTCATACCAGAGTAGCCCCTCCCATGTCCGTAAAGTGGTCCCGGGTGGTGTAGAACTTCCCACAGAGGCTTGCTTGATCTGAGTCATTAAGTCCCCTTGTAGAAGAAGGAAATTCCCAGAGGACAGGATCGTATCCGGGGGAGAGACATCTTGAGATTTGCTGAACATGCGTGATAGTGCATCCGGCTTTATGTTCTTGGATCCGGGTCTGTATGTCAGGTGAAAAGTAAATCTAGAAAAGAAAAGTGCCCACCTGGCCTGACGGGGTCTCAAGCTTCTTGCTGTCCTTAGATATTCTAGATTTTTGTGGTCTGTATAGATTAGTATTGGATGTGCATCTCCCTCGAGAAAGTATCTCCATTCTTCTAGTGCTGCCTTAATCGCTAAAAGTTCACGATCCCCGACGTCGTAATTCTTCTCTGCGCTAGACAATTTACGCGAGAAGAATGCGACTGAGTGCAACAGGGCCTTAGGACCCTGTCTTTGAGACAAGATAGCTCCAACCGCTATTTCCGAGGCATCCACTTCTAAGACATAAGGTAAGGCTGAGTCGGGGTGTTTCAAAACGGGTGCGGACGTGAAAAACTTCTTCAGCGCCTCAAAGGCCATCTGAGCCTCTGGAGACGAGCGGAATCTGGAACCCTGTTTGGTGAGTTGTGTAATGGGGGCAATGATTGCTGAAAACCCCCGAATAAATTTTTGGTAAAAGTTTGCAAAGCCTATGAAGCGTTTAATGCCTTTCTTGTCACATGGGATAGGCCAGTCCAGGATAGCCATGACCTTCTGGGGATCCATCTTGATGCCCTCGGTGGAAATGATCAGGCCCAGGAACTGGATACTCTGGCGTTCAAACTTCTAGGGTTTGGCGTACAATCCATGTTGTCGAAGGCGAGTTAATACGCTTCTGACAGGTCTGCGGTGGTGATCTAAGGAGGAAGAAAAGATTACCATATCAAGGTATACAATAACAAATAAGTCCAGGAAGTCTGAGGATGTCATTAATGAAGTGCTGGAAAGTGGCCGGGGAGTTACAGAGTCCGAAGGGCACAAGATACTCAAAATGCCCAAATCGTGTGCGGAAGGCAGTCTTCCACTCATCACCTTCTCGAATGCGCACCAAATTATAGGCGCCCCGAAGATCCAGTTTGGTGAATATGGTAGCAGAACCAAGTCTCTAAAAAAGTTTGGGAACTAGTGGAAGTGGATAACGGTTCTTCACCGTAACCTGGTTGAGCTCACGGTAATCCACACAGGGCCTTAATGAATGATCCTTTTCTCAACAAAGAAAATCGCTGCCCCAGCTGGAGACGTAGAAGGGCGGATGAACCCTTTCCTTAGATTGTCAATGATGTAGTCCTTTAGCGCTACCAGCTCGCTTTCGGACAAGGGGAAAATTCTCCCAAAAGGGACTTCGGCTCCGGGAAGTAGCTCTATAGGGCAGTCGTAAGACCGGTGAGGAGGGAGGGTCTCTGCCACTTTCTTGCTAAACACATCCAGAAAGTCATGGTAGGCTGGAAGCACAAGCAGACTGCTTTCAGAGTCCGTGTTCAGGCATAGCAAAGCGGGTACACCACAGGGGGTCTGTAAGCAGTACTGGGTGCAGTAGGAAGAAACAAAGTTAATTCTTTCTTTAGACCAATCGATATGGGGGTTATGGGCCCTCAGCCAAGGCATACTGAGGATGACCGGGAACAGAGGGGAAGCGATGGCATCCAGACGCAGTAGTTCTTGGTGGTCCTTGGAAATGGTGGTACAGTACCTGACTGCGAGATTGTGTTTCCAGCGCGATACCATCACGCTGGTTCTCAGCGACAGGGTACTGTGCATGTCGCGCTGGCTCACTCATCGGGAAAGGAAAACTTTGTTTTCCTTCCGCGATGAGTGACAGGCAGTGCTGACAGCTGTCTGGTATGAATCCTGAGGTGGGAACACCGCGCCAAATTTTAAATGAAAAAAACGGCGTGGGTTCCCCCCCAGGGGCATACCAGGCCCTTAGGTCTGGCATGGATTGTAAGGGGAACCCCTACGCCGAAAAATTGGCGTGGGGGTCCCCCCAATCCATACCAGACCCTTATCCGAGCACGCAGCCGGCCGGCCAGGAAAGGGGGTGGGGATGAGTGAGCAGGGATGAACCCCAGATCCCGGCCCCCCACCCTGTGTGAATGAGTTTGGGGTACATGGTACCCCTACCCATTCACCGAGGGAAAAGTGTCAATATAAAAAAAACACAGTACAGAGGTTTTAAGAGTTATTTATTAGTCAGCTCCGGGATCTTCTTCCAACTTCGGGGGGTCTCCTTGCGACTTCTCCCGGTGTTCGGCCTCTTCTCCAGGTGTTCGGCCTCTTCTCCAGGTGTTCGGCCTCTTCTCCCGGGCCCCGCCGCTATCTTCTTCCAGCTCTATTGCCAGCGAGGGGCCCGGTCTGCTGCCGCTGTCTCGCCACCGCTGTCTTGTCGCCGCTGTCTCGCCGCTTCTTCTCTTCTTCCCCGATGTTGACACGACGCTCTCTCCGGCTCGAATGCCTTTCCCGATGAATGAGCCATCTCGGCGCTGGCTCCTGCGACGGGGCTCGCAGGTGTCAAATCTCGCCGAGAAATGCGGCGAGATTGACACAATATCGCGGTCACCTACTGTAAGCAGAGGGATGGTCTCGTGGGTGACTGCTCCGGATTTAATAGTGGAGCCATCGGCCAAGTGAACGGAAAGCTTCTGTGCCTTAGGCTGCAAGGGGATGTGATGTTCGGCAGCAAAGGTCAAGTCCACAAAACAGCTGCAGGCTCCAGAGTCAATTATGGCGGTAGTCTGAATAGTCCTTCCTGGCAGCTGTAAAGAGATGGGAAAAGTAAGGTGAGCGAGCTTGGAGTCAGCGAGGCAGAAGTAGTGGAGTGGGACTTACGAGGTTTCACTGGGCAGGACCTCACGTAATGTCCGAATCCCCAGCAGTATAGGCACAGGTTCTGCTGGCGGCGGCGTTGTTGCTCTTCGGTGGAGAGAGAGGGACGCAGCAGGTCGAGCTGCATAGGTTCCAGAGCATCAGGAGCCAGAGTGGCTGGAGCAGGTGGGGCTGGATTGAATGAACTGGGTGCCCGGGGTAACATCCATACCAGACGGGATAGAGCTGCCGCTCTCTCTAGTCTTCGTTCTCTCAGCCGGCGATCGATCTGAATGGATAGATTAATCAGGGTTTCGAGGGTAGAGGGTACCCCTACCCGTGCTAGCTCGTCCTTGAGCGGTTCGGAGAGGCCCATGCGGAATTGGTAGCGTAGGGCGGCATAGTTCCAATTCATGTTAAATGCCCATCGTCTAAATTCTGATACGTAATCTTCCAATGCCCTACGACCCTGTTGGAGTGCATGAAGGGCTGCTTCTGCTGAAGCCGTCTGCTGGGGATCTTCATACAGCTGGGCAATGGCACTAAAGAATGTAGTTAAGTCTGATAAACATTCGGCCTTCTGTTTCAGGAGGCGGTGGGTCCAGGACTGTGGCTCGCCTTGCAGCAAGGAAATCACAAAGCCAACTTTTTTAGCTTCCAAAGAGAAGGTGCGGGGTTGAAGGGTGAAGTAAAGTTCACATGCATTCCGGAACGCTCTAAACTTGCTGCATTCACCCAGGAACCGGTCTGGGGTTGGTACCCTGGGCTCAGGTGGAAGCATAACCACTGCAGGAGCAGGAGAGGATCCTTGGGAGGAAGCGGATGCTAATGACGGTCCCTGAGGGGTGGCAGAGTCCATCAGAGTCTGTAGGCATCCCTCCAGCTGAGTGTAGCCCCGCTGTAAGTCCTTGACAGCTTGTGCCAGGCCAGCCAGGTGCTGGCAAAGTTCATCCATGGGAAAGGGTCCCTGCGCAGGCTCAGACATGGCTGTCTGTTACTGTCACGTACCTGGTGGTAGAGCCTGATATGCAGGGAGCGGACTCTCTTACTCCTATGATTCTGGCCCCCTGATAGAGCAGACAGGAGGCGCAGAAGTGCAGAGTCACACGAGTGCCTGACAGGTCATCTTCCTGGAACTGGGAACAGCAGCAGGGGGCACGGTGCTCGAGCAGGATTCTCCAGCTGGCGGAAGAGGCAGGTTAAGCAGACTGGGTCATACACTGGCGAGAACGTCAGGAACAGAAGCGGAGGCAGAAGCATAGTCAGGACACAGGCCGGGTCGGCAACGGGCTGGCAGTGTGGTAGTAGGAGCGGGCAGGTGCGGAGGTCAGAACAAGCCGGGTCAGGTGCAGGCAGCAGGTAGAGGAGTCAAGGCAAGCCGGGTCGGTAAACAGGTACAGGTATCAGAAGTAAGCAGGCAGGAACACACGGGAACGCTGTAGAACGGACAGCACTGGATGCAAGCACAGACCAAGTTTAAATAGCCTCTTGGTCATGTGCACGCAGGTGCACCGGAAGTGTTCTGGCAGAGGCTGAGGTCACAGGTCGACTTCTCCGTCGGCCATCTTGAGTACTGGCTGGTCTTCCCTGACAGCTTCTCAAATTCGGCTGGCTGTTAAATCAGTCTCTCGTGTACCTCAGGGCTCAATTCAACACAGTCAAGAACACTATTTCCTTGTCTGCAAAAAAGATCCCAAAGCAGTGATACACCTGGGCCTGTCTTCTTCACACCTTTGAGCCTCTCAGTGTGGGAATCATTGGTACCAATGGTGAAGTGGGCGCAGTGGAAAATGCGACCCTTCAAAAAAGGCTTTCTCTAGCAGTGAAAGCAGAGACCAGGTCATTTACATAACCCTGACTATGATAGTCTTTTCAGCTGGCTGCAACGGGGAAAATCTACTCAATTGCCATTCTATCACCATTTTCTGGGTCCCAATCATGATGGATACCAGCAATATGGGATGGGGTGTTCCCTGCCTGTCAGAGATAGCTCAGGGCAGGTGGAGATTTCCCTCTCACAAAATCATGTTGAACATTCTGGAGCTGAGGGCAGCCTTCTGCACCCTACAGGGCTTTCATCATCTGACAAAGGGGGCGTTAGTGCTCTTAAGGCTAGACAACACCACAACGGTCTCCTACATAAAGAGACAAGGAGGGACTCACAGTCTATCCCTATTACAGGAGGTGGAGCCAATCATGTCTTGGGCTCAGAAGAATCCAGGCAGTTTATCTGTGGTTTATGTTCCCGGAGTCGAGAACATTCAGGTGGACTTTCTATCCAGAGTCTAATTGGACAACGAATGTTCTCTTCATGTGGAGGTCTTCAGATGGATTCTATCCCTTGGAGTCAATCTGGAATTCGATCTTTTTGCCTCTCTGTGTAACAAGAAGCTTGAGAGGTATTATTCTAAGGGCTTGTGTCACCAGACCTTTGGGACAGATGCCCCAACGGATCATTGGAATTTTTGTAGGGCTTCTGTGTTTTCTCCAGTTCCAGTCATCCTCAGGTTCCTACAAAGACTCAGGGCAGAAGATGTGGAAATGGTAGCAGTGATTCCGTGTTGGCTGAGCAAGCCATGTCTCCCCTTGCTGGTACAGTTCAGCTATTGGAACCTGGTACCCATAGCTCTCAGGTTGGACCTTCTGTTGCAGGGTTCAGTTCTACATCCATGCTCTGCACAGCTATATATGATGATTTGGTTCTTGAGAGGGGGAGGCTGGAGGCCCTCGGCTGCTCCTTTTGAGTTATCTCAACTCTGACAAATGCCAGGAGAATAAGCGCAAAGTTTATGGAAGAATCTGATCAAAGTTTATGGACTACATGCTCACAGCTGACAGGTCATGCAGTGATCTAGAAATCTAAGATATCCTGGGTTTCCTCCAAATGGGCTTAGATCTTGCCCTATCGGTCAGCATAGTGTCTGCTCTATCGGTCTTCGCCAGTGTATCTTAGGCCAAATATCCTCTTGTCTGACAATTCTTCAAGAGAGCTACAAGGCGTAGACCTCATACAAAGCGGAGGTTTCCCAAATGGGATTTCCTCATCTCAATTTCCTCTTAGGACCTGGATTGGAGTGTGCAAAATCTGTCTCCATGAAAGACCTCTCCATCAAGTCTGCCTTTCTTGTGTTTATCAAGTTAGCGTCTCAGAAACTGGGGCCCTTGATCATAAAGTACCTTTGTGAATGTTCTTCCCAGACCGAGTGGTGCTGATACCTATGCTTGACTCAAATCCCAAGGTGACATCAGTCTTTCATGAGAACCAATAAATTGTTCTGCCAACCTTTAGAGTGCCTGAGAGTACCAATATACGTCCTCTAGATGTGGGAGAAACTCTAAAGTTGTATCTACAAGCCACATTTTCCTTTAGGCTTTTGGAATTGTTTGCTTGTTCTCTTTGCCGGAATGAATAAAGGGAATCATGCCTCATCTAGGACAATTGCGGCATGGATTGTTCAGGCCAATATACAGACTTACAGAGTTAAGGGCTTGGGTCCTTTAAAGGCAGTGACTGTACACTCAACCAGTAGTGTGTCTACATCTTGGGTGGCTTTGTGGAATGTGGCTGCTGATGTGATCTGTAAGGCGGCTTTGTGGTCCTCGATCAACACATTTATGGCTCATTATTGTGTAGAACCTGCTTCCTATCATCAGTCAATTTTGGTTTGAAATTCCTGTCTGTTAGTGAAAATCAAAAACCTTTTGCTCAGCATTCAATGTGTGTTATCGTAATTTTACTTTACTGATGGACTTCATGGCAGGAGTCCTCTGTCAATGTCTTAAGTAGGCTAGTTACAGAATGCGGTCTCTGGCTTTGAGCCAAAATTTGTGGGAGTGGGGTCCTATAAGGGAGGAAAGGAGGCAGGGTAAACCATACTTATGCTGTCCTGGGGTCTATCAGGAAAGGATAATTACGGTAATTATTTGAAAGGATCTGTTGTGGCTGTACCTTCGTTAAAAGAAAACCATGACTTGGTGCTTACACAGGACTGTCTATTTTCACTCTTGGTAGGCATTAGCAGCTAGTGGGGACCTGCATGCTCAAAGCACAGGTTCACTTTAAGACACAAGGTAAAAGTGCCCACAGTCTGTTAAGAGAGCAGAAAAAAAGCTAAGCACATTTATAGTCTATTAGTGTACAGGGGAAAGACACAAAGTAAAAGAGCTTATAGTTTCTTAGGCTATAAAGGGAGTAATACACAATGTGAAAGAAAGCTTAAAATCTGCTTGTTTTCCATTATTTTACGAATATAAGATCACCTTGATGTGTTACTTAGATAGAGGATGTTTTCATTCTTGGAAGTTTACAACATATTATTTTGTGCCGTTTGTTTAAATTATATATGCAATAAGAATATGTGGTAACAATGGTTTACATTTTTATCAGATTCATGGCAAGGTTAGCTATGCCACTGCACAATTCAGTGTAGTTTCAGGTACCTTAGTGAAAGCATAACAGTTATTTAATGGTTTAAAAAGGTCATTCTGAATTCATCCTGGTTGTCTCCCATCGAATAATGCCTCCTACACTACGTCACACCAGCTGATTTCCCTATCAGCTGGCATGACGTAAGACTGCACATGCGCAGTTTGTCGGATGCATTTTCCGACGGGAGGAACAGAAAACAGTGTAGAAGAGGCTTGGGAGATATTTTGAGCTCCTGTATCCAAGGACCCACTTGGTGAAAACCCACCAAACTTGGCACACTTATAGGGAAGACCCATGGCTGCAGGTGGAACAAATTTCGGGTCCAGGGAACCGAAGGGCAGCCGGTACGACTCCCCAAAGTGGGCCACTCGCTTCATTTTTCCGCCTGGGGAAAAAATGGGCGAATTTGAGCTCCAGTTTTCCAGAGGCCCACGGGATCAAATCCCACCAAATTTGGCACACTTATAGGGAGGAGACATGGCTGCACGTGGAAGAAATTTTGGGTCCGGGGAACTGAAGGGCAGCCAGTACCAACTCCCCAAAGTGGGCCCCTTGCTTCATTTTTCCGCCTGGGGAAAAAATGGGCGATTTTGAGCTCCGGTTTCCGGGGACCCAATGAGTCAAATCACACCAAACTTAGCACACTTGTAGGGGAGAGCCATGGATACACGTGCAAGAAATTTCGGATCCAGGAAACCGAAGAAAGGCCAGTACCGACTCCCCACAATAGGCCCCTCACTTAACATTGGATTCTATGGGGAAACCAGGCCAAATTGTGGCAGATTTCACTTATCGCTCAACCATTCGACGACCGAATGGCCTAGCGACACCAAACTTGCACCCCTTTTTCCCAGATATCACAGCTACACCTCATAAAAATGTGGAGGTTCGGGGACCCTTTACCGGGGATTTACCGGGGCCACAATTTTGACCGTCTTCACGGTACCGATGCTCTCTGACCATGGGTCACAAAATTACAAAACTTAAGAGTGATGTAGAGACGGGTACCCCCACACCGAATCGGGGCCCAGTACCCCAACCGGAACCCTCTGGTAACGGGAAAATGGCACTTTGAAACAGTGTAGCTTGGACCCGGTTCACCGGGGAAGGCTCCGGTAGGTCTTATTTGAATATTTCAGGCCTTTTCTACAGAATGGCACCCCCCTTGACTTTCGGGGACCGGTGGCCCCCTCACACAACACCGGCAAAGACGTGCGTGGTGCTCTCTGGTTCTATGTGTCTTAAAAATACAATGACACCGGGAGGCTATGGGGATGCTCTTCGGGTACGCATTGGCCAAGTTTGGGGTTCAGGGAACCTATGGCGGGCTGGTGGCACCCCAAAAGGTCAACTGGTAGAAACCGCACGTTTAACATTGGAGTCTATGGTAAACTTGGTTAACTTGGGGGGATGATATTTCCTCGGCTATTGGGGTTAGGAACACCAAACTTGGCACACTTGTAGGGGAGACCCTATGGTTGGCCCGTAACCATCTCCCAAAGAGGGCACCCCTCGCTTCACTTTGCCGCCTAGGGGAAAAACTGCCGATATTGGGGCAAGTTTGAGCTCCGGTTTCCGGGGACCCACCAAGTCAAATAACACTAAACTTGGCACACTTGTAGGGGTCCAGGGAACCAAAGGAAGGCCGGTACCGACTCCCCAAAGTAGGCCCCTCACTTAACATGGGAGTCTATGGGAAAATCAGGCCAAATTGTGGCGAATTTCACTTATTGCTCAACCATTCGACGACTGAATGGGGTAGTAACACTAAACTTGCACCCCTTCTTCCCAGATAGCACAGCTGCACCTCATAAAAATTTTGAGGTTCGGGGACCTTTTACCGGGGATTTACTGGGGCCACAATGTTGACCGTATTCACGGTACTGGTGCTCCCTGACCATGGGTCACAAATTTACAAAGCTTGGAGGTGATGTAGAGACACTCTATGGTTACCCCCACACCGAACGGGGGCCCAGTACCCCAACCAGAACCCTCCAGTAACCAGGAAATGGCACTTTGAAATGGTGTAGCTCGGACCCGTTTCACCAGGGAAGGCTCCGGTAGGTCTCATTTGAATATTTCAGGCCTTTTCTACAGAATGGCGCACTCCGGTTCTATGGGTCTTAAAAATACACTGACACCGGTAGGCTGTGGGGATGCTCTTCAGGTACTCACTGGCCAAGTTTGGGGTACAGGGAACGTTTAGCGGGCTGGTGGCACCCCAAAAGGTCAACCGGTAGAAACCGCATGTTTAACATTGGAGTCTATGGGAAACTCAGTCAACTTGGGGGGCTGATATTTCCTCGGCTGTTGGGGTTAGGAACACCAAACTTGGCACACTTGTAGGGGAGATTATGCACTATATGTGGTCCAAATTTGTTTCCTAGACCCTATGGTTGGCCCGTAACCATCTCCCAAATACGGTACCCCTAGGGTGGTAAAACCGGTTCTGCTACTCTGACTTAGGTTCTGGCGTCTACCGGTCGGTTGACTTTGAGGGCTCATATCTCCGGAACCCCAAATTTGGTGTGCCGGCTCATGGGATCTAGATCTACAGCATATCCAAAAACTGGACTTCTAGCTCAAACGGTTCGGAAGATGACTTTCCTGGAGCCCAAAAAATGCTTGAGTTTGAAAGTTAGGTCGACACAAAGCATGTATGGTGGTTTTCAGAAAAGTCATTTCGGGCACCTTTCGTTCCAGAGACCTCAAATTTGGCCTGCAGCTAGGGGGCCTCTATGAACCCCCAACTACCAAGTTTGAAGTTCCTGTGACCTACGGTTCTGGAGATATGGACCGGTAAAACGAAAAGTTCATACCGGCCATGGGGCACTAAGGGACCGGTTCCAATCCAGCGGTCGCACGCTGCCCCCTCGGCCTTAGTGGGCACCATGGGTTGGTCCCCTTTGGAAGTCCATATCTCCCCCATACTTTGAGCTAGAGACCCCAAATTTGGCGGGTCGGTACCGGTGGATTTTAGACACAAGGTGGTCAGAGTATACAGACATGTAGGAGGAGCACACAGAGGGGTCAGTCATGTAGAAGTAGACGAAAAGATCTGGATGCCGCACATCGGACAGGATGACAAGTGCCTTTATTGATAAAAAGCTGGATCACAAAAGTAAACAAGACACTACAGCAGGGATGTACAGAGATCTCTCTGACGCGTTTCACACTCATAACAGGTGCTTACTCTTACTCATACTTACTCATGCTTTGCTTGCATCTCCGGGTCAGTCATGTAGCGGGAGAAGATCCATGTATTCATTTAGGGGGAGCACACGGTGAGGTAAAGTCCTGATAACAGCTGTCACAGGAGGGCCCTCACACAGGACACATGATAGGCAGGGAGGTGAGGTTGACACACACAGGGTGATCGGGCAGGACGGTGAGGTTGGCACACACAGGGGCAGGGAGGCGAGTTTGGCACACACAGGGTGATCAGGTTCCTGTTCTTGGTGGAGGTGGGTTCCCTGTCCTCAGGGGAGATGGAGTTCCTGTCCCCAGGTGAGATAGGATCCCAGTCCCCAGATGAGAAGGGGTCCCAGTCCCCAGGTGAGAAGGGGTCCCAGTCCCCATGGGAGAAGGGGTCCCTGTCCCCATGGGAGAAGGGGGTCTCAGTCCCCAGGGAAAATGGGTGTCCCTGTCCACAGGTGAGTGACCTAGAGGGTCCCAGTCCCCAGTTGAGTGGCCTAGAGGGTCCTAAGTCCTCAGGGGAGATGGAGTGGGGTATGGGATGGTGTGGGGGATATACCACTTGGTGACTTGGTCACTCACCATGACCAAGCCTGTAGGGCTCTCATTTATGGTCACCTGGGCTCCCTCCAGCAGCAGCATGGATGGGCGATCAGCATATCCCCAGGGAGCACAGCTACGGCTTGACATGCTCTATCTAAAGCACACTTGTCAAAAGAACAAAGAGTAAACAGAGATAAACTGTATGTCATTTTAATAGATTGCAAGCTCTTGGGAACAGGATCTCTGATGGGCTTTCTTAAACTGCAGTGTAGGTCACTTAGACATACATAGCTATTCAGGGCCCCGCCCCCCTCTGGAAGCACAGACCTTGGCCCTCCCGCTGGCACCGCTGTGTCAATCCAAGCTTCCCTGACAAATACACTGCTTATGCATGGTGCTTGCCCCCTTTCTCTAGAGCAGCCTAGGGGTGTGTTGGGGGCGGGGCTGGATGTGGTGTGGCCGCTGATGTTATTAAGCCAGCAGAGTTCTTCCTTACATCAGTGTTCCCTGCGGGGTCCCCCCTAATGTCAGTGTTCCCTGTGGAGTTCTCTCTTACATCAGTGTTCTCTTTCCGCGCGCTCCCGTGGCTTGCCTCTCGTCGAAAAATGCATACGACAAACTGTGCATGCCCAGTCGATACGTCACGCCACAGAGAGCGAGGCAGAATCTTACATTTAAAGCGGAGCTTCACACAAAAATTGAACCTCCACTTTTCGGAACCCGACCCCTCCGATGACATATTTGACACCATTCAGGGGGGAGGGGGTGCAGATACCTGTCTAAGACAGGTATTTGCACCTACTTCCGGCGTAGACTCCCACAGGAGTCTACGCCCCCTCACGTCCCCTCCCCCCGTGCTGTCTGCTGGGACACACAGGTCCCAGAGACAGCGGGGACCAGTAAGGAAGCGCAGCGCGACTGGCGCAGCGTGACTGGCGCATGCGCAGTAGGGAACCAGGAAGTGAAGCCGCAATGCTTCACTTATTTGTAGCTGCTGGCTTTTAATATTTTTTTTTTAAGTTGATGTAGGTGGACTCCCTCTTTAAGTGAGGTGCCTACTTTGGGGAGTCAGTACTGACCTTCCTTCAGTTCTCTGGACCCGAAATTTCTTACACGTGTAGCCATGTCGCTCCCCTACAAGTGTGCCAAGTTTGGTGTGATTTGACTCAGTGGGTCCCCAGAAACCAGAGCTCAAAGTCGCCCGTTTTTTCCCCCAGGCGGAAAAATGAAGTGAGGGGCCCATTTTGGGGAGTTGGTACCGGCTGCCCTTCAGTTCCCTGGATCCAAAATTTCTTCCACCTGCAGCCCTACAAGTGTGCCAAGTTTGGTGGGTTTTCATTGAGTGGGTCCCCGGATACAGGAGCTCAAAATATCTTCCGAGCCTCTCCTACACTCCTACACTGTTTTCTCTTCCTCCGCGCGGAAAAATGAAGGGAGGGGCTCACTTTGGGGAGTCGGTACCAGCTGCCCTTTGGTTCCCTGGGCCCAAAATTTCTTCCACAAGCAGCCATGGGTGTTCCCTACAAGTGTACCAAGTTTGGTGGGTTTTCACCAAGTGGGTCCCCGGATACAGGAGCTCAAAATATCTCCCGAGCCTCTCCTACACTGTTTTCTGTTCCTCCCGTCGGAAAATGCATCCGACGAACTGCGCATGTGCAGTCTTACGTCATGCCAGCTGATAGGGAAATCACCTGGTGTGACATAGTGTAGGAGGCATTATTCGACGGGAGGCACTCATCGGCAAGACACCGGTCTTATAGGTAGGAGCTATCTTTGTAAATGTCTGCAAAATATGACAGTACTTTTCTTCTTCTGAAACAATGACTAGAATATACATCCAAATTGTGAACACTGTCAAAAGAATATAAACTCAAGGGCACTTTAATATAAGCAATGTGTTATTTTAGCTCATGTTGTATGCTGAACAACATCACGGTTTCAAAGGTGTTGTTTGAAAAACAGCTGAGTCTAATCAAAACTTTACTTCATAGGTCTATATTCATATCACAGGGTTTTCTCACAGAGCTTCTTCACTATATATGTTTAGATTAGTGCTGTCAGTCTGATTCAAAGGTATTCAGGGTATGGAATGACACTTATTGTAGACAGCCTGATCAAATGGAGATTAGGGTAAAAAAGTGTTTCTATAAATAACAATATTGTCATGGCTTTTATTTGAATGTCAAGAGGGTAAGAAAAGACTTTCATTTCTCACAAACAAAATTTTATACCAGAGAATTTGATCACCTACAAAAAAGCAAGATTTCTGTCTCTCACAGACCTGTATCTTCTTCTTTAAGAGGCTCCTCTGTCCTCCACTCATTACCTGTATTAATAGGACCTGTTTGTACTTGTTATTATAAAAGATACCTGTCCACAACCTCAAACAGTCACACTCCAAACTCCACTATGATGAAGACCAAAGAGCTGTCGAAGAACACCAGAAACAAAATTGTAGACCTGCACCAGGCTGGGAAGACTGAATCTGCAATAGGCAAGCAGCTTGGTGTGAAGAAATCAACTGTGGGAGCAATAATTAAAAAATGGAAGACATCCAAAACCACTGATAATCTCCCTCAATCTGGGGCACCACACAACATCTCACCCCGTGAGGTCAAAATGATCACAAGAACGGTGAGCAAAAATCCCAGAACCACACGGGGAGACCTAGTGAATGACCTGCACAGAACTGGGACCAACGTAACAAAAGGCTACCATCAGTAACACACTATGCCACCAAAGACTCAGATCCTGCAGTGCCAGACGTGTCCCCCTGCTTAAGCCAGTACATGTCCGGGCCCGTCTGAGGTTTGCTAAAGAGCATTTGGTTGATCCAGAAGAGGACTGGGAGAATGTCATAGGGTCAGATGAAACCAAAGTAGAACTGTTTGGTAGAAACACAACTAGTCGTGTTTGGAGGAGAGAGAATGCTGAGTTGCAACCAAAGAACAATATACCTACTGTGAGGCATGGGGGTGGCAACATCATGCTTTGGGGCTGTTTTCTCTACAAAGGGAACAGGACGACTGATCCGTGTACATGAAAGAATGAATGGGGCCATGTATCATGAGATTTTGAGTGCAAACCTCCTCCCATCAGCAAGGGCATTGAAGATGAAATGTGGCTGGGTCTTTCAGCATGACAATGATCCCAAACACACCACCCGGGCAACGAAGGAGTGGCTTTGTAAGAGGCATTTCAAGTTCCTAGAGTGGGGAAAAAAGCAGTACAGCGCATAAGGAAATCTAAACTAAAAGAATCATTAATTGTCCATATAAAAGCTAGTTCCGGATAAAATTCAGCAATTCCTCCAGTGAAAATCGTGACATGCAATAGCTTGTAGGGTGACTATAGTGAAATGGACCTCCACCTTCGGTAGCTCAAGCCGCTCACCTCAACAGATGGACCCCTGAATAAATCAGTCAGGTCAAATCAGCAGTTCCCTCATAGGGATAAAGACAGGAGATGGTATATGCAGATCCCGGTCAAACTTCAACAACAGATACTCTTGCAGTCAAGACATGTAAAGATATATAAAGGAGATCTAGTGTTCTCTGTAAATCACTCAAGATCTTTTATTCCAAAATAGATAAAAAACACTTACAAACATCGCACTGTACCCTAGTGCAAAGGACAACAGCATGTGTAGATGGATGATCCACATCGAATAGATGAGCGGAGCGCTGGTGACGTTACGATCCAGACACGATATCAGCAGGATATCATCAACAGCTAAGTAATTAGGAGCTGGCAATTAGCCGACAACTGAGAGGCCAGCTCAGAGAAGGAAAGGCTGAGCCCAGCCCTGACAGGGTGACTGGATTGAACGTAGGAAATGTGATAGTTGCCAGTATATGAAATAGTCAGAGGGAGATATCCCAAATTCAAGTTGTAAGGCTCTAAATGTTTTAATGGCTGGGCCTACCATAATGTCATCCAGTAAACGAATACCTTTAGATTCCCATTGTGCCACTGCCAAGTTGGGAATGATGTTTGGAATACTCATAATAGGTAGTGGAATAGTAGTAGTGAGCGAGTCATCTAAAGGGTTGCCATGCCTGTGTCGTAGCTCTGATGGGAGGAGATAATTTGCCATCTACTTTTTGGCGGAAGCAACTGGTCAATAGGTAGTAGTATAGATTATTACCAGGGATTTGGTAGCTCTCTAGTAATGACCATGGTGTACGATAGGACTGTGGGAACCAGGCTTTCAATTGTGTCAACAGGGAGGCCAGATAGTACTCTCTAATTACCACGTGGCCTACTCCACCTGTTCTCGTTGACACCAGCTTACTAAACACACATCTGGCCTTTTTGCCTGTCCATATGTAAGTATTAAGTAAGGATTGGGAAGTTTTAAAGAAAGACAATGGTACCGGTATAGGAATTGTTCTGAAGAGGTAGATTAATTAGGGAAGCATCATCATGTTGAAAGTAGCCAGTCTACCAGACCAGGGCAATTCTGCTAAATTCTGCAACGTAGAATGCATCGTGTTCAAAAAGGAAGAGTAATTTGTTGCCACTAGTGAGTCAGCATCAGGTGTTAAAGTGATACCTAGGTATTTCATTCCTTCTCGCTTCCACACATAGGGGAAAATATGCTGTAGTTTTGTTTGTATACGGGTAGGAATATTCATGCCAAATATGTGTGATTTGGATTCATTAACCTTATAGTAACAGATACGATTAAACAACATTAGAGTTGAGTGCACCGAAGCCAGGGAAGTTTTCACATTAGTTAACATCAGGATGATATCATCCACAAAAAGGCTGATCATATGGTTGGAATCTTGGACTCGGAAACCAGATATCTGTGGATGGGTGCAAATGTTATGCCCTGTACACACGACCGGTTTTGCTGTTGGAATAAACTCTGAAAGTTTTTCCGACAGAATTCCGCTCAAGCTGTCTTGCATACACACGTTCACACCAAATTCTCACCATCAAGAATGCTGTGACATACAACATGTACGACGGGACAGCACGTACGATGTCTTGTAGTTGCTTCAGAGCATGCATCATTTTTGGTACGTCGGAACAGCATAGAGACAAGCGGTTTTCCCGATAGGAATTTGTTCCGTCGGAAAAATATAGAACATGTTCTCTATCTAAGTCCGTCTGAATATTTGACGTAAAAAATCCGATGGGGCATACACATGGTCGGAATATACAATGAAAAGCTCCCATTGGACTTTTTCTGTTGGAAATTCCGACCGTGTATACGAGGCATAAGATGCTGGCGGTTCCATCAACAGGTTAAAAATCAGTGGTGACAGGGGGCACTGTTAGAAATTGTAAATGCAGTGGAAAGCATCCCTGATGAATAGACCTGAGCTTAGGGATTTGTATATAGCACCATTATAGCGGTAAATATTGGACCTACAAAACCAAAAGCAGTTAGAACCTGAGCCAGGTAAATCCCAGTGGATTTTTTTCAAACGCCTTCTCTGCATCCAAAGCAAGGAGCAGAGAAGGCGTTTGTTGTAGTTTTGCTGGATGGATTATATTAATCTCCGGGTAGCGTTGGATGTTTGACGTCCCTTACTTAATTACCAGATCAATCTGGTTTCACGGTCTTTTACATGTGGAATACATATGCGAGCAGCTATCTCACAGCCTAGCAAAGTTATTCCAGATTAATTCAAGCACGATATGACAAATTTCAACTTCATGGGAAGCACACAAAGCCTTAATTAGGGGCCAATGTATCTCAGCTTGTTTAAACCAAGACACAACTCAAACTAAAAGTATACTTATTGAGCCAATTGTATAAAGCTGAAAGGCAGTTCCTCTAACCCTTCGGTACCCCATCCTTATATGCTTACCCAGATTACAAATCAACTAAAGGCACTAGAGATGCATAAATTTGTGCTAAACAAAAAAATCTACAAATGTTCTGACAAACTCTCTAGGATGCTGGTTAATATGCTTAGAGCCAATCCCCCTTCCCCATTGCCTGACAATTTATTCCAATCAGATGGTACCCCCACTTATTGCCTTCAACCTGTGGCCAAAACCTTTGGGGAATTCTACCACAAACTGTATAACAACATTATGCCTGACAAACATCTTCTTTTCAAACCAGAGCTACTGAAATTGTCTTCAATAGATTTATGGCTTTTAAATGCAGACCTTACTCTGGAGGGACCCTCGCACATTATTAAACACCTACTGTACCTTCACATAACTCCCCTGAAGCTCATGGTCTCCCATACTCGTATTATAAAAAAAGTCTCTCTATGTTAGCCCCCATCTGATCGACCTTTACAACTCCTTGTTCAAGGGGTCCCTCGTTGCCAACACATGCACTCATGGGAATGGTAGCGTTGTGTAGTTCCCTGCATAAAATTATGCATGCATCCTTAGTGTTTAGTGAGCACTAGTGCATTGTAAGCGTTTTTATGCCAGATTTTAAAATTATTAAACTTACTAGCTTGTTTTGCATTATCATGGTCTCCCTCTTTTGCTTAATATACCATTGGAGCCTGTTCTGCTAATCCTGGAAAGGAAGTGGTGCCAATTAGGGATAGTCCCGATGTTTGAATCTAATGTAAGTTCGACTCGAACATTGGGTGTTTGCTCACCAATGAACCAAACACATGGGGCGTTCACGGCAAATTCGAGCGCCCCAAAATGCACTGCGAGATTGCAGTGGATTAATGGCTGAGGATTGGCCAAAGCATGCACCTGACCTGCATGCTTTGGCCAATCACAGCGCAATCTGCTGAGAGCCATGATTGGCCAAAGGCAGGGTGTCCATACACTTTTCATGGCAATAAATTGCATATAAGCCTTTAAAATAAGCACTTTTGATTTTTCATGTTCATATCCCATAGACTTTAATAGGGTTCACATGTTCGCTCAAATTTTTTGCCTGTTTGCATGTTCTGGTGCGAACCAAATTGGGGGGTGCTCGGCTCATCCCTAGTGCCAATATTAATAAGTGGTTATCTGAAATTACTTCAACAATGCTTTTATGGCCTACTTATTGGCTTAATTGGTTATTTTAGACCACAGAGTCTAACTCTTTAAGGTTAGTATGTTGTGGTGTAGAAGTGGACACCTCTTGTGTTTTGAAGCACCAACTTATGATGAACTGAATAAACTCAATTAAGCTATGAATCACTGTTGCACATTTAAACCTATGGAACTAAGGAACCAGTTGGTTTCAGCATACAGACAGAACTTATTTGGGATTCTTTTTAGGTTATAATTGACATGACTTTATATTTGGGGGGAGGGGGGGCGGGCGGGTTCAGTTTTGATGATAATATATTTATTTTGTTTATTTATCACAGGTACTTATACTGTATAGCGCCGCCAATACACCTAATATATATTTAATTCCCTCTTACAATATAGTGGAGTTTTGCGCTAGTTCATGTAACCTTTAATGACTGTAACCTAGGCCTACATGTTGACTTCTAATCTAGACACATTTGGGCCTATTAAATTGCTTCATAGAACAAAGCTAAAGTGCAGTAACCCACTGCAACCAAATTCTTTTGTTATAAGAATTTATTTGTAATTTGTCAGTACACTTTAATTATTACCTTAAAAGCTAAAGGCTCATTCTGCTTATAGGATTTTTGCTTTGTAAAACCTTACACTATCCAATTTGAAAAATTGCACTGAAATAAAATAAATAACCAGTATTCAAAGAGCAACAGCTTATTTGTGTTTAGCCTTGAAGCTTTTCCGAGGTCCCTGAAAAAATCAAAGGGTTGCATAGGAGGTTTGACAAGCTCTGATGCTCAAGCTGCCTAGGAGCAACTTTAAGTCACAGTGTTATGGAGTTTATCTCCTCTGATACAGATGAAAGAATCTCTTAGTTGTATTAGAAGTGTGAACTAATCATCAACAATGTTCTGCTGTAGCCAGAAATAGAAGAGAATTTGCTGCTGAGTGAAGATGAGCAGAGGCAGTAGCTTGCTTCTCATAAACATATATCCCTCTATTTGCTGAAGAATTATTTTACATGACTTTTTCTTTAGGAATCATCTTATTGTCAATAATCCTCAAAGACATTCGCCTAAAGTATGTTTACACAACAGCTCTGTATAATACATACAGAAATATTGGTTTGAATATATGACAGATATTCTAAAGAATTTTTCCATAAACAAAATTGAGAATGGATACAATAATTACCCTTTTACACCTTTTAAATGATGTGCCATAGGAATAATATATTTATCTATGGCAGCTTTCAATGTAGTCAAATTGTTTTCATTTGTGTATGATTTTTTTCATGGTATTTTAACCACTTGAGCTCTGGAAGGTTTTACTCCCTTCATGACCAAAACATTTTTTGCTATTTAGCACTGCACTACTTTTACTGTAATTGCGCGGTCATGCAAAGCTGTACTAATGTGAAATGTATTTAATTTTTTTCCTCACAAATAGCGCTTTCTTTTGGTGGTATTGGATCACCGCTTTAAATTTTCTATTATATAAATGAAAAAAGATTGAAAATGTTTAAAAAAAAAGTTTTTACTTTCTGCTATAAAACATATCCAATAAAAAAGTTTTAAAGGAAAAAAAATCTAATTTCTTCACAAATTTAGCCCAAACTAATATTCTACTACATGTCTTTGATAAAAATAAGTGTATATTGATTGGTTTCTGTGAAAATTAAAGTTCTACAAACCATGGTATGTCTACTGGAATTTATTTTTATTTATACTAGTAATGGCAGTGATCAGTGACTATAGTGGGACTGTGATAGCATGGTGGAAATCTGGCACTAACTGACACTGAATGAGAACTGACTAACTTACACTGACATCACCAGTAACACTAATACTTTGATCAGTTGCTAATAATATACACGGTCACTGTACTAATGACACTGTCTGGAAGGGGTTAACATCTTGGGGTAATCAAGGGGTTAAGTGCGTGCTTAACAAGTGTTAATGTGTGTATTATGTGCTGCTTTTTTACAAAAAATCTGATTGTTCCTTCTCCCTGAGATTATTCCCTCTGTACAGAGCCCTGTGTTTGTCAACAAAGGGCTATGGGCTGTAATTGAACATAGGTAAAATTTGGGGAGTGGGGCAAAGAGATGCCCCAAGAGAGCAGTAAGGAGGATCAGCCATGGTATACCATATATAGAAATGTAATTAGCTTTATTAATGTGTCGATGTTAAAAAAGCACTAATCGTAAAACAATGTCAGCTGACCAGGAAGTTGACTACGGTGGCTCATAACTCAATAGAGAGCAGGCTTATCCAAGCAGACCAAGGGAAGATGGCGGTGCAGGGAGATCGCACACTTTAGCTGGGACGCATGGTACAGCGTGGGGCTACCTCTGTCGATGCATTTCGCAAACTGGACTGTGCACTTCTTCGAGTCAACCTCCCAGTCAGCTGATCGGGAACCTCCATGCATAGCCGAGACACTTTGGACTGTGATTGCACTGCACCGTATGGACACTCCTCAGCCTAAACTAATACAGCAGTATCTATATTCACCTCAGTGACACTCCTGGGGAAGCATGGACCAGATAGAATCACGGCGATTCCAGCCATCACTACGGAGTGATGAGAGCCTTCGGCCTGTGTTATAAACTTACCGTCTCTCTCCTTACCCATTCCCCCTTATATATGAAGTGAACATTGAGTATACCTACAGTAACTCACAAAAGTAAATACACCCCTCACATGTTTGTAAATATATTATATCTTTTCATGTGACAACACTGAAGAAATTACACTTTACTACAATGTAAAGTAGTGAGTGTACAGCTTGTATACCAGTGTAAATTTGCTGTCCCCTCAAAATACCTCAACACACAGCCATTAATGTCTAAACTGCTGGCAACAAAATTACACCCCTAAGTGAAAATGTTCAATCTGGGCCCAAAGTGTCAATATTTTGTGTAGCCACCATTATTTTCCAGCACTGCCTTAATCCTCTTGGGCATGGAGTTCACCAGAGCTTTACAGGTTGCCACTGGAGTCCTCTTCCACTCCTCCATGATGACATCATGGAACTGGTGGATGTTAGAGACGTTGCGCTGGTTCACCTTCTGCTTGAGGATGCCATACCGATGCTCAATAGGGTTTAGGTCTGGAGACATGCTTGGCCAGTCCATCACCTTTACCCTCAGCTTCTTTAGCAAGGCAGTGGTCGTCTTGGAGGTGGGTTTGGGGTCATTATCAAGTTGGAATACTGCCTTGCGGCCCAGTCTCCGAAGGGAGTTGATCATGCTCTGCTTCAGTATGTCACAGTAAATATTGGCATCCATGGTTCCCTCAATTAACTGTAGCTGCCCAGTTGTGGAAGCACTCCTGCAGCCCCAGACCATGACACTCCCACCACCATGCTTGACTGTAGGCAAGACACACTTGTCTTTGTACTCCTCGCCTGGTTGCCGCCACACACGGTTGACACCATTTGAACCAAATACGTTTATCTTGGTCTCATCAGACCACAGGACACAGTTCCAATAATCCATGTCCTTAGTCTGCTTGTCTTCAACAAACTACGGGCTTTCTTTTGCATCATCTTTAGAAGAGGCTTCCTTCTGGGATAACAGCCATGCAGACCAATTTGATGTAGTGTGCGGCATATGGTCTGAGCACTGACAGGCTGAACCCTTCAACCTCTGCAGCAATGCTGGCAGCACTCATACATCTATTTCCCAAAGACAACCTGTGAATATGATGCTGATCACGTGCACACAACTTCTTTGGTCCACCATGGCAAAGCCTGTTCTGAGTGGAACCTGTCCTGTTAAACCGCTTTATGGCCTTGGCCACCATGCTGCTGCTCAGTTTTAGCCAATCTTCTTATAGCCTATGCCATCTTTATGTAGAGCAACAATTATTTTTTTCAGATCCTCGGAGAGTTCTTTGTCATGAGGTACCATGTTGAACTTCCAGCGACCAGTATGAGAGAGTGAGAGCGATAACACCAAATGTAACACCTGCTCCCCATTCACACCTGAGACCTTGTAACACTAAGGAGTCACATGATACCAGGGAGGGAAAATGGCTAATTGGGCCAAATTTGGACATTTTCACTTAGGGGTGTACTCACTTTTGCAGCTCAATTTCAGGGTCTTGCTAATCTTTATGTAGAGCAATAATTCTTTTTTTCATATCCTCAGAGAGTTCTTTGCCATGGGGTGCCATGTTGAACTTTCAGCGACCAGTATCAGAGAGAGAGCGATAACACCAAATTTAACACACCTGCTCCCCATTCACACCTGAGAGCAGGGGCGTAGCTATAGAGGGTGCAAGAGTCGCGATCGCGACTTGGCTCCAGGCGGGCCACGTGCGGCTCCCCTGTCAGTTTTGTACACACTTGTGTGAGTCGGGGCGGGGCTGGGAGGCAGAGCTGGCTATCCTAGGTACGGGAGACTGCTTGCCTCTTGACTTTACACTCTGGATACAGCTAGCACGAGGCTGGATAGGAGGGCCGGCGGGGCAGCATATAAGAGAACTGATCTCCTATGTTCTCCTCCTGTCTCCTGCAGGTCTTTCAATGGCTGCAGCAGCAGGATCGGTTCTCCTATATGCCACCCCGCCTGCCCTCCTATCCAGCCAAGAGGCAAGCAGTCATCTGTACCCAAGACCGCCAGCTCCTCCTCCCAACTCCGTTCCCCCACCCTGGCTCCAGCTTCCTGTCTCAAGGCTGTTCCTGCCGCCAGAATGGTAGGAGAAAATCTCCCTGCCCGAGGTCGCTCCTGGTAAGCCACAAACTCTCTGTCACAGCAGAGAATAAAAGAAAGCACTGCCCAGCGAGTATAGTGTTCCAGGTGTGCTGCTATCACTCTGCTCCCTCTCATACTACCCCCTCCCATTATCCTGTCCCCCTACACTGCCCTCCACTGCCTCCCTCCCATCAAAAACTGAAAAAAAAAAAAAACTATAAAAAATATAATTCTAAAATAAAATGTTAAAAAAATAATAAAAAAATACTGACCCCATTCTCTGCCCTACTGACCCCGAGCACTGCCCTACTGACCACGTCCATTGCCCTACTGACCCCATCTACTGCCCTACTGACCCCATCCACCGCCCTACTAAACCCATCCACTGCCCTACTGACCAAATCCACTGCCCTACTGACCAAATCCACTGCCCTACTGACCACATCCACTTCCCTACTGACCACATCCACTTCCCTACTGACCATATGGACTGCCCTACCATGTCCACTGCCCTACTGACCCCATCCACTGCCCTACTGAGCCCGTCCTTTGCCCTACTGACCATGTCCACTGCCCTACTGATCACGTCCACTGCCCTACTGACCACGTCCACTGCCCTACTGACCACGTCCACTGCCCTACTGACCACGTCCACTGCCCTACTGACCATGTCCACTGCCCTACTGACAACGTCCACTGCTCTACTGACCATGTCCACTTCCCTACTGAATGGAACCCAGTTCTTTAGAAGTGGGCAACTTCTTAAGTGGAATGCAATGACACATCTTTGAGAACCGGTCAACCACCATAAGGATAACAGTGTTGCCTTGGGAGTTGGGTAAATCCACAATGAAATCCATAGACAGGTGGGTCCAGGGCCTCTCTCCATTGGGTATGGGTTGTAGGAGGCCCACTGGAAGGTGTCGTGGAGTCTTATTCTGAGCACACACGGAACAGGCATCTACGAAGGAAGTTACATCAGCACATAGACTAGGCCACCAGAATTGTTTGGAAATGGCCAAAAAGAGTTGATTCTTCCCAGGGTGGCCAGCAGCCTTGGGAGAATGGTAAGTCTGGAGCACGGCAGTATGGAGACTCTCTGGGACAAAGCAGCGGTCACAAGGTTTCTCAGGAGGAACATGGACCTGAGCAGCAAGAATTTTGTCACCCAAAGGAGAAGTGAAACTGGTGTGAACTGTAGCCAGAATACGATCAGGAGGAATCACAGGTACTGGAACTGACTCCAACTTGGGAGTGCAGGAAAATTGTTGTGACAAGGCGTCAGCCCTTACAGTCTTGGTACTATGTAAGAATGAGACAATGTAATTGAAACTTGACAAGAAAAGAGACCATCGCGCCCTTCTGGGAGAGAGGCGTTTAGTCTCATACAAGAATGTGAGATTCTTATGGTCAGTAAGAATGAGAACCGGCACAGCAGTACCATCGAGGAAATGTCTCCATTCTTTCAGGGCTAAAATGATCGCCAACAGCTCTCTGTCACCAATCTTGTAATTGCACTCCACAGATGACAATTTCTTGCAAAAGTAGCCACAAGGATGCATAGCGCTCTCAGAGGTAGGACGTTGAGACAGAACGGCGCCAACACCAGTCTCAGAAACATTAACCTCAAGGATAAAAGGTAACGTAGGCTTAGGATGTGCCAACACAGGAGCAGAAACAAAGGCAGCCTTGAGACTCTCAAAGGCCTTATGGACTCCGGAGACCAAGTCTGTGGGTTACCACCCTTTCTGGTCATATCAGTCACGGGCTTGACCAGAGACGAGAAGTTACGAATAAACTTCCGATAATAATTGGCAAAGCCCAGGAAACGCTGCAGAGGACTTAAACCCACGGGTTGGAAAGAAAGCAAAGATATCACAAAACCTTCTTCGCTTCTGTCCGTGGGAAACACCTGGGGCAGCATCTCAAAGTATAAACCCTTTGCATTGAACTGGATCGCCCCCACATCGCTAGGGAAGCGGAGCGGAACCAGACATACCTCTTATAGAGGTAATACTCGAGGCGGGTGCTTGCACAGAGACTGGAGCAGCAGCAGGGATGGCTTGCAACTCAAGTTGTACCGGTGCAGCCACAGTGGGAGCTTCCAGGTGAGCAGTGCGACTCAGGAGCATTTGTAACGCTATGGCAAACTGATCCATGCGGGGATCTTGCTCATCCAATCTGGAAAAAATATTACCAACAAGTGGATTGACTGTATATTCTGAATTCATGGCCTTCCCCTATTGTCAGAAACCATGAAATCAGACAGAGACAGAAGTACAGTTAAATCATACTTGTTTAATAATAAAAGTAAAAAGAACAAACATAGCCAAAGTTCAGTAACCGGAACGGATCGTTAGCCAAGCCAGGAGTCAGGGTTCAAAGTAGTGGAACAGAAAGCAGGATCTGTAGCCTGAAGGGATGTCAGCAAAGCCAGTCTTTAAACAGGAACACAGGAGTTTTTTTGTGATGTGACCAAGGCGAAGGCAGAGCTCCTCTGAGCTTGATGGCTTAAGTAGGCAGGACTGACAAGCAGGATAACCAACAGCTGGGTAACTATGGAGAGAGATGGGAACTGGCAATTAGCCAACAGCTGAGTAGCCAGCTCAGAGAAGGAAGGGCTGAGACTAGCCCTGACAAGAAGAGGCATTCGGCGAGAGGCTATCCCCAAAGGCGGAGCTTTTTTTTCCTTTTGGTTCAGCGGGCGGCGTGATTGACAATGGATTTACATTGAGGGACACTGTTTTTTTATTTTTTAATAATGGATTTGTCAAAAACTTGTCTCTTGTTTTTATTACTTTTTTACACTTTTCTGGTGAATGGGCAGGTTCACTAAGGGGACCCTCGAGGCACTATAAAAGATTTTTTCATGTTTATTGTTGCACTTTAACCACTTCAGCCCCTGAAGAATTTACCCCCTTCCGGACCAGGACATTTTTTGGCGGTATGGTACTGCGTTGCTTTAACTGAAAATTGCCAGGTCATACGACGTAAAATTGATGTCCTTTTTTCCCCCCACTAATAGAGCTTTCTTTTGGTGGTATTTGAACACCTTTGTGGTTTTTATTTTTTGTGCTATAAACAAAAAGAGAGCGACAATTTTGAAGAAAAAAAAACCACAATATTTTGTACTTTTTGCTATAATAAATATCCCAAAGAAAAGTAAAAAAAAAATTCTTCATCATTTTAGGGCAATATGTATTCCTCTACATATTTTTGGTAAAAAAAAAAAAAATCGCAATAAGCGTATATTGATTGGTTTGCGCAAAAGTTATAGCATCTACAAAATAGGGGATAGATTTATGGCATTTTTAATAT
The DNA here is from genome assembly GCA_037952925.1 of Lithobates clamitans. Lineage (NCBI taxonomy): Eukaryota > Metazoa > Chordata > Amphibia > Anura > Ranidae > Lithobates > Lithobates clamitans. The sequence goes on from JBBGZY010000732.1 coordinate 3,122,559, forward strand.
TTTATTTTTACTAAGAATGGGGGCGATCAGCGATTTTTATCATGACTGCAACATTGTGGCGGACCCATCGGACACATTTGACACTTTTTTGGAACCATTGACATTTATACAACGATCAGAGCTAAAAATAGCCACTGATTACTTTATAAATGTCATTGGCAGGGAAGGGGTTAACACTAGGGGGCGATCAAGGGGTTAACTGTGTTCCTTAGGTGTGTTCTAACTGTGAGGGGGATGCGACTGACTAGGAGAGGAGACCAATCGGTGTTCTTACTTAGTATGAACACACGATCTGTCTCCTCTCCCCTGAGAGATACGTAATTTGTGTGTTTACACACACAGATTAGATCCCAGTTATCGCTGTGTCACAAATGATCGCGGGTGTCCGGTGGTCATCACGCCCGCCAGGCATGCACATCGGCTCCAGAGACACGCTGCGGGCACAAGCCTGCAAAACCATCTTAAAGAGCTGACGTACAGCTAGGACAGCTTGCGCAGGGGAGCCAACCTGCCGCAGTATAACTGCTGTGGCTGGTCGGGAAGCAGTTAAGCATAATTAAATTCACTGCTCTTGAAAAAATCATTGCTTTTTAAAAAACTATTTGCATTAATACATATACAAACAAAGAGTACCCAGACCCCTATACCTCTTTTATGGCCAATTACTTGCATATAAGCCTTCAAAAGTGGCACTTTTGATTTTTTTCTATTTGGCTCCCAATGGGGTTCACCGTTCAGGTTAGAACATTTTCCCAGTTCAGGAGTTCTGCTGCAAACTGAAATTATCCACTTTTTTAAAAGAATTTTTATTACTCTACTTGAATTATATGTTCTGCCGCTTTGCATTCGCCATAATTTAAAATGAAAGGAAAAAAAAGGAATTGCAACAGATGGTGCTGGACTTGCAGCAAGGGTGCAAAGATCCTATAATAAGAGATAAAAGAAGCCAATGAGTAAGTTACATCTATGGGATTTATCCAAAACTGAATTTTACTTTTTAGATGGGCCAAACATTAAGATTCCTAAACAGTATTTTGAGTATGTATTATTTCCTCACACTTTTCCAGAAATTGAAATGATTTTGTCCTGAAACATTCTGCTTTATGCAATCTGCTACAGTATTTAGGCTACAGGATTATGGCACACGATGTCTGCTTTTGTGCAGAACAATTTCTTTACCCTGCAATGACAACTTGATCTCAGATATTTTTAGTTTTCAGAAATACCTTTTTTCCAAATGTTATCAAAATCTGAGATGCATAGCAATGTATATAGTAATTTATGTTTACTTGCCTTAGTATTTTATTATATTCACCAGCATATAAATCTGTACTTGTGTTTCATTTTTGAATTGATGTTTTTTATATAGTTTTAATGTTGTTTCTCAATATAGATTGCCAAGATAAAAAAAAACATGGAATAAAGCAGCATTATTATTTATCAAAGTTAGCCATGACTGGAGCTTAACTCATCATGCACAGCTGAAAAGATTACTGATTTCAAAGTGCATCAAATGAAACTTGTATTAACTTTACAATAACATTTCAGGCATTCTTCATAGGAATGATTCAGAGAGGATTCTGCTGTAGAAGAATAGTCACCAAGTTGAATTTATTTTAGGTAAAGTAGAGCTATGAAATAAGAAATATGCTTAAAGCAAAATGCTGATAAGACTCCATTGTGTAAACATTTCTGCTAAATGTCAACCATTTAAAGATCCACAACTAATTTCCAATGACATTTCATATAAAATTACTGTAGCTTTCCACTGGGGCATTTTTAAAGATATATTCATGCTTGCAGTTTTTTATTTTATAAATCAAAATATTCTGAAAGAAAAAGAATTTGCTACATTCTCATACTGGTACCTTTGGAAAGTCACTTATTAGGAAATTGGTGTGCCCGTATAAAGCATTGCACAAAGAATACAGCTAATTTTCAAAAATGAAATGTAAAGCTATGAAAATACCTCTGATGCATATATGGTGCTTTCTAGAACAGCAAAATGTATACAGGGAGCCTCAGATCATCGTTTTAGGGGCTGTGGCTGAGTTGGCACTTTAGTACCAGTGGTGGAACTGTCTTAAAATAAAGCAAATTTTGGACTAGGGTTTACTATATGGTTTTGGGATGCAGCCTTACTAAAAACATTTATGGAGGCTTTGTTAAATCTTAAGTCCCGCTACTGTACTTTAAAACAACTTAAATTGGTCTCCTTCATTTTATGGCAGCTAAACAGATGCTGGTAAGATCATGGAAATCCCACTATTGCTCAAGTGAAAAAAAATAAGAAACTGGCTGCTATATTACAGGTCAAAATGTTCCGCAAAGTGTGGGACCCATGCATTTCTAATTACCTTGGGGAAAATCTCAATGACTTGGCTTATTTTATTATTTCTATGGGGTGGTTTGTGCAAAGTGTGGATCAGACATTACCCATTCCTGGCCCTCCTCCCTACCCCTCCTTGTCCTCTTTCTTACTTTCTTACTTCTTTACCTCCTTGTTTTTTTGCTTTTTTGTTTTGAAGTTCCTAGTTTTTGCACAGGCTTTTTTCTGGGTGCTCCTCTACCCCTTTTAATGACACCCAAACATCACTAGGGTATTCAATATTTGTTTCCAATATTTTTTATTGGGAAAATGTAAATGTTACAGGTGGAAAAAGATGGAAAAAGTTGTAATCAAACAAACAGCCATCATTTCACATCCTGCCACAGTCCCAGATTTGTCATATTCCAAAATGACTATTTGGGGGTTAAAAAACAACACTTTCAGAAGAGATAGAAAATGAAACAAAGGAAGAAAAGGATTGTATATTGTAGTCTGTGCATTTGAAGAGCTCTATACCAAAGTTCCAGTAAAGCTTACTTAAGGTATTTCCTTAAAGGCAGGTGATCCAAGGCTCCTAAATCTTTTCAAACTGAGGTCATTTATCACTGAGGATCACTGAGAGTTTCTCATTGACCATTATCCAGGAGAGTGTGGTCTAAAGCATGTCCAACAGTATAATAGAAGATTTACACAACCTAGCTATCACAATACAAGCCTCCAATAGAAAAAAAAAGAGATCAGCCTTCTCACATACCGTAGAGCCTCTAAGATAGATTGGCCCAATAAAGCCTGCTGTGGATTATTTTTAAGATTAGTGCCTGTCAAAGAGTACAGCAAATTAAATACACGGATCCAGAATCTGCAGACTTTTGGGCATTCCCACAAGTTATGTAGAAACTAGCCCTCCTGACCGCATTGTCTAAAACAGTGTGGTGAAGCTCTTTGGGCATAAGAGGCCAGCCTTGTCGGGACCATATACATTTAGGTAAAACTTTATAATTAGCTGCTATTAGATAAGTGGTAATATACAGTATGATTTAGAGGCATAGCCCACTAATTTATGCCATACCTCGAGGTCCAGATCAACCTGTAAGCCGTGTTCCAACTTCAGCGTATATGGTTGTTTAGAGGGTTGTAACATAAGCATTAAATATATTGCTAAAATAAAACTAGATTGTTTATCACACAATCTGCATAAAGATTTAAAGGCAGTCTGACCAACAATATCTCCTTGGCATTGTAAGGATTTTATGAAATGTAGTAGATGTGTTTAATGATATATTTCTGTATCTGGGAGAAGGTGCTTTTCACGCAATAACTGAGTGAGTGAGAGAATCCATCCCCGACACAGAAGTCAGCAATGCCTTGAAATCCCTTATGTGTCCACCATTTAAAGGACACAGGTGTGAGACCCAGGGTACACAAGGGATTAAACAAAATTGGAGCAAGGGGGCTATGTGCTGACTGGAGATGGCAGGCTGCATTAAGTCTGTCCCATAAACTCAGTAAAAAAAAAAAAAAAAAAAAAAAAGAGTAGGACACAGGATGGTCGGTTTTGCTTTAAACAGCAGCCACATTAAATGACCGTTAGGTCGTGGCAGTGCACTCTAATGACATCCAAGAGAGCAATGTTTTGTGGGTATGGAAGCAAACCAATTGGACCAGTTGTGCTGCTTGGAAATATTTCCAGAAATCAAGGACCCCCAACCCACCTCTCTTTAGGGGTGAAGAGTACATCTATTTACCCTGGGTGTGTTTTCCCATTAAATACATTTTAACAATTTCCGTTGGAAGGACAAAAGGTTTGAATTGTTAATAGCTACAGGTAGGGTTCTAAAGTAGTACAGTATCTGAGGTAGGACATTCATTTTGACAGTATGCACCCAGCAAACCATGAGGGAGGCTCAATGGATCATTGGACCAGATCGGCTGATAGTTTTTTAATATAGCAGGGGGTAAATAAAATGGAATAGGGTGCGTAATGATGGAATCAAATGGATACCAAAATACGGTAAAGTATCCTCTCTCTTTACGTCCTCTAGAGTGACTATATATTATTATTATTATTATTATTATACAGTGTTTATATAGCGCCAACAGTTTACGTAGCGCTTTACAACTTGAGGGACAGATTCATAGCCAGGGACTTTGCTCGATTGACCGATAGGCCCAAGGTAGCAGAAGAATGTTGTAGAGTAGCCAACAGATTTGAGATTGTGGTAATCGGGGATGATATAAGCATCAAAATGTAAACAGCAAATAAAGCACATTTGTGCTCCCGGTCTCCGCATTGGATGCTTTTGTTATCTGAAGTTGCGCAAATTTTAATACCTGGAGGTTCAATTGCTAAGATAAATAATACGGAGGATAAAGGGCACCCCTGGTATGTCCCCCTGTGTATATGAAGGCATTGGGACTTATACCCTGTCATGGCTAAGGACATCATAGGATTTTCATAAAGCATTTGCAATTTCATAAGAAAATTGTTACCGAAGCCATATTTGCGTAAAGTATAAAACAGGTATGCCTAGGAGAGAGAATCACATTTCTTTTGTAAATCCAAGGATAAAAGCATCCCCTCTCTCTCCCCTAGTGCATCCCAGTTGGATTTGATTGCTGAAATTATGTCCACTATTCTTCTAGTTTGGTCTGGTGCTTGGGGGACAAATCCCACCTTATTTGGATGGATACAAAGGGAGATAAAGGAATTAAAGGATAACTAAAGGCAAAAGTTTTTCTTTAGTTTTGGACAGAGTGCTGTCTGTGCCCCCCTTAACTAGTTGCCACCCGCCCCACCATCAAATGATGGCAGGGAGGTGTGGCGCTCATTCTGGGATGACGTCATATGATGGCATCCCAGAACGGCCGCTCTCACGCGCCCCCGCGGGGCCGCGCATCAATAACGGATGCTCCGCGTTGCTAGAACAAGGCACGACCACGATCTCTGAAAAAAGCTGCATCCGCCGCTCTTTAACCATGTGATCGTCTGTGTCCAATCACAGCCAGTCAGATGTAAATGCAGAGATGCTGGTAATCGGCACTCCTTGCCTAACACTGACAGGGTGTGTGGTGAGGAGAGCCGATAAGCGGCATCTCTTCACAGGAGACATCTACACATGTAATCAGGGCACTGATAATAAGTGCCCTGATTACAATACCGACACCATTGCCACAAATCAGTGCCATCGATGAGTGCCCACCAGTGCCAACAATCAGTGCCCACCACTGCCAGCAATCAGTGCCTGCCACTGTCCACAAGTGCCACCAATCAGTGCCCATTAGTGATGCCAGTCTGTGCTGGCTATCAGTCCCGCCAATTAGTGCTGCTCATCAATGCCCATCACTGCTGTCCATCAATGCCCATCAGTGTCACCCATCAGTGCCACCCATCAATGCCCATCAGTGCCTATCAGTACCATCTATCCATGCCCACTAGTGCCGCCTATCAGTGCTAATCAATGCCACCTATTAGTGTCCATCAGTGCCGCCTATCAGTGCTCATAATTTCCACATATCAGTGCCACCTATCAGTGCCCATAAGTGTGGCATATTAATGCCTCCCCATCAGTGCCACCTACAGTCAGGTCCATAAATATTGGGATATCGACACAATTCTAATCTTTTTGGCTCTATACACCACCACAATGGATTTGAAATGAAACAAACAAGATGTGCTTTAACTGCAGACTTTCAGCTTTAATTTGAGGGTGTTTACATCCAAATCAGGTGAACGGTGTAGAAATTACAACGGTTTGTATATGTGCCTCCCACTTTTTAAGGGACCAAAGGTAATGGGACAATTGGCTGCTCAGCTGTTCCATGGCCAGGTGTGTGTTATTCCCTCATTATCCCATTTCCAAGGAGCAGATAAGAGGTCCAGAGTTCATTTCAAGTGTGCTATTTGCATTTGGAATCTGTTTCTGTCAACTTTCAATATGAGATCCAAAGAGCTGTCACCATCAGTGAAGCAAGCCATCATTAGGATGAAAAAACAAAACAAACCCATCAGAGAGATAGCAAAAACATTAGGTGTGGCCAAATCAACTGTTTGGAACATCCTTAAAAAGAAAGAATGCACCGGTGAGCTCAGCAACACCAAAAGACCCGGAAGACCATGGAAAACAACTGTGGTGGATGACCGAAGAATTCTTTCCCTGGTGAAGAAAACACCTTTAATAACATGACTAAGGTTGGTCTGGTTCATGGTCAACACTCAAAGCAAAGGGCACCTCATCCCAAAATTTAGAGACAAAAAAAGAACAAAGTAACAGGGACTTTAACGGTACCAACAAATCTTAGAAAATGCTTTCATATTAAAAGTGTACATTTTATTGATACAAAATATGTTTAAAAGAAACAAGATTATTACATATGGTACATCACTTCTTACAAAGGTAATAAAAGCAAGGTGGCTATGAAATACATAGGTTCAAACTGGATTCGAAAGAAATTGCACATTAACCCAACATGTTTCGCTGATTGCTTCTTCAAGGGACGTGCAATTTAAAGACAAATTGGTATGACAAACTAAACAATATAGAAAAAGAAAAAAGACAATTTAGATCAAAATCTCATTCAGTATTGGTTTTAGGCATAAAGGTATAAAGATATAAAATAAATATATGTGCATGCGCTAAAGGCTATAAATACGTGAACAAAGAATATAATAAATCTATACAATATTGAAAATTACAAACAGTGTCAAACGCCTGTGAAGAAAGTGACTAAAATCCACAATTGAATATATGAATAAATGGTAACATGCAACATGCAAAAAAAAAAAAAAAATGTGAGAGAGAAAAGAAAAAAATCCTTTAAATAATTAACAAAAATATATAAGTGCTACTTGATAAATAAAGTGTCCGAAACCAATTCATACAAATGAATATATCTCAGTCCAAACCATTCACAAGAGTATATAAATCAAAGTGCACAATAGTGTCCAAACAAATAGCAGGCATTCCTCATGCTTGTATTTATGAAAAAGTGCTAAATATTCCTCATGCTCTTCTTAAGAGATGTGCACGTTATCGCATGCTGCAGTGCTCTCCAGTGACCCCCAATGGATAATGCGCTCACCTTAGAGCGTGTGACACAGTGGCTAAACAGTGTCAAAACACGCATTAGAGCCGCTCCAGGGCTCATATAGGGTCTGCTGGTGATGATCTGTACCACGCTAATGCTTGGGTGCGTCAGTGCACCATCCTATCCAAAGTATGCAATACAGATGAATCCTGTGGTGTGCGGTGCGGTGTACAATCCTCTGCCTGTCTGTGTGTAGAAAGCTCAAACAGAATGTTTGTTATTATATTGTATTTCTTTCCTCATTCCCTAATTACCATGATTGGAATATGCTGTGAATGTCCCCTTTGTCCTCATGCATGCTGGATTTTTATGTAATTATTTTTGTTGTCCTTCATACATTTTGCCTTCACTTACCTCCCCAGCATGATCTCCTGGCCCTATATTCACCTCATGTAGTCACTTAATGTATTTTATCAGCTCCATAGTAGTGCTTTACCCCAAACACCCCCTAAAATGTTTTGAAATGTGATTGGTGCTTAAAATTCAGGCAGAGTGCCAGAGGCCTTTTTGGGGGTCCCCAAATCATTTGGAACCCTCCCTCCCCCAACTGCTAAGTCAGCTGATACCAATCCTCTATCTATCCTCAATCATCTATCTGCTGACTTTGCCAAACCCATACACACTATACCCATCTCTTTTGTGGTCATATTTATGGATGAATTCCCCAAAGCATGTAGTGCAATGGCCTGCCTGAATACTTTCGAATGGTACTGCTTCAAGTTTTTGTATACTATTATTATCTTGATAGGTAATAGCAGAATGTCCAAATGTGCTCAAATGTGTACAGTGTGTATTTATATCTTTGTATTATAACACTTCTTACCTGTCCAGTGGGCTGCCAATAGTGTAACTAAGGAGGGGCTGTTCAAAGTAATACCCATTATTTAGGCATTCATCTCTCAATGAAGTGGAGAGGGTTACCTGTCCCAGAGTCCCCCCCCTATAATGTTAGAAGTGGCCCAGGAGAGGGGGGAGGGGGAATCTGATAGTTGGACCTTATACTTTGGTTTATAAAAATTTCCTCTAATGTTATCTTGATGTTGGCCAACAATGTTTGTGTCTAATCTGCTTTCCCTGCTTATGTGCACAAAGACTAATTTTTTTTGTTTTTTACTCCACAGTTTCCTTCCACGCCACAGGAATGGCAGACTGTGGCCTCCCACTTTGCCCAGCGGTGGGACTTTCCTAACTGCGGAGGGGCAATTGATGGGAAACACATCCACATCGTCCCACCACACAACTCGGGTCATATTATTATAATTATAAGGGGTTCAATAGTATTGTGATGTTGGCGTTGGTGTCGGCTACTTATGAATTTCTGTATGTGGACGTGGGGAAGAATGGCCGGATGTCCGATGGTGGAGTCATCACCCAGACCAAGTTCTACAGGCATTTCCAGAATGGCAGCTTGGACTTGCCACCTCCAGAAGACAATGTGGAAGGACTCCCATTCGTCTTCGTTGCGGATGAAGCTTTTGCGCTGGGGACCATCTTATGCGGCCATTCCCTATGAGGACCCTCACCCCGGACCAGAGGGTTTTTAATTACCGGCTGGCCAGAGCCAGAAGAGTGGTGGAGAACACGTTTGGAATCAGGGCCAGCGGGTTTCGCCTATTTCTTACATATGGCGGAGTACAAACTGAATCACATCATCCTTGCGTGCTGTGTTCTACACAACTTTTTACGGCAACATTCTGCCAACTATGCTGGCTCAGTTGGGCCTGAGGCCGGAATTCAACATGAATCAACCCTGACGGCGCTTGAAAGTGGCCGTCCTGGCTTGTCCCCCCTGAATGCCCGTGATGTCCGGCTAAGACACCTTGAATTCTTTGTGGGTAGGGGGGCTATCAATATGTCAATGTGTAAAACCTTTTGAAACAAAAAAAAAAACTCAAATCTTTGGTGACATTTTTACTGCTTGTGTTTTTTTGAGCTTACCCTGACATAAATGTGGCGAGTCCTGAAAATGGCGTGATTGTGTAACATTACAAAGCACTGTTGGGTGTTATTTACTAAAGGTAAAGGCACTTTGCACTACAAGTGCGCTTGAAATTGCACTGAAACTGCACTTGTAGTGCAAAGTGTATTTTCCCTTAGGAAATAACACCCATTTTCACAGAAAACACCAATTAGAGCACCACTAAAGTGTTGGAGCATTGAGACAATAATCCACACAATCTTGATTAAGAATCTTTTTAATAACAGCACAATCACATGTGCATTTCCAAAAGGTTTTTAAAACAAACCAACATGTTTGTTGTTTAACAATTTTTGGGGTCACATTAGAAAAATTAGAAATGTCCATATAAGATAAAACAGGCATGTGTAAAACCAACAAGAAATACACAATTTTAGAACTTACAAAGTTCATATTTGGTAGAACTTGAAGGCAATATCAGACATGAGTATTTACAAACTGTGTTTGATATTGCGATCAGATGGGGTGAAGTCACCCCAGGAAAAGCCAAATTTGGAAGATGCACACAAATTTCCAAATGTAAACATGTGCTAGCTGCCATCATGGGGGATCAAGGGACGTGTTTTTGGGGTGCAACCCCTTCCTCACAGCTACTTTATTATTGGGGAAGGGGTTGCACCCCCAAAACGTGTCCATTGATCTCCCGTGTTGGCAGATAGCACATGTTGACACACTGTGTGCCTCTTCCAAATTTGGCTTTGCTACAAATTGACATAAAAAATACAAAAAAATTTGGCACAACAAAAACCCAAGGCATTTTGAGGGGTTTTAAACTTTCCCTAAAACATCAATGATGTTCTTCATTTTTTGCTGAACATCATTAATGCTTTTCACAATGTTTTCCAAGTCCCTATTACACCCCATGATCTCCCCGATCAGGATCTGGGCACTTTCACTGGTGAAAGGATCTGGATCCACAACATCACGATCCCCTAAAAAGATAGAAACAAAAAAACACCATGTATTATAAATATGGCGGCATCCATCTCTTACCTGAGCCTGTGGTGACTAGTTCCACCACGCCTTCCTCCTCCTGCTCTGCTGGTCTTCCGTGGATTTCCCCTTCTTCCAGAGGTGGGGGTCTGTGGTCTCCTCAGATGAGTGGTGTCCCCTGAGTCTTTTCTCCCCTATGTAAAAAAAAATAGGTATACTTAGCACACAGATATTTGATGGCAGAAATAGGAATATGAAACATTGTTTGGAAGTAGGGTACAATTGTCTGTTTTGGCAGAGTTCCAAGATGTGGCATTTTTCTTGTCCTTTGTCAAGCTTCAATACTTACCTGTCTTGTACAAGCTTCACAGATGGAGACACCCCTATAGTATACACTGGAGCACCTGTGTGGCACCCCTAATAAAAAGGGTGTTCTTGTGTCCCACACTAGTGCTCCAGCGTCCAAATGTGAAACTGCTGCGGAGTGTCCTCTCCTTACACAGAATGTAGTTGGCATTTCATTCTAGTAACAAAGCCATCTACACAACCCAATTCTTTTCACACAAGTAGGCCCTAAAAAATGCTGGCAAATGCATATGGCCAAACAACCTATGTTTGAAAGAATAATGTGCCCATGAGCATGAAAGTTGCCTTTTGAAACTGGATAACAGTTAATAAAAGCACATGGAGCAGCACGAACGTAATAAACATAAAGAATAGGAACACAGCACAACTACTTACTTTTTTGCAGCACTCTCCGGATCTTTATGTACTGCTCATGCTCTCTTAATTTGAGGTCCGACCACCGCTTCCTGAGCTGATCTTTCAATTGTCGTACCCCAAAATTCCAGTGCAGACTCTTGACCACTTTCGCCATGTTCTTGGCCTTTTGGACATTGGGGTTGGGGTAAGGTCCATACTTCCCGTCATAGTCAGCCTTCTTCAGGATGTCGACCATCTCCAACATCTTCCCAAAGGACATATTTGATGCCTTAAATCGTCTCTTCTGGGATCGGGACGTTTCAGGCTCCGGGCTTTCCTCCTCCTCGTTGCTGTAATTAGCACGCACCTGCTCTGACTCCGCCATGTGCTCTTCCCCATTGCGCAGAATGAGAAGGGGCGGGGAATAGACTAGAAAGAACGTCAGGGGCGGGTGGAGTTACACGCATGCGCAGTGTGTATAAAGCGTAACACGCGTGCGTAGTACATACGATCTGTGAGCGGAGGAAGGAGTATCGGAGGCGCCGATCGTTAAAACGAAGGTAAGATCTAAACTTGGGCCTATACTGCTTCTAAATTGAGGCCTATATTGTAACTATATTAGGAGAGTTGTGTCTTGCAGAGAAAATGGATGGCTTCAATGACCACAATTTCCTCCCCCTGTTCATAGACAAATACAGGGAGCTGCCCTGTCTGTGGCAGGTGAGACACCCACATTACAATAATAAACAAAAGTGGCAGACAGCGCTGGAGAAACTGCTGGAGTTGGTGACGCCGGTGGTCCCCACAGCAACCATCCCCTATTTAAAAGCCAAAATTGGTGGCCTGAGGAGCACTTATCTAAGGGAGCACAAGAAGGTCACGGATTCCCAGAGATCCGGAGCTGCAGCAGATGTTGTTTATGTCCCCAGGCTGTGGTACTATGAGAGACTGCAATTTCTGTCAGACCACACTGGATTCAGGGAATCCCTCTCAACCCTTCTTTCCACTCTTCCTTCCACCCCAGCTGAGGCTTCCGATGTCCAACCTGGGACTTCCAGCCAGGAAGAAGTGGAGGAGCCCAGATGGAGTCAGGTATAGCATTGTTCTACAGATTTCTGGTCAATAAAAAATGATGTTTACTAGATGTTATTATTGATCATTAATTGCTGATTTAGTAAAGTGTTTTACATATCAAGAGACAGTAGTGGGCACCAAAAATTCGAAAGAAAGAAAAATGCTGGGCTCGGAATGATAGTCTGTTATATTTGTTAACATTTCAATTTGCAACAGTCATGAGGTGAAAATTGTGTGTGATTGATGAAGAAAAAACTAAAACTATGTCCCTTTTTCATGCACAGGAAGACCCCAGCCAGGAGGAGGCTCTAGAATGTGGCACACAGGAGTAGGCTGTGGAATGTGGCAGCCAGGAGTAGGCGGGGCTAAGTGGCAGCCATGAGGAGGCAGGGCCAAGTGGCAGCCAGGAGAAGCCTGGGACCAGTCGCAGACTGACAGAATCGTAGGTTCCGCCCCTCCGCCTTCCATACAAAAGACCCAGGAAGGGGACTCACATGCAGGATTCAGTACTCAGGCTCATTCAGGAGGCTTCTGTGTCCCTCAGAGCCTTCCCCACTCGTGAAGAGGCCTTTGCCTGCATGGCTGCCACCAAACTGAAGGGCATGCAGGAGGGTCAACGCCTCATGTGTGAGAAACTTCTTTATAAAGTCCTAACTAAGGGGGTGAGTGGCGAAATCACACTCAACACCGATGTGATTGAGTTGGAACATCCTCCTCCTCCTCCTGCCACAACTCCACCACCACAGCCACAGCATGGAAGGAAGCGTGGAAGGAAGACCAGAGAGTGATGACCCTGGGTTCAGTCTGGTCTGGCAAAAGATGCAGTCTCTTGTATGATCAAAGCCTGGGGACACAGGTCATCTGCTGCTTTCTGGATCACTGGGACTTCTGGACCAGACTGCACTACCTTAGATAAGGATTCCTCAGGCCACCAATTTTGCTTGAAAATAGTTGATGTGTGCCCTGTGGGCCAAAGGCTTCACCAATTTCAGTTGTTTCTCCAGCGTGGCCTCCCTCTTTGTTTAGTTGTGAGCCCTTAATAACGGAATTTTTGTTTCAATTATACTCACCTATGTGTGTTTTCCTTCAAAAAGGACAGTTTGTTTGTAAGGAGGCAGGTACATTTCAAAAATACAATGTGAAAATTACTAGAGACACCAACACCAAGCAACCTCCTTGAGATTAAATAATACAAGATAATAATGGTATTGTGGTAACTTGACACACAAAACACACACAAAAATATTATGGAGTAAAACACAAAAAAAAACAAAAAAAAACATCAGCCTTGGAAAAAATAAAAAAAACACAAAAAAAATGCCTTGACCAAAAAAAAAAAAGAAATATTTAAAAACCAACAAAAAAAATGTGGTCAGATGTGACAAATCTAAATATATTGAGGGAATCACAATAAATAATAAAGAAAGAAGTTTGTGAGAAGTCTGTGTGAATATGAGCAGCACAACTGCTTCATTCTTCTCACATTATAAAGAAGAAGAGCGTGCGCTGTATTAAACCATTTTTTACATTGCAGCGTGACAAAAGTGCTGTATCCATTGCGAACGCTAATTTTACCAGACCGAGCTGTTCCGTCTCGGAATTTCTTCTGAGCATGCGTGGCACTTTGTGCGTCGGAACTGGCCACACATTGTCGGAATTGACGCTATCGGATTTTGTTGTCGGAAAATTCTATAGCCTGCTCTCAAACTTTGTGTGTCGGAAAATCCGATGGAGAATGTCCGATGGAGCCCACACACGGTCGGAATGTCCAACAACATGCTCCGATCTGACATTTTCCATCAGAAAATCCGACCGTGTGTACGGGGCATTAGAGTCATAACTCGTTACTCAAGCCAACACAAGGAAATCAGACGTATCTTAACTAAATACTGGCCACTCTTGTCAGCAGATCCAATTGAAAAAAAGTATATTAAAGATTCCCCCGAAATAACATTTAGACGAGCTCCCTCCCTTAAGGACCAATTGGTCCACAGCCATTTTGAAGCTACATTGGCACCAACCACTCAAACCATCTGGGGCACCTTCCCCTGTGGATCATGTGATGTCTGCGAATTTGTAGACAGCAAAACCAAATTTAAACTTCCCAATGGCAAATGGCATTCAATCCAATGTAGGGTCACCTGCCAGACACCAGGGGTTATTTACTTAGCTCAGTGTCGGTGCGGTGGCTTCTACATTGGTAAAACAAAGCGTACATTTCTGAAAAGAATTAGGGATCATGTTAAACCCATTTTCAAAAAAAGCCTAATGGATACAGGCATCAGCCGTCATGTTGGCATGCATCACCAATTCAATCCCCACTTTATTGAGTTTCTAGCACTGGAACATATCCCCCTGGATTCCAGGGGTGGCAGTGTGGACTGTATTTTATTACAGTTAGAGGCCCGCTGGATATATGACCTTCGGGCCACAATATCTCCAGGATTTAATGAAAGTTTAAGCTTCAAACCCTTTCTCTAATCTTTTCGGGTGGTACTCACCCTCCTCGGCATTATTTACCTTAACTGGGTCTCCATGTGGTGTTTTTTTTATTTCCCCTCCCTGACTCCCTCCCTATTGCTACACTTACATTTCTATTTTAATTCTATTTTTGATTTTTAAATGTATATATAAGGTATTATATATTGTTTTTCCAATCTGTATTAATATGCTGCTTTGCATAATGACCCCTTGTTTTGATGGTGTTATTCCACTCTATTGTGCATTTATTGATGGCCAGGTTTGTACTCTTTTTTTGTGAATGATTAGGGGGGTCATTTGGTGGCTTGACACCCCTTCTCCCCCTTTGGGCACTTCCTCCCACATCTTTCCCGCTTGGCATGCTTGTTGGTGTGATCTTTCCCTCTTTGTATTTCTCAACTTGGGGGTTATGGACTTGGTGGCCATACGGACACCCAGGGCGTCATTTTTGATTTTTCAAAAAACACGCCATCTGCACACCTACCAGCGCCTTAGGTTCCTCACAGTGACAGAGTCCTGTCACAATGTCCATCCTACGTTCCCATCTGCTGCTCTCCCGGGGGAGCGTGTGTGATGGAGGTGTGTCTGTGTTGCGTCCATGCATTGGTTCAGCGGGACGCGCCCGGCTCCTCCTCCCCGCACAGCACCCTGGGTAGTGTAGTCTGGAGGTTACTTTTGGTGCTCCACGCATGCGGGCTGGCGTGATTCATGTCCGCATCGGGCCAATTATGTCAGACACCTGCTTGTCTGGCTGTCTCAGCCAGAGCCAGAGGACCGGGCTCCATCGAGCTGGTGTCTACTTTATCAAGTATGCTGTTCAGTATATCTAAAAAGCCTAATATACTGTCCCACTTCTGTACCGGCCAATTACACTTTTATTACCCTTCTGAGTGTCCAGCGCTCTAAACGCATGTATCTGCACTCTTTGATCTTCTCCTGAGACACAGTGCTCTGCATTATTGCAATCACTGGTCCACCCATTTAGTTATATCTGTTTTTACGGTTTTACCACATCTTGATTTACTGCTTTACTATTTCACCTGTCACTTCATTCACTGTGGTCACTACCTACTCTCATATTAATTGAGTCATACCCTTGTTTTATTTATAGCATCCCTTGTAGCACTCAATCTTATGCTGATAGTCTGTGGATGCTTCAGAATCAGTCTTACCTTTACTAATTCCTATTCAATCAATTATAATCATACTAAGTAAGTAATGTTGTGAGAGGCATCAGTCCTCCTATATAATCTGTTTATTATAATTGAAAAAGAATCTCTCCCCATTATTATCCTTTATATCAGCCACCGCTTACCTTGTGTATATCATTGTCTAATATCCCATGTTTCACATTACAGCCCGATCCTTCTACCCTCTATGGCCACTACCTAGACCATCTCCCTCCTGTGTTAGGAAACCTCTGGGGGTGAGCTTTCACGTCCGGCTGGCGTGTTATTGGTGGTCCTATTTGTGGGGTGAGTGGCAGCGTTCATATGACTTGTAGTGGGAACCTGGCTATGATATTAATTAACCTACCTTTATACCTTTATGCCTAAAACCAATACTGAATGAGATTTTGATCTAAATTGTCTTTTTTCTTTTTCTATATTGTTTAGTTTGTCATACCAATTTGTCTTTGAATTGCAATCAGCGAAACATGTTGGGTTAATGTGCAATTTCTTTCAAATCCGGTTTGAACCTATGTATTTCATAGCCACCTTGCTTTTATTTCCTTTGTAAGAAGTGATGTACCATATGTAATAATCTTGTTTCTTTTAAACATATTTTGTATCAATAAAATGTACACTTTTAATATGAAAGCATTTTCTAAGATTTGTTGGCACCGTTAAAGTCCCTGTTACTTTGTTCTTTTTTTGTCACCTTTCATAACAGTTGGCCAGATCAAAAACACTCTCCAGGAGGTAGGGGTATGTGTGTCAAAGTCAACAATCAAGAGGAGACTTCACCAGAGTGAATACAGAGAGTTCACCACAAGATGTAAACCATTGGTGAGCCTCAAAAAACAGGAAGGCCAGATTAGAGTTTGCCAAACAACATCTATAAAAGCCTTCACAGTTCTGGAACAACATCCTATGAACAGATGAGACCAAGATCAACTTGTACTAGAGTGATGGGAAGAGAAGAGTATGGAGAAGGAAAGGAGCTGCTCATGATCCAAAGCATACCACCTTATCAGTGAAGCATGGTGGTGGTAGTGTCATGACGTGGACATGTATGGCTGCCAATGGAACTGGTTCTCTTGTATTTATTGATGATGTGACTGCTGACAAAAGCAGCTGGATGAATTCTGAAGTGTTTTGGGCAATATTATCTGTTCATATTCAGCAAAATGCTTCAGAACTCATTGGATGGCGCTTCACGGTGCAGATGGACAATGACCCAAAGCATACTGCGAAAGCAACCAAAGATTTTAAGGGAAAGAAGCGGAATGTTATGCAATGGCCAAGTCAATCACCTGATCTGCATCCGATTGAGCATGCATTTCACTTGCTGAAGACAAACCTGAAGGAAAATGCCCCAAGAACAAGCAGGAACTGAAGACAGTTGCAGTAGAGGCCTGGCAGAGCATCACCAGAGATGAAACCCACCATCTGGTGATGTCTATCTGTTCCAGACATCAGGCTGTAATTGACTGCAAAGGATTTGCAACCAAGTATTAAAAAGTTAAAGTTTGATGGATGATTGTCAATCTGTCCCATTACTTTTGGTCCCTTAAAAAGTGGGTGGCACGTATACAAACTGTTGTAATTCCTACACCATTCACCTGATTTGGATGTAAATACCCTCAAATGAAAGCTGAAAGTCTGCAGTTAAAGCACATCTTGTTTGTTTCATTTCAAATCCATTGTGGTGGTATATAGAGCAAAAAAGATTAGAATAGTGTCGATGTCCCAATATTTATGGACCAGACTGTAATCTGTGCCATTAAGTGCTGCCTCATTAGTGCCCATAAGTGCCACCTCATCAATGCCCACCAGTTCAGCCCATCAGTGCTGCCTCATCAGTGCACATCAGTGAAGGAGAAAAATTACTTAATTACAAAATTTACTGTCAGAAACTAAGTAAAAAAACAATTTTTCAAATATTTTAGTAAAAAATAAAAAACCCAGCAGTGATTAAATAACACCAAAAGAAAACTCTATTTGTGTGAAGAAAATGACAAAAATTTCATCTGAGTACAGTGTAGCATGACCACGCAATTGTCATTCAAAGTGCGACAGCGCTGAAAGCTGAAAAATGGCTTGGGCAGGAAGGGGGTGTAAGTGCCCTGTAGGCAAGTGGTTAAGGAGATTTACCCTCTCTATTTGTCCTGTTTACCATTATCATTGAAAATGAAAGTAAAGGAAAATTCCAAATTTTGTGTTGTCCCAGAAAAGTATTGGACGGGAAATCTTTCAATAGGTACACTAGTTGTGGTGACCTGGGATTTCGAAGGAATTCTCTTAATTTGCAGCTATTTTTTTTCACTTCCTGTTTGGCTATGGGACAGAGGGTTACATAGATACATATTTAGTCAGGTTGAAAAAAGAACATCTAGTTCAACCATTAAAAAAAATAAAAATAAAAAAATCATACAATCCCATATACACAATCGTATACCCACATTTGATCCAGAGGAAGGCGAAAAACCCCAGCAAAGCATGATCCAATTTGCTACAGCAGGGGAAAAAATTTATTTCTGATCCCCCGAGAGGCAATCAGATATTCCCTGGATCAACTTTACCTATAAATGTTAGTATCCAGTTATATTATGTACATTTAGGAAAGAATTCAGGCCTTTTTTAAAGCAATTTACTGAGCTGGCCAGAACCACCTCTGCAGGGAGTCTTTTCCACATTTTCACAGCACTTACTATGAAGAAACCTTTCCATATTCGGAGATATCTCTTTTCCTCTAGATGTAAAGAGTGCCCCCTGTGATGACCCTAACCACTTGCCAACCGCCTTCTGCATATATACTGAGGCAAGGTGGATCGGCTGCACAAACTGACGTGCCTGTATGTCGGTCTGTGCATGTGGTACTGCGGATGCATGTAGACTTTACCTTACATATTAGCCGTGTGTGGAGAGCTGTGTCAATGCTTTTGCAAAATCCAAGTATACTACGTTGACAGCCTCTCCTCCGTCCAAGGTTTTACTTACCACCTCATAAAAGGAATCCAGGTTTGTTTGACAACTTCTGTCTTTCATGAATTCATGCTGTCTGTTGCTTAAAATATTTTTTTTCCAGCAAGAACTCATCCATGTGGTCTTTTTAAACTCTCCAGTATCTTCCTAACTATAGAAGTTAAACTAACAGGTTTATAGTAACTTGGTAAAGACTTTGATCCCTTTTTAACTATAGGCACAACATTGGCCCATTGCCAATACAGTGGTACTATTCTAGTCATTAAGAGTACCTAAAAATAACAAAATAAATCACTTTGAAAGGACAGAGCTCAATTCTTTTAGGTTCTGTGGGTGGATGCCATCCAGTCCAGGTGCTTTATAAACCTTTATTCTGTCTAAATATTTCTGGATCATATCACATTTGAGTCATTGTGGTTCATTTGGAGCTGTGTCAATACCATCCCCATTATGGCCATGAGCTCCCCCTGCTCCTTTCTATAAACAGAACTGAAGAAAATATTTAATACATTTGCCTTCTCTTTGTCCACAGTCACCCACTCCAGAATATTTTGTAAAGGGCCTACATGTTCAGACCTGACCTTTTTACTATTAATATATTTGAAGAATTTTTTAGGGTTTGTCCTACTATCTTTTGGAATCTGACGTTCGTTTTGAATTTTTGAATCCTTGACTTTCCTTTTATATATTCTGGTATATTCTTTGTAACATTTAAACAATGATAGTGTTTCTTCATTTTATATTTTTTAAAAGCCCTTTTCTTGTTTTTTATAGTTTTTTTTCTAACTTTGGCCATGAGCCAGGTTTTATTTTTAGCATCTTTGGAAAATTTGCTCTCTTAAAGTTAAGTGTATTTATATTTCCAGTATGAGCTTGTTGCTTACAACTAACATTAAATTAAATCATGTTATGGTCACTGCTACCCAGATGTTCCCTAGTCACAGTGTATTCATCATCCCATTAAATCTCTATGTTCATCCCTAAGTTTGGGTATAGGAAAGGAACCTGGGGGAGCATATAACTTTCTTAAAGAAGGTAAAAAATTCACTAACTACCAATTGTGGATTCTAAGTAGTCTGACCCATCTGTAGGTGGAGTTTGGGAAGGGTAGGGTGGAATGTCCTAGGGATTCATTTTCTGGACAAGAAAGAGCTTGATTTATCCCCTAAAATGTCATACTTATGCCTAGCCCAACTGAGGTTCTTGTTTAAATCACATAAATCAATAAAAATCAGTATACAGCTATATATGTTCATTCAGTGCAAAAATAATGTTCCACAGTAAAAAGTGGGAAAAAAGAAAAAAATGTCATTAAGAAAAACCCAATCACCGTGGTAGATGTACAGCGGTAAATAATCATTTTAACTGTACCCCACCATCACGTATGTGTGAGAAATGAAAACTCACCAGATATCTAAATTATACAAACCTTGTAACAATCAGATTCCTTGGGTGTCCCTGTATATCTGAAGAGGGTGGGCCTCAGCTCAGGATATATCTCCTTAATTTAATATACCAAAAGAAGCTCGGGAGAAGCAAAGTAAATATAGTGCAACAAGTTTACTGCAACAAAAGTCCTAGCACATGAATAGCAAATGCGCATTTACATTTTAAGGTGCTAAAAGTCAGTATCAACATGTACAGCCAGCCTGGTACAAAAAACGCCATCTCTCCAAATTGTGACATGCGTTCCAGAGCACCAGAGGTCAGAACCACGAAAACCTGAAGTGACAAAGGTACAGGCGGATGCGCTGCTTCCTATATTTAAATAAAAATATATACTGTATATATCCAATTGCTTCAAACTGAGCTATTAGTATAGCACCTACAATTTACAAGTCAACAGATTACAAAAAAATGTTATCTCTGGATCTAAACCACTGCACTCTCATGCTACCTGTAAGCTGAAACCCATTGCACCTCTATAATTATTCTCATGCAAGGATCACAGTGTTCTCCCCAATAACAAAAAAAATGCTCAAAAGAAAAAAAGCAAAAAAAAAATTTCTAACATGTTTTGCCTTCAAAAAAAAGGCTTCATCAGGGTGAAATAGTGAGGGTGAAATATACAGTATTTAAAATGTTTTTTTTTTATTCTTTTTTTTTTAATTTGTAAATATTTTCTTTATTTCAAAAAGAGAATCTCAAGACATCTTCCATACATCATCAAAATAACATAATAAGATAATAACCATACCCCTCCAACAAGATAATGATTACATTTCAAATCTTAAGTTCATTTTATTTATAAACACACCTATTTCTCCAAGTATTCATCTCCCTGGTCATGCGTTTAAGGACTCAGTCTAATAGTGTATTCATAATACTGTGTCTATTTCTTTCCCTTTCAATTACCCCTATTAATAGGGATGAGCTGAACACCCCCCGGTTCGGTTCGCACCAGAACCTGCGAACGGACCGAAAATTTGCACGAACGTTAGAACCCCATTGACGTCTATGGGACTCGAACGTTCGAAATCAAAAGAGCTCATTTTAAAGGCTAATTTGCATGGTATTGTCCTAAAAAGGGTTTGGGGACCCGGGTCCTGCCCCAGGGGACATGTATCAATGCAAAAAAAACTTTTAAAAATGGCCGTTTTTTCGGGAGCAGTGATTTTAATGATGCTTAAAGTAAAAAAAAAAAAAAGTGAAATATTCCTTTAAATATCATACCTGGGGGGTGTCTATAGTATGCCTGTAAAGTGGCACGTGTTTCCCATGCTTAGAACAGTCCCTGCACAAAATGTCATTTTTAAAGGAAAAAAAGTAATTTAAAACTGCTTGCGGCTTTAATGTAATGTCGGGTCCTGGCAATATGGATGAAAATCAGTGAGACAAAAGGCATGGGTACCCCCCAGTCCATTACCAGGCCCTTTGGGTCTTGTATGGATATTAAGGGCAACCACGTACCCAAATTAAAATAAGGAAAGGTGTGGGGCCACCAGGCCCTATATACTCTGAACAGCAGTATACAGGCGGTGCAAACAAGACAGGGACTGTAGGTTTGTTGTTAAGTAGAATCTGTTTGTAATTTTGAACGGGTACATTTTTAACGTGTTTAGCTCCAGCCAAAAATTCTTTTTTAAGCTTTTTAGAAAAAATAGGGAAGGGTTATCACCCCTGTGACATTTGTTTTGCTGTCTGTCCTCCTTTTCAGAAGATTTCACCTCACTTTTTGTCCCAATGACAAATGTTTTTTGAAAATTTGAGGTTTTTTGTGGAACAAGGATTGGAAAGCATCAGTGGAAAGGAGAAATGTTTTTCCCATATTAACTCTTACAGGAGAGAATTTCCCTTCCTAGGGGTAGATTTCATCTCACTTCCTGTTGTCTTCTTCCATTTGCAAGTAGGCGTTGTTTGTAAGTTAGATGTTTGAAAGTAGGGGCCTGTCCTATATACTCAGCAGAAATTTGGGCCTTAGGTGTTGTTGTGGCCACAACACTGTAAGCCCTCTCAGGGCCCTGCTATGAAATATTAGATCAAGAATTGTAATTACATGCCCCTGTTGAACAGGGGCAGAAAAATTGGGCCTTTGGTGGTGGTGGTGGTGCTGTTGCCACAACACTAGGTCCTCACTCGCTCTTGGTGGGTGCAGAAATGGGCCCTGCTGTGAAATATTAGATCAAGAATTGTAATTACATGTCCCTGTTGAACAGGGGCTGAAAAATTAGGCCTTAGGCACTGGTGCTGGTGCCACAACACTGCAACCCCTCACAGATACTCTAGTTGGAACGCAGAAATGAGCCCTGCTGCAAAGTATTGCATCAAAAATTGTAATTACACGCTCCTGTTAAACAGGGGCTGAAAAATTGGGCCTTAGGCACTGGTGGTGGTGCCCAGAACCAAAAATGTTCTTACAAGCTATAAGCGTGATCATTGAGGAGGAAGAGGATAATTACTCTGGGATAGTCACTCAGCATCAGCATAGGCAGTCTTTGAAGGGATCTGAGATTTCAAAAAAAAATATTCGGTTACATAAGCATCAGGTGCTTGGTAGCTGGTGGTGATCCAAGACTGATTCATTTTTATGAAGGTCAGTCGATCGACCGAGTCAGTGGACAGACGCACCCTGTGATTGGTTACAAAGCCTCCAGCAGCACTGAATGTGCGTTCCGAAAGAACGCTGGATGCAGGACAGGCCAGTAGCTCAATTGCATACTGTGCAAGCTCTGGCCAGTGATCCATCCTCAAGACCCAGTAACCCAGAGGATTTTCGGTGGGAAAGGTGTCCAAGTCAGATCTTGCCCCTAGGTATTCCTGCACCATGTAAAACAGACGCTGGCGATGGTTGCTGGAACCGATCATACCTTGGGGCTGCGGACCAAAAAATTGTCTGAACGCATCGGTCAGATGGCCACCTTCTCCACCGCTCCTTCTTTGACTGACTGAAGCCTCAGCAACACATTGTCCAGAAACAGGAGTTTGTAACCTCCCAGTCTCTGGGAACGCATTGCACAGACCTTTCTGCAAGGCCTCCCAAAGATGTTTCATCCTCTGCTCCCTCTGCTATGGCAAGATAAGGTCAGCAACCTTACCCTTGTAACGTGGATCAAGGAGGGTTGCCAGCCAGTATTGGTCCTTCTCCTTGATACCACGAATACGAGGATCCTTACGCAGGATTTGCAGGATCAGGGAGGCCATGCAGCGTAGGTTTGCTGAGGCAATCGGTCCGGAGTCCTCTGGGTCACTAAGGATGACATGGTCCACAGCCACCTCCTCCCAGCCACGTACAAGTCCATGTGTTTCTTGGGACTGATTCCTTAAAGACTGCTGCTGATGCTGAGTGCCAGGCTCCACCTCCATACTGACACAATCTTCCTCCTCCTCCTCTTCCTGTGTGATCGGTGGGCACGCAGGAACACTGTCTGGATAAAGGGGGCCTTGATAGCTAAGGAAGTCCTCCTCTTCCTGCTTCTGTTCTGTCTCAAGTGCCCTGTCCATTATTCCACGCAGCGTGTGCTCCAACAGGTGGACAAGGGGGACAGTGTCACTGATGCATGCACTGTCACTGCTCACCATCCTCGTGGCCTCCTCAAATGGTGACAGGACAGTGCATGCATCCCTGATCATGGCCCACTGGCGTGGGAAAAAAAAAAACAAGCTCCCCTGAACCTGTCCTGGTGCCATAGTCGCACAGGTACTCATTGATGGCCCTCTGCTGCATGTGCAGCCGCTGCAGCATGGCCAACATTGAGTTCCACCTGGTGGGCATGTCACAGATTAGGCGGTTCTTGGGCAGGTTAAACTTCTTTTGGAGGTCTGCCAACCGAGCACTGGCATTATATGACCAGCGGAAATGCACACAGACTTTCCTGGCCTGCCTCAGGACATCCTGTAAGCCCGGGTACCTGCCCAAGAACCGCAGCACCACCAAGTTAAGGACGTGAGCCAAACAGGGCACATGGGTCATTTGTCCCTGTCGGAGGGCAGAGAGGAGGTTGGTGCCATTGTCGCAAGCCACCATTCCTGCCTTAAGTTTGCGTGCGTTAACCATTTCTGAACCTGCCCCTGCAGAGCTGACAGAACCTCTGCCCCAGTGTGGCTCCTGTCCCCCAAGCACACCAGCTCAAGCACCGCATGGCATCTTTTGGCCTGCGTACTTGCGTAGCCCCTTGAACGGCTACGGAGCACCGCTGGTTCCCAGGACAAAGCACAGGAAGAGGCCATGGAGGAAGAAGAAGAGGAGGGGGTGGAGGAGAGAGGTGTGTCACAATCATTAGTAGTGGCATTTTGGAGGCGTGGTGGCGGAACAACCTCCAACACTACTGCACCTTGTCCTGCATCCTTCCCAGCTGCCAGCAGAGACACCCAATGCGCCGTGAAACTTAGGTAACGTCCCTGTCCATGCCTGCTGAACCATGAGTCAGCAGTAATATGCACCTTACCGCTGACCGCCCTGTCCAGCGAGGCATGGACATTGCCTTCCACGTGCTGGTAGAGAGCCAGAATCATCTTCTGTGAGAAAAAGTGGCGTTTGGGTACCTGCCACTGAGGAACCGCACATTCCACAAACTCACGGAAGGGGGCAGAGTCTACCAACTGAAAAGGCAGCAGTTGAAGTGCTGGCAATTTTGCCAAGCTAGCATTCAACCGCTGGGCATGTGTATGGCTGGGAGCAAACTTCTTTCGGCAGTGCAGCAGCTGGGGCAGGGAAATTTGCCTGGTACAATCTGACCTCTGTGTACCAAAAGCAGATTGCCCACAAGTACTTGGCTGTGACACACCTAATTCTACACCTTCATTCCTCTCAGTGCAGGTCTCGGAGAGAACTGAAGGTATAGTGGGGTTGGAGATCTCAGCTGATGAGGAGCAAGGAGAGGTCCTCTTTGTTCTTTGGTGTGGGTCTTTTAGGTCTTGCCAACGAACTGCATGGCAGGTCAACATATGTCTGATCAAGCATGTGGTACCCAAGCGGGAGATGTTTTGGCCACGCCAGAAACGCTTGAGTCATATGTTGCAAATAGCAGCGGTGCGATCTGATGCACTCGTCTCAAAAAAGGCCCACACCAAAGAACTTTTTGAATAACGCACAGAGACTGCAGCGCCCTGCACATGTGGAGCTTTGGGGTGTGATGCAGTCAGTGTGCTGCCCTTAGGCTGGCCCCTGGAGGGCATCCTGCCTCATTGGTGATGTGCCGCCTCCTCCTCCTCCCCTCTCCTATCAGGCACCCACGTTGAGTCAGTGACCTCATCATCCCCTCCCTCCTCATCACTGGAGCAAACCTGGCAGTATGCTGCAGCAGGGGGAGCATGACTGCCAGATTGCTGTCCTTCTTGGGCACCCCCTCTGTCCGTGCTCACGTTACTGCCTTCATCGAGCTCAGTACCATCATCAGAGCCTTCCAAACGCTGGGCATCCTCCTGGAGCATGTACCCAACACTGTGGTCAAACAGTTCGAGGGACTCCTCAAAAGGACATGGTGGGGCTAGGTAAGGAGTCACTGATGACATTGAGCCGAGGGAAGAGGCCGCTGCTTTGCCAGACAAAGTACCCTGAGCATGGGTGAGAGAGGATGAGGAGGATGAGGACAGCTTGGTCATCCACTCGACCAAGTCTTCCGCATGTTGCGGCTCAACACGGCCAGCTGTCGAAAAAAAGGCCAAGCGTGTCCCACGGCCACGTGATGATGAGAATGCACCGTCTCCACGACCAGCACTAGACACAGAGCCTGCTTGCCCCCTTTATATTGGCTTGTGACTGTCTGCCTCTCCTTCTTGGCCTTCCAGACATACTAATGGCCTGTAGCTGCACTAAGCTGGGATATATATATATATATGTACTGATACTGCAGCTAGCAAAATCAACTGCCTGCCTGTAGTATGAGAACACCACCAACCTTCTACAGGTAGCTTTAGCTGAACACTGTGCAGAGCTCGCAAAAAATAACTTGTAGGTTTAGCTGAACACTGTGAGGAGGATGCACCACACTAACTTGTAGTTTTACCTGAACACTGTGAGCAGGACGCACTGCACTAACTTGTAGCTTTAGATAAACACTGTGCAGAGGTCTCACTACACTAACTTGTAGTTTTTGCTGAACACTGAGCAGGACACACTACACTAACTTGTAGTTTTAGATGAACACTGTGCAGAGGTCTCACTACACTAACTTGTAGTTTTAGCTGAACACTGTGAGCAGGACGCACTACACTAACTTGTAGCTTTAGGTGTACACTGTGCAGAGCTCGCAAAAAAATAACTTGTAGGTTAAGCTGAACACTGTGAGGAGGACGCACCACACTAACTTGTAGTTTTAGCTGAACACTGTGAGCAGGACGCACTACACTAACTTGTAGCTTTAGATGAACACTGTGCAGAGGTTTCACTACACTAACTTGTAGTTTTAGCTGAACATTGTGAGCAGGACGCACTACACTAACTTGTAGCTTTAGATGAACACTGTGCAGAGGTCTCACTACACTAACTTGTAGTTTTAGCTGAACACTGTGAGCAGGACGCACTACACTAACTGTAAATAGTCTAGCTGCCTGACTGTGGTACTAATAGGATCAAAAGAACACCAGCAATTTTCTTCAGGTAGCTGTAAATACTGTAACAAGACAAGCCTGCCTGTCAGTAGGAAGATAACAGGAACGGATCTAGCTAAACTGAATACAGTGTATATATATATATATATATATATATATATATATATATATGCAACACCTGGGATGCATATATATACACAATGCATTGTAAGTGCAGCTAACTCACTGATTGTCCTGCCAAATCTAGCTAACTCAAATGAAATGACACTGTCTCTCTGTCTATCTATGTATCTCAACGCCGGAACACACACTACACAGGGCCGCCGTGCAGAAGGCCTTATATAGTGTGGGGCGTGTTCTAAACCCCCTGAGCCATAATTGGGTTCGACTCGAACATGAAGCTCATCCCTACCTACTAACAAACATATGACAAGACAAAGACACAAACGAACAAAAAAAAAAAAAAAAGAGAACCACTCCCCACTCCATTACGCCCGCCCCCCTCCGACTCCTCTTCCAGGGTATAACACTCCTCTAATCTGATCAAATTAGCCCTCTCCTCTATCTCCCTTCTCAACTGTTGGAGCCCGTATCCATGAGAGTCCCTCCCTCTTTTGAATTAATGAAGAGGTTCCATGCAGACCATGTTTTCAGATAAGTCTCATTTCTGTCGAGCTGTCCATATCAGGTCTTCCATTTGGTTTAATTCCCCTACCCTCTTAAGCCAGAGTCCCACTGATGGGGGTTGTCTTTGATTCCAAGTAGAGGGTATACATACTTTGGCCGCATTCAAAAGATGGCATACTATGGCATACCAAATGTGCATTTGGTCTTCCACATGGCGAATAGTGTATCCTCCTTGTTTTCATCTCTATTTATAATGTATATGGCAGAGGTGCAATGACTTCATCACACCTGCCACATGCATGTGTCACCACACTGCATCATACATCATCACATAGAAATAATGATGTCTTCACACCAACCACACAACAGTACCATAAGATTTTTAATCATACACAAATGGCAAGTATGTAAAACCTTTGTTCAAGCCATAAGGTGCTCTTGAGCAATGGCCAGTTTAGGTGGCAAGTCTTTAGTGAAAAGTGATCTTTTTTCTGTATAAATGGTGAGATCTAGGAAATTAACTTCACTACAGCTCACCTCAAGATCACTTAATCCCCAAAGAAATCTCATTAAGGGAAGCTAAAAAGGAATATGCAGATTCTTCAGTATTTTTCACACCATAAAGGCATCATCAGTGATTCTTGTCCAGATAATTACCGTATTTATCGGCGTATAACACGCACCCCAAGTTTAGGAGGGAATTTTAAGGAAAAAAATTTTTAGGAGGAAAGTTTAAGGAAAAAAACTTACATTTAAATTCCCATCAATGCAGCCTCATCAGTGTCCATCTGCAGCCTTGTCAGTGTCCATCTGTAGTGTTGTCCCTGATTGCAGCCTTGTCCCCCATTGCAGCCTTGTCCCCCATTGCAGCCTTGTCCCCATTGCAGCCTTGTCCCCCATTGCAGCCTTGTCCCCCATTGCAGCCTTGTCCCCCATTGCAGCCTTGTCCCCATTGCAGCCTTGTCCCCCATTGCAGCCTTGTCCCCCATTGCAGCCTTGTCCCCCATTGCAGCCTTGTTAGTGTCCATCTGTAGTCTTGTACCCGATTGCAGCCTTGTCAGTGTCCCTCTGTAGCCTGTGTCGTTTGCATCTTTGAAAATGGCGCCGCTGTTCTCGGCCGCTTTCGGCCATTCTCGGCCGCTTTCGGCCATTCTCGGCGGCTCTCGGCTGCTCTCGGACGCACTCGGCTCTTGGCGGCTCCCGCGGGACTGCGAGAGGCGCCGAGAATGGCCGAAAGCGGCCCAAAGCCGTCGAAAATGGCCGAGAGCCGCCGAGAATTGCCAAAAGTGGCCGAGAGCCGCCAAGAATGGCCGAAGGCGGGCGAGAGCCGCCGAGAATGGCCGAAAGTGGCTGAGAATGGCGGCGCCATTTTCAAAGCCGCCGAGAAAAGCCAAAAGCCGCTGAGAGCGTCCGAAAAGCTCACAATCGGCAGGGGATTGGCGTATAACACGCACCCACGATTTTTCCCTGATTTTCAGGGGAAAAAAGTGCGTGTTATACGCCGATAAATACGGTAATTCAGGTTTATTATTAATAAACATAACCTCCACCTCCCAGTGGGGCATAAAGAGATTGGACACACTAGGAGCAAACTTACCACCCATTGCAATCTAGACAAGAAGCTACTATTGCAGAGGCAAAATGGATCTATAAATTGAGTTTTAGAGCACCTTATGGCTTGAAAGAAGGTTTTAGGTACTTACCATTTATGCATGATTAAGAACAGTTTTAGATTTCTGTTGAGATTTGAGATTGGCATGGATGGCACTGGCTGTAAACTTTCCACTTGTTAATATGCCAAATTAATAAAGTAAGATTTGTAGAGAAGATTGTTTTTCACACAAGGCCAGAGTCTCTTTCAAAGAAAAAAGACAGAGCAGTCAAGTACGTTAGATGTAAGTTACCACTGATGGACTAGGCTTTTACAAAGCTTAGAAGGAGCATATAGGGGGAGAGAATAAACAAAAACAAAAAGATATTTACGTTACTTGTTTAAAATGAACAGTAAGTAAGCTTCCATTATCTCTCATGTTACAACTACCATTCATATTCATTCAAAATTCCATCTTTAATAAATCATTTTAAAAACTGATATTTAAATACAAAATAACAATTTTCATCAATCCAATAATGTTAAAACCTGTATGTTTTATTCCCTACTAAGGCACCCCCACTCTTCACATATTCTAATGCTATCCTGCTATCTAGTGGATGGATGCTTATTTTTCCTACTATTATCTCTAAATACTCATATTAAATCTAGTTATGGAAAAAAGGCAAGAAGCGCCAATCTAAGTGCAGTATCATTAAAAACTTTAATTTAGATTATAAAAACAACAACAGCCAAATGGCTACTCACAAGGACAGGATTAATATAGGCAAGGACATATAGTGGGTCCAGGGACGTCCTCCTCAGATGTTGTAAAGGTGCATAGTGCAGGTACCGGTGGAGGCGCTGTCAGCGCTATGATGTACGGGTGGTCTGTGGGGTCTCTGCTGTGGGTGCTGAGCTGCAAGGAAGATGGAAGTGTCCGCAAGGAGAGCCGGCATCTACTAGGACATAGGAGCCAGGACCGTAGCAGGAAACAGGAACCGGATATTTTTTATATATTTTATATATTTTTTTTATTATTTTTTATTTATTAATATTTTTTATTTTTTTTTAATTATTTTTCTTTCATTTTCTTATTCAATATATCTTTTTCGCCATTCATTACAAACTATTCTTCATTTATCATCCATTACTCCCCTCATATACATTAATTTATTTCCTTCAACATCTACCTTTCTTACATTCTATTCTTATATTTGCTTGGTGTTCCGAACTCAATTCCTATACTCCATTCCATCTTTTTATTGTACTCAGTATGTTGTGCTCGGTTCAGTTAGTTGCCTAGCAACTGACTCCGCAGCTCCTATATAAAGGACACTTGTTGCATTAGCCTGTTAGATCTGAAGAAAATGCGGAAGCATTGAAACGCGTCATCTGACACGTCCACGCGTCACTTCCGCCCTTTGGTTCCTGGAACAGTGTTTGTGTTCCACGCCTGTCTCCATCCGGTTCCTGTTTCCTGCTACGGTCCTGGCTCCTATGTCCTAGTAGATGCCGGATCCCCTTGCGGACACTTCCATCTTCCTTGCAGCTCAGCACCCACAGCAGAGACCCCACAGACCACCCATACATCATAGCGCTGACAGCACCTCCACCGGAACCTGCACTATGCACCTTTACAACATCTGAGGAGGATGTCCCTGGACCCACTATATGTCCTTGCCTATATTTATCCTGTCCTTGTGAGTAGCCATTTGGCTGTTGTTGTTTTTATAATCTAAATTAAAGTTTTTAATGATACTGCACTTAGATTGGCGCTTCTTGCCTTTTTTCCTACATTATCTTTCAGAGTTGTTTGCTTCCACTCTCAAGTGAGCTGCCGCTGGTGCACAGTATCAGATTCCTTTGAACTACATATTTCATTGACTTTTATATATTTTTTTTTCATTGACCATTATCTTTACTCTCTGGACGTTTGTGGCAGAGTCTACATATATTTTTATATTTTTGATTTTGCATATCCAGGGTTATTAGTCACACTGCCCATCTTATCCCGGACTTGTTTTATGTTTATGTGTATCATGTCCATTCATGTTTGATGTGTGTTCTTGCGCCATTTATCTTTTTTGTTTAAATCTAGTTATATTCCAAAAAAACTGTATAAAAATATATTAAATATGTAAAAATATTTCCAAATATTTAGTACAATTTATATTTTTACCAGAGAATAGATAGATATCCGCTGGCATTAGAAAAATCTAAATGCCATGTCTGCAACTCTAGTATCTAATATTCCTACATTTAATAATTAGTTATAAAACCGTTCAAATCGGAGTCGACATTAGGACAAGTGGATATAAGGTAACAAGCTCATATATTCATTTGGTCTACTGCTGCGACACCCTAATCCTACATGCCTGACGAAGGGGTCTTGCGCGGCTCCAAAACATTGCACTTTTCTCTGTGATATAAAAGAAACCTTTGGACGTTGGATCCATGGTGTGCTGGCGAATATGTACATTTGCTTGAAGTTTCCAGTATCCAGCTGGTAATCGCTGCAGCACCCACCATTTTATGAGCCTTTTTAGCCAGAAATGTGTGCGATAGGAATATAGCCACTTGACCACTGGGCACTTAAACCCTCTTAATAACCAGACCAATTTTCAGCTTTCGTTGCTTTCACATTTTGAATGACAATTACTCAGTCATGCAACACTGTACCTATATGAAATTTTTGTCCTTTTTTTCACAAAAATAGAGATTTCTTTTGGTGGTATTTAATCACCACTGGTTTCTTTATTTTTTGCGCTATAAAAGAAAAAAGACTGAAAATTTTGTAAAAAAATGCATTTTTCTTGGTTTCTGTTATAAAATTTTGCAAATTAGTAATTTTTTATCATATATTTTGGCCAAAATTTATACCGCTACATATCTTTGGTAAAAATAACCCAAATCTGTGGATATTATTTGGTCTTCGTGAAAGTTATAGAGTCCAAAAGCTATGGTGCCAATATCTGAAAATTGATCACACCACAAGTACTGACGGCCTATCTAATTTCTTGAGACCCTATGTCAGGTCACCTGTATCCAGGTGACAGATGCACCTCGTTGGGGTCAGGAGTGCACCGCTATGATAGTGGACACTAAGACTTACTGCTGCGGATGGAACTCAAGGTGGTTCAGGAAGGCAGGTCCCCTGGAGCACCAACACGGATCCCACAGTGAGTTAGAGCATAGATTCCCTAGGGCGCGGAGTCTAAGAGCCAGCAGGTGTTCACCAGAGCCTCTAGTGGTGAGGATGGACTGGGCTGCAACTGGCTCCAGGTCACAGCCCCCAGGGTCTCCCATCTCACGCTCACGGTATGCTACAGGAGGATGGAGAGGAAACAGCAGCCCGGGACAGCAAGGGATAGTAAGGAGGTAGCCAAATGTCGGGGTGACTAGCAAACAAGGATAACAGAGAACACGCCAAAAGTAAGGGTCACAGGCAAACAGGGATAGTCAAGAACGCGCCAAAGGTCAGAGTCACAAGCTGACAGAGATAGTCGGGAACACACCAAGATCGGTAACAGAGACAGAGACAAACTTAGAACACACGGCAAACAGGAAGCGAAACACACAATATTGCACGGCAAGGCAGGCTTGGAGAATATGGTGTTAAATAGTGGTTCCTGTTGAGGCTAGGGTGGAGCCACACAGAGGGAAGATTACTTAAGCATACAGGTGTGGGAGTACAAGCCTCAAGGCTGATACACAGACCAGGTAAGAGACAGACAGGTCATGAATGTATTACTGCACGATCATGACACCGTAACATGCCAGAAAAGTACAAATACCCCCCAAATGACCCCTTTTTGGAAAGAAGACATCCCAAGGTATTTAGACAGATGCATGGTGAGTTTTTTGAAGTTGTCATTTTTTCCACAATTCTTTGCAAAATCAAGATTTCTTTTTTCTTTTTTTTTTTTTTTTTACAAAATTGTCATATTAGCAGGTTATTTCTCCCACACAGCATATGCATACCACAAATTACACCCCAAAACACATTCTGCTATTACTCCCGAGTACGGCGATACCAAACGGAGCACCTTCAGGCGTTCTGGAGTGCCCAGGCCAATTCTGACATTTCTCTCCTACATGTAAAAATCATCATTTATTTGCCAGAAAATTACATAGAACCCCAAAACATTATATATGTTTTTTTAGAAAAGACCCTAGAGAATACAATGGCGGTCGTTGCAACTTTTTATCTTGCACGGTATTTGCGCAGCAATTTTTCTAACGCTTTTTTTGGAAAAAAAACAGTTTTGTGCTTTAAAAAAAAAACAAAACAGTAAAGTTAGCCCAATGTTTTTGCATAATGTGAAAGATGAAGTTATGCCGAGTAAATAGATACCTAACATGTCACCCTTAAAAATTGCACACGCTCGTGGAATGGCGCCAAAGTTCTCTACCTAAAAATCCCTATAGGCGATGCTTTAAAATTTTTTACTGGTTACATGTTTTGAGTTACAGAGGAGCTCTGGGGCCAAAATTATTGCTCTCACTCTACCAATCGCAGCGATACCTCACATGTGTGGTTTGAACACATGGTTTGAATGTGTGGTTTGAACACCATTATGTGGGCAGGACGTACGTATGCGTTTGCTTCTGCATGCGAGCATACGGGGACACGGGGGAAGAAAAAAATATATTTTTTTGTTCATTTTACTTTATATTAGTTTTGATCACTTTTATTCCTATTGCAAGGAATGTAAACATCCTTGTAATAGGAATGTGGCATGACAGGTCCTCTTTACAGTGAGAAATAAAAAAAAAACAATCCTTGCGTAGAGGTGAGTCGGTAGAAGCACCTGAGCGCGGCAGGGGGGGACGTCCCCTCTTGCCTCCCGTAAAAACGATCAAGCAGTGGAACAGCCGCTATGATCATTCTTATGGTGTAGGGAATCGCCGGATGAAAAAGCTGATATCTGAATGATGCCTGTAGCTGCGGGCATCATTCAGATATCCCTGAACAAGGTCAAGGACGTCGTATGACGGCCGGCAGGCGGGAAGTGGTTAAAACGCATTTTTTTTAACACAAAATTGTCCATTTATACAATATTTCTAACACATAGCATGTACATACCAAAAATGACACCCCAAAATAGATTCTCCTACTCCTCCTGAGTACGGCGATACCACATGTGTGAGACTTCCACAGCCTGGCCGCATACAGAGGTCAAGTAAAGCCGAGTATGGCTGAGCATGGCAGAGTATGGTTGAGCATGGCTGGGTATGGCTGGGTACGGCAAAGTATGGCAGAGTATTGCAGAGTATGGCTGGGTATTGCAGAGTATGGCTGGGTATTGCAGAGTATGGCAGGGTATGGCAGATTATTGTGAGGTATAGCAGGGTATTGTGGGGTATTGCAGAGTATTGCGAGGTATTGTGGAGTATTGCGGGGTATTGCAGAGTATTGCAGGGTATTGTAGAGTATTGCAGAGTATTGCAGAGTATTGCAGAGTATTGTGAGGTATTGCAGAGTATTGTAGAGTATTGCAGAGTATTGCACAGGGAATTGCAGAGTATGCACAGGGAACTGCAGAGTATTGCACAGGGAATTGCAGAGTAGTGCAGGGTAATGCTGAGCATGGAGGGATGGCTGAGCATGGATGGATGGATCCAAGATTGTAACTGCACATATCACTGAGCAGCGCTGTGGGCACTACACATCCAGCCCACAGCGCTGCTACCATCCGATCCCTCCCCCTCTCTGTACCGATCAGTACAGAGAGGGGAGGGAGGAACCGGCGTCATGACATGACGTTGGTTTGTTTACATGTGATCGCTCTGTCATTTGACAGACCGCCCTCTGGACCCGGCGGTCACGGATGTTCCCGTGTGCACGCCCCAGGGAGCGTGCAGGATCGGTTTTCTGGGATCACGTCATATGACGTGCTCCCAGAGTTATCCAACCGCCCTGCAGCTGTCATTTGGCTATGGGCCGGTTGGTAACTGGATAGATAGGTCCCTAATCCTCATGTTGCTACCCCTCCAGTATCTACATATTTTTTCTAGCCCCCAAAACCTGAGTAGAGTAGGGTCCTTGTTGTGTTTCAACCGAAAATTATTTGTGACACTATGTTTTTGATATCTATTTTTAATGTTGGTGATATGTTCACCAATTCTTTTAGAGAGTTTTCTAGTTGTTCTCCCTATGTATTGCAAGTTACATGGACACATCAGAAGATAGGTAACATATCTGGTGTCAAATGTGATGAACTTTATCTCATACTTTTTTCCCGTATTCATCGACCTAAACTCCTCAGTCTTTTTAATTTTATCCACACCAATTTAACACACAATACACCTCTTGCATCTATTGAAACCCATTTGGTCCAAAAAAGTTAGTGCTCTCTTTGGGAGTCTGGGACATTTTTTGTAACCATGTTCTTTTAAACCTATCAATAAGCATATCTATTTGTGTTAGGTAATCATTATCACTGGCACAGTTTCTCTTTCATATGAGAACACTTAAACAAAATATAAGGGAACAGTGGCCCTCAGGTCTATAAATAAACACACAAGTGAAAAGTATAATCCTGCAAGTGAAAAAAAATGAATCACACAAGTGAACATCATTACTGCAATACTCATCACTACCTCCTATGAAAGTGTATGTCTCAGTATCATAAATCAAGACATATAAGGTGTGTGATCACCCCGTATAGAACCATGAACAACATATAGTCAATGTCCAATGCGCAACAAAATGTCCATATGCAAACAAAATGTGCAGTGCACAGGAGCACTCCTTCACACCACACCGTTAGTGCACCATTGACCTCTCCCCATAAGATGTTCAAAAATCCTTAAACAATTTATTTTAAATCTTCATATATTGTGCTTATATGTAAAATGTTAAAAACAAGCATGGGGCAAATACTCCTAAAATGATGCAGCGATCAGGTCTGTACATTAGGGTGATATCTCACCAGACTCGGTAACTCACCGGAAAGGCACCTCTGATCCTTCCTAACACATCCTACTGGTTGATATAGATAGATGCCTTGCGAGCTACCAATGAAGAGTGTCCAAAGAATGTTTTAAACGTAAGAGAACCAATCCACAGCCGCTAAGCATATTCACACTCCCATAATCTGTGTATAAAATATAAAAAATAAACAAATGCAGCGCTATGTGATATATCACTTACTCTGGTGAACAAAAAAAATATATATATATATATATATATAATAATCATGGGCAATGTGCAAGTGAATGTTGGAGCAACTTTAATTCCCAAACAAAGAATATAAATGGTAAATAATATATAAATGAAATACTTGTTGTCAAGCAAGTGCACAGTGAAAGAAATATCAAAAATTGAAGTAAACAAAGTGAATGTTAAAATCCTCTCCAAATGGTCTGCAGGCTTGTGTGAATCAGCAGCTAGCTCAGAGAGCAAGCGACTGTCCCCTCCACCATCCTGGCCCCTCCCCTACGTGTGAAGACACAGGGCGTTCACGTGTCTTCCTCAGTGGGATCTGATTGGATGGTGGAAGCTACTGAAATATATACTGCATCAGCGGCCATTAAAGTGAAGCCACTATGCGCGCTATTTTGTTGTGGGCCTGTCTATACAAAAACCCCGGGTGCAGCCCTGATATTGGAGTCGTTCATGTCAATAGTAACACTGGTCACAGGTTCCAAGTTTATATCACGTGTATAACTGATTATTTCAAGGGTTAGTGAAGGACTTTAATTTTCCTAATGTTTTTGGGGACCCAGACGCAACTGTAGGAACAACCACAACCATGGAAGCCCTTGATGTCCCAGAACATCAATGGCCTAGATGGTGGAGGTTCTACCATGTTGTGCACGATCTTGTACCTCAAATTAGGTGCCCTTCTACAAACAATCCTTTCTTTGTTGGACAGAGAGTCACATAATAATGTATCCTGCTTCAATACCTGACAATACTTAGTAATAATCCTCTCCACATCCTTATTTTGTAGATTATAGTCCAGAACCAAACAAGTCTCATTATCCAATCTCCTCTCTCTATTAGTAGTGTCCCCCAATAACGTATCTCTCTCCATGTCCCTAATTTTAATCCTTTCTCTCTCCAGAAAGTTAGCTTCATACCCTTTATCTCTGAACATCTTGGTTAATTTGTCAGTTTGTCAAAATCTCCAACCTTTGTGCAATTCCTCTTTATACACAAATACTGTCCCCTGGGGATGTTAGTTATCCAAGGTTTATAATGACAACTACTCGTGGGGATATAAGAATTACGATCTGTGTCCTTAAAATATGTAATCGTCTCTATACCATGTTGAGTGTTCCTAATTTCCAAGTCCAGGAAATCAGGGTCCTAAGAACATTAGGAAATTGAAGTCCTTCACTAACCCTCGAAATAACCAGGTATATACCATTAGGGATTTTATCTCTGACACTAAAGGACTAGTCTATGCCATTAAGTGTCTATGTAACCTAATATATTTTGGCAGAACAATGAGGGCCTTAAAAATTAGAATGGAAGAGTATGTGAGGAACATAAGAAATGGATTTGACAAACACCATCTGTCCATACATTTTAGGGATAAGCATAACACAAATCTGGAAGCGATGCAATTTTGGGCGATAGAGGCCCCTAAACACCATTGGAGAGGATTGTTGATTCCTCTTATTAGAGTGCCATTTGGATTTGAGCACAGCTCATGCGACTTTAGAGCGCAACAGGATTTGGGTATAGCTCATGCAACTTTGAGGTTAGCATTTCATTTCCGAGGCCCCACATTTTTGAGGTTGTTGATTACTCTCAATAGAGTGCAAATGGGATTTGAGCACTGCTCATGCGACTTTAGAGTGCAAAAGGATTTGGGTATAGCTCATTCGATCTTTTGAGGTTAGCAATTTATTTCTGCTCATCAGAGATTGATTGGGATTGGGGTATAGTTTATGTGATTATGTACTATACCTGGGTGGGTCCAATATATTTATCTCTCCCTCTAGGTATATTATGCTTTTGGTAATTTTTAGCTTTTTTAACCATTGGGGGAATACTCATTTCCCATTTTTTTGGGGTTTGTTGTACCAGGACAAATTTTTAGTATCTTTATTTATGAGGAGACATATATATAACATATATATAATTTTTATAATTTGCTTTTACACTTCTTTTTTATATATACACTACTCTTTTATATATACTTTTTATATGATATGAGATTCGGTATCCATTGTTGCTCTCATTGATGAATATCAGGTATCAGATGTTAGGTGTACACATATTGATTATTTTAATTTCATTTTTAGATCATCTTTACAGTGTGCGGGGTGTGTAAATATATGTTTGTATATATGTGCTCTTTCTCCGAAGGGTTTTTGCTCTTATGTGTCCTCCCCGTCCTGTATTCATTAAAGGAAATTATAGTAGTTTGTTCAGGGTTTTTTTTGCTCACAGTAATATGGCACATGTTGGGGCTTTATTATCATGTCCACCTTGATATACACTTGGATCCTGTGACCAGTGTTACTATTGGTATGAACGACTCCAATATCATGGCTGCGCCCGGGGTTTTTGTATAGACAGATCCACAACAAAATGTCGCGCATTGTGACTTCACTTTAATGGCCGCCGATGCAGTATGTATTTCAGCAGCTTCCACCAATCAGATCTCCCTGAGGAAGATTTGTGATCGCCCTATGTCGTCATGCATAGAGGAGGGGCCAGGATGGTGAAGGAGACAGGCACTTGCTCTCTGAGCTAGCTGCTCATTCACACAAGCCTGCAAACCATTTGGAGAGGATTTTAACATTGTGTGTTTTCTATAGCCTGGTGCGCTGCAAGCACCCATAAAGTGTGAGTACCCCGACGTTTACCTGCAATAAATTTCTATATTTAAATGATAATGCACTATCTGGCCTCTTTTTTGTATTTTAAATTGAGGATACCATCTTTGTAATATAGCGGGCAATAGTGTAAGTAAGACCGCGCTTAGGATGAGTGTGCGTAGGTCTGCTGCCTCCCCTGATGAGACTCCCCTAAGGGAACTCTAAATAATGAGTAACAGAAAAGTGGGGAATATGGCGCTACCTATTGGCAAAGAGATGACACCAATATCAAAACTAACATAAATAGCCTTGGTGGGAGAGCTGGGGGAAGCATAAATGCTGTACTGGAGCTGTTTACACCACTCATACACAATACATGTAACCCCCACCTCAAATAAAGTGACTGTGCTATATATATAAAAGTTGGTTTGTAACCTACAGGTGGGTAGTGACATCACATAATGCATACAGGCATAGTATATAAGTATCCAAAATGACTGCACAAGTTGCCCACCACGTAGTCACAAGCCACAAGTATATATCAAATATACTTAAGTGTATCAGGTGCGCATCATTAACTACAAACATTAACAAAAAGACACATATGTGTCCGATAAGCTATACGTGATATCCTGAAACTTCCCTATTATTAACCACTTCAGCTGTCAGGATGTGAAAATACGTGAGGATAATATAAAGTAAGTTAATAAAAAAATAAATAAAATACAGTAAAGTGTCATATGTATACGTGAAAAAATAACCACAATCAAGAGTGTATAAATAAGGTTAAGATAAAAGTTCATATATATATAAAAATAGATGACAGCTCGTGAGGTGTACGTTTGATGCTCCTCGGATATAACACATAAAAATATATATATGTTGGGTGAACATAGTCACACAACTGGAGGTGAGCGCAGTCACACGGGGGGAGCACGTGTGTGAAGTCACAGTTAATATTATTTGGATCATCATCACAGAATCACTTTATGGGACATTATATTATATACAGTGGGGACAGAAAGTATTCAGACCCCCTTAAATTTTTCACTCTTTGTTATATTGCAGCCATTTGCTAAAACCATTTAAGTTCATTTTTTTCCTCATTAATGTACACACAGCACCCCATATTGATGGAAAAACACAGAATTGTTGACATTTTTGCAGATTTATTAAAAAAGAAAAACTGAAATATCACATGGTCCTAAGTATTCAGACCCTTTGCTGTGACACTCATATTTAACTCAGGTGCTGTCCATTTCTTCTGATCATCCTTGAGATGGTTCTACACCTTCATTTGAGTCCAGCTGTGTTTGATTATACTGATTGGACTTGATTAGGAAAGCCACACATCTGTCTATATAAGACCTTACAGCTCACAGTGCATGTCAGAGCAAATGAGAACCATGAGGTCAAAGGAACTGCCTGAAGAGCTCAGAGACAGAATTGTGGCAAGGCACAGAACTGGCCAAGGTTACAAAAAATTTCTGCTGCACATAACATTCCTAAGAGCACAGTGGCCTCCATAATCCTTAAATGGAAGATGTTTGGGATGACCAAAACCCTTTCTAGAGCTGGCCATCCAGCCAAACTGAGCTATCGGGGGAGAAGAGCCTTGCTGAGAGAAGTAAGGAAAAGAACCCAAAGATCACTGTGGCTCAGCTCCAGAAATGCAGTCGGGAGATGGGAGAAAATTGTGGAAAGTCAACCATCACTGCAGCCCTCCACCAGTCGGGGCTTCATGGCAGAGTGGCCCGACGGAAGTCTCTCCTCAGTGCAAGACACATGAAAGCCTGCATGGAGTTTGCTAAAAAACACCTGAAGGACTCCAAGATGGTGATAAATAAGATACTCTGGTCTGATGAGACCAAGATAGAAATTTCTGGCCTTAATTCTAAGAGGTATGTGTGGAGAAAACCAGGCACTGCTCATCACCTGTCAATACAGTCCCAACAGTGAAGCATGGTGGTGGCAGCATCATGCTGTGGGGGTGTTTTTCAGCTGCAGGGACAGGGCGACTGGTTGCAATCGAGGAAAAGATGAATGTGGCCAAGTACAGGGATATCCTCGACGAAAACCTTCCTCGGAGTGCTCAGGACCTCAGACTGTTCCGAAGGTTTACCTTCCAACAAGACAATGACCCTAAGCACACAGCTAAAATAACGAAGGAGTGGCTTCACAACAACTCTGTGACTGTTCTTGAATGGCCCAGCCAGAGCCCTGACTTAAACCCAATTGAGCACCTCTGGAGAGACCTAAAAATGGCTGTCCACCAACGTTTACCATCCAACCTGACAGAACTGGAGAGGATCTGCAAAGAGGAATGGCAGAGGATCCCCAAATCCAGCTGTGAAAAACTTGTTGCATCTTTCCCAAAAAGACTCATGGCTGTATTAGATCAAAAGGGTGCTTCTACTAAATACTGAGCAAAGGGTCTGAATACTTAGGACCATGTGATATTTTAGTGTTTCTTTTTTAATAAATCTGCAAACATGTCAACAATTCTGTGTTTTTCAGTGTCAATATGGGGTGCTGTGTGTACATTAATGAGGGGAAAAATGAACTTAAATGATTTTAGCAAATGGCTGCAATATAACAAAGAGTGAAAAATTTAAGGGGGTCTGAATACTTTCCGTCCCCACTGTATATATATTTTCACTGTGGACTTGCTGAAAAT
The DNA here is from genome assembly GCA_037952925.1 of Lithobates clamitans. Lineage (NCBI taxonomy): Eukaryota > Metazoa > Chordata > Amphibia > Anura > Ranidae > Lithobates > Lithobates clamitans. The sequence continues at coordinate 3,163,956 of JBBGZY010000732.1, forward strand.
AAGTTTTGAATATATATTTTTTTCACTGTGGACTTGCTGAAATTAAGACTTTTTGATATTTTGATGTTTACTTCAATATTTTTATATTTCTTTCACTGTGTACTTGCTTGACAGGTATTTCATTTATATATTTTCTACCATTTATATTCTATATTTGGGAATAAAAGTTGCTCCAACATTCACTCGCGCATTGCCCACGGCAATTATATATTTTTTCACCTCCGCGAGTGATATATCACATCCTACTGGTTGCCGTACAGCCACGTTTTGGTGCATTTTGTCATAACAACTTTGTCCAGGGATTGGCTGTATGGCATGGCAACCCTCCTTATATGACAACGTCATGCATTTAATTACCTGTTGCATCCTCTTTGGGGGGTCTGGGACATTTTTTGTAACCATGTTCCTTTAAATCTTTCAATAAGCATATCTATTTGTGTTAGGTAATCATTATCACTCCAACAGGTGACGTGGGGGGCTGTGGTTGGTGGTGATGGCATGTGAGTCGCTTCTCGATTTGCGTGTATTGGATGTAGCAGCGGACTAGAGCCTCACATGGGCTATAGCCTCGTACGGGCTATAGCCTCGTACACATTATCAGATTGTTGGCCAACAAAGCATCAGACTTTTGTCCGAAGGGCGTGTGCCAGGAACTTGTCTTGCATACAAGACAATTGTGTACAAACAGTACACAATTGTCGGCCAACAAACACGAACGTAGTGACGTACTAGTTGGAATTTCAGCTCTTGAGCACCACCCTTTGGGCACCTTCTGCTAATGTCGTGTTTGGTGAGCATTGATTCCAAGCATGCGTGTTTGTACTTTGGACTTTTGTGTAACGGACTTGTGTACACATGATAGTATAATCTGACAACAGACCGTTGTCCGCCGAAAATGTACTAGCCTGCCATCCATTTGTTGGCAGAGAGTTGGACAAGAATTGTCTGATGGAGCGTACTAATGGTCAGATTTTAGGCAAACAGTCTGTCATCACACAATTCCCTGCCCAAAATCCAATCGTGTGTACGAGGCTTAACTGTGTTTTTATGTGAGGCTGGTTAAGTTGCAGTTTCTGGTGCAGTGCAGGAGGTGGAACTGCTCTGTGCTCGGAACTGTAGTCTTCAGCCTTTGTACACAATGGAGTGAGAGCATGCAGCAGGTAATTAGATGCATGACGTTGCCATATAATGATGGTTCCAAAGAGTAGTGTTATACCATGCATGAAGAAAATATATATTGGTATATAACTATATAACAGCAGCAATTGATCCCAGTGATATATTTAACGAAAACAGTGTATACAAAATAATAATTGTACTAGTAATACACAATGTGCAGTGCATAAAAAAATAACTTAAAAACTCTACGCAATTAATGTGCAAAAAAAGGCCTTATAATGAATAGTTCATATATTAAGTCCAAGTGAGTAGAGGAACTTAATTAAAAGAATCCACCACCAAATAATTGTGCAGAGCTTCCAACAAAACAATACTTCACACCCAGTGCGCAGGGACGCTTACCAGATGGAGTGGACCACCTATTGTTAGGATGGTCAAACAAGCAGACAGAATATCCTTCTGCAGGGTGTACAACAGGAACTCATTTAAGATATCTCCTGTATGGAACCAGACCCTCTCCGTAAGCACACTCAGACAGACCACAGCGGGAATAATGCAGCCAAATAATAATCATAAGGAGAGAAAGAAACTCCAATAGTGTGATACCATTCGGGCAGTTTATTGAATAATTATCAAAGGCCAAAGGAAACTTACAAGGTTAAAAGCTTCAATCTCACATGTAAAAAGCAAATCTGACAGCAAGCTTTCAGATACGAACACCTGCACGTTCAGTCACATGGGTCGTGATGGTGTCAGTTTGGAGCAATTGGAGTTATAAATATATACAGTATATACAGTATAATAGTTGGGTAGTTATGGTCTAGGGGCTTTTATATAAGTTCTTTATGAGCCACCAATTCTATATACAGCACTGGAGTGATACCTGGATTTGAGAAGGGTTTCCACAACAGAAAGATAATAACAGTGGCCCCTTATAACTTAATATATGTTAATATTCATTCATCACAAATAAATGTTAATATTCATTGTTAACTATCTGGCATTTTTGTTACATTTTGAGCTAAAAATATTCTATGCAATATATAAAGTGATCTATGAATAAAGAAATTTAATCAATTACAGTAACAGGTATGTATAGTTATGCACTCTGACTGGTATTGTACTCTTACTAGTTCATTACCTGAAGGAACAAGGGACTTAAACAGCATTTACTGTATCTTTTGTTAGCTCAAATAGTAAAACATTAATTTCTTAAACATGCACTAAGCCAGTTCCTCTCCTTTTCATTTAATAACACCAAATAAAAATTAATTACCTCTAAATTTGCATCTTTATGATTTCCTGACATTTCCAAGCTTTGCTTCCTAACAAAGTGACATTTTCATGGCAGCATAAAACTGAATTATCAATAATTTACACAATAGGAGGACAGTTTCAATATTAAAAATTAGATGAAGAAATGAAATAAACCTTTGTTGGCAATGCAAGCATGCAGCAGGAAACAATCAGTTCCCCCATCAACAGCAACTGACTGTTTTGACATTAGTGAAAGAGACTCTTCTGTTAAAAGCCCTTTAATATAAAAGCTCTGCTTTTTATTAAGTTATCACATCTACCAACTGACAAGCCTACCCGTTAAAGCTGTCACAGTTTTCTCTACTTATTATATTCAATATTGCAGTATTTCACTATTCCCCAAAGGCAGAAACTAACTCATCACTCTTCGAAATAATGTTAAGAACACAAGTGGCACAATATAGACAAAAGCTGTATGTTGTTGCTAGAACTATCTAAATGTGCTCAATATCAATATGTAGATGCTTTAGCAAATGTATTATATTATGTATAATGAAGAGAAGAGAAGAACATTACTTATGAGACTTTTTGTTTCCACAAGTGAAAGTTTTCAGTGATGGTGGCTTATGAAATCCCATTAACTTTCCCTCTGGTTCACTACATTTTTCAAGTTTCTCACTCATCTCAACCCTTGGGCCATGTTGGGAAACATTTTTTTCACATATTTATGCAAGTCTTTTACTAGTACAGTGGTTCCAAGCCTGGTATGCAGGAGTCCTGCTGAACAGCTGAGGCCCATGCAGCATGGGGGTTCAGTTTGGTGGGTACCAAAAAAGCATTAACATTTGCTTCCCCAGACCATTTTGCATAATGAGTTTTCATTTTTCAAAAGGTCTATATTGAACTTCTTAGCAACAACACACAAAAGTCCAAAATGATATTTCACAAGCTCAAAGACATGGTTATAGCACAAAGGTACTCTTAAAACACTTTTAGAATCATTAAGTGCTAAGGTGCTAGCAATGCAATGCAAAAATCACAGTTCTCAGTAGATTCAGGAGACCAGAATCATATGACTTCTATCCAATCTTAGGGGGGTCTCAATCTCCAATGATTTTCTCTGAGGCAGAATGAGTGTCAAAATGCAGTTCTCTGCATGATCTTGTCTCTTCTTCATCTCTATTTCCAAAAAGTCTTTTTATGACCTCCTAGGAAGTCTGTTTACACACAAAGGCTAGACAAAGGCAAAATCTACGTAACTGCACAAGGACAAAACCAAGCAAACAGGGACATTCAATGGTGCTTACAGAAACTATGAAAGAGTCTCCAAAATGTATAATCCTTACAGCCGGTTACAGTCTAAAAGGTACTATAATAATATTACTGGAAGCCATCTGTTGAAACCATCTGTAAATGGACCAATAAACAAGGTTTGGGTGTATATGGAGCTCAATGGTCTAATCTAACTACAGATGAATTGTACAAATTCATTGGTGTACTCATTTTGATTGGTGTCTACAAGGGTAACAATGAAGAAGTGTCTCATTTATGGAGCAGAGAACATGGTCACCCAATATTCAACAAATCAATGAGCAGAAGTCGCTTTAAGAACATTTCCAGAGTTCTGAGTTTTGATGATGCTGCTGCAAGATGACAAAACCTTTCTACTGATAAGTTGCAGGCCATTCAAGAATGCTTCAATCTGTGGGTAAAAACTTTCTAAAGCATTTGTTCCTGGCGAGTTGATGACGGTTCATGAACTAGTAACCTTTAATGGTCATTGTCCTTTCAAACAATATATTCCATTGAAGCCAGGGTAATATGGCATAAAAATATGGGCAATATACAACAGCAGAACTTCCTATGCATACGATATGCAGGTGTACATCGGGAAATGTCAAGACCAAGGAAGAGAAGTGAATCAGGGGAAGTGAGTGATAATGTATTTGGCTAAATGAATATTACATTCCTGAAGAAACATCACTTATGATAACTTCTTCACGAGCCTGCAGTGTGCTAAAAAAAATACTGGAGAAGAAAATCACAGTTGTTGGAACAATTCATAAAAACAAAAAAAAAGTTTCCCCAAGAATTAGTGACCACAAAAAAACAAAATGTCTACTCTACTCTGGTTTCCAGAAAGATGTGATGATTGCATTATACTGTCCCAAGAAAAACAAAAGTTGTTACCCTCTTGAGATCTATGCATTCCCAACCTACTGTTCAAAACCAAGAAGACAAAAAAACAGAGATAATTAAATCATACAATGAGACAAAAGGAGGTGTCAATACGTTGGTTCAGATGGTTGGTACTTACAGTACTAAATGAATTACCAGAAGATGGCCAATGGTTATATTTTATAACTTGTTGGATGTTAATGCTATCAACGCTTACATTAACTGGATGTCGCTAAAACCAGACTGGTATGCAAGTAAATCCCACAAAAGGAAGGCTTTCCTTACACATCTTGGGAAAGCACTGGCTGGAGTATCTGTGGGGCCTCACGTTCCTCAAACTTCTACCTCAGAAGAACCACCAAGAAAGAAAGCATGTTGCAGTATCTGCCCTAACAGCAAAGACAGAAAAACTTGAACAGTGTGTTATGTGTGCAATAAAATGTATATCAAGAACATCTGAAAGTGGTGTGTTTGAACTGTGGACAGTGAAACTTTTTCATAATTCTAGCATAACTTTTCTAACTACCTATGCCCTACACCTACAAATCAAAATGTCATGTTTTTCTCAATTGACAATTTCTTTATCATTTTTATCTGTGAATTTATGTGCAAAATATTATAAGACGAAATATTCTTCACAGTTAGTACTCAAAATATGGAGAATAAACTTTATCATCACCAAATGAGTAAGCATTGCTTAGTATTTCATGCATATTCAATATTTTTCTAGCTAAAATTATAATCAAAATTCATAATTACCCTGTTTCACAATAAAAATAGTTAATTATACTAAAACTCGATGCAACATTTATTCATTATATGTACCAAACTATAGTACAGGGCCCATTGGACCCTGAGGATGCAAGGTGGTACAAAAAAACAAACAAACGGTAGACCAAGGGTTAAAAATAATGATTTTTACCAACTTTTTTTTCATTGAAACATGTCCCTCAGGGCAGTACCCGGACCCCCATAACAATTGTTTGCCCAATTACTTGCATATAAGCCTTCAAAATAGTCCCTTTTGATTTTTCAGTTTGGGTCCCATAGACTCTATTGGGGTTCATTATTCGGTTCCGAACTTTGCGATGTTCAAACAGGGGGTCGTTTGGCCCAACTTTATTGACCAGTTGCTGGTCTCCCAACCTTTTAGACACATTGTACTCAACTTGGCTCACAATTACGCATTAATTGGGAGATAACAGAGGCATGGATAACAGAATAGTTCTACTGGCCTGGAGTTGCTGCTAAGGTGAAAAGTTATTGTAATTCCAACTTGTCAGCTAACTGCTCTAGTGTTGCATTTTAGGAACCACTTTGTGCCTCTGCCTATTATCTAGGTATCATTTTTTGCAAAGAATCTGGTGAGCCCCTGGTGAAAACAGCTCGGGGATGCAATGCATTCTTGTGGTACTTAATTATGCAACAAGATATCCAGAGGCTGTCTTTCTGAGGAAAATCTCCTCAAAAGCGATTGCTTTAGAGTTATATAACATACTCTCAAGGACTGAGTTCACTAATGAGATGTTGACCGACCAAGGCACTCTGTTCATGTGGAAGGTTATGGCAGACCTATACAAGTTGTTCCAGATTAAACAATTGCGTACCTCCGTCTATCACACGCAGATGGATGGGCTGGTTGAATGTTTAATAAGACCCAAAAACCTATGCTCATAAGGGTGGTGCAAAAAAAGTGGAAAGGATTGGGACTGCTCTCTTGTTTGCCATCAGGTATCTCAAGCACCCACTGGGTTTTCCCATTTGAGTTGGTGGACCAGGGAAGACTTAGTTGACTTAGTTAAATTAACCTGGGAAATGTACAAGATGCCACAGGGATGGGTCCTGGATGGGAAATGGGTGTCCCCATTATTTGGACTTTGGTCCATTTAAAGGGAATTAATTGAATGCAATTTGAATTACTCATGGGGTAAACTGACTTGCAGTTTGCTGAGGATTGATAAATCCAAGATTCAGAGGCTTGGAGAGACTTTGGGTGGGAAAGGGCCTTCAATCCTGAATACTAAACTAATACTACAGGTCTCGAAAGGGTTGACCTACCTGCAGGGGAGGCCTGAAAAGGAGCAGACAGGAGCCAGCTTCTGTCTGTGAGGTGTAGTAGTTATCAGCTCTGTGTGGGCTGCCTGCAGACTGAGACGTTACTTGATGAATGCCTGCAGCCTCTAGGGCATCCCAAAGCAGACTAGAATACTAAAACCTTGTTGTGGAACTGGTATATTGGAGGTGAGCCCTTGAGTTGTTTTCAATATACCATAAATATGGGCTAATTGTGTTTACTTTTGCTGAAGAAAGCCGTTTTGTTTGCTTGATATTGAAAACAATAAAAACAGAGCTAGGGCTCACCAATCAGCAGGGAGCATGACATTTTGATTGAAGGGCTTTAAATCTGACACAGTGGGGGGGGGGTGAGTTGGACCTCTGCAAAGAGACCACTGCTTACACAAAAAGAGCATCGTTCATTCGTTCATTCTCCACAACATGTTGACAGGGGACTGATTTTTCATGCTAAAGCCGGTTTTATAAATAGAAAAAAAGTATGAGGCAGCCCATACATTCGATGTGGATGGGAATATCCTCCTGCTATACGATTGTGTTCTGGCGCTTTCTCCACTTTCAGAATACAATGATCATTGCTGCCGGATATAGCCAGTGGCACTGATCAATTGGGAAAAATCCTAAAGGCTGGTTGTACAGAAGTTGATCAGTAGATTGACTTCTGTTCAACCAGGGTGCCCATACATGGATCGAAATTTTGATGGTCCCTGTTAAACCGGACAAATTTCAATCTATGTGTGACCAGATTAAGATGGCTGGTTTAAAATGACCGGCTTAAGACTTTGCACACCTATATTTTGATGCACCTAGAATAAATTTTGTTCAGCTATTCTTTAGTGTGTCAAACAGATTCCATCTGATCAGGAAAATGTTAATAGAAGGTATGAGCAAGTGTACAGTCCGCCAAGGGGACAGATGCACCTAGGCAATCAACTCTATTGTTTGCTGGGCCCAACAATAGTTTTACATACTTCTAAAAAGTGTAGAAAAAATGAAACACATCAGACTACAAGTCATAAACAAACTATTAATGTATTAGTTTGTAAAATGCTAACACAGACTCATACTGGTTAGTCTCTAGAGAGCTTATTACAGAATATTGTAATTAAAATGTCAGGGAAGAGCAGCTTCTCAGAAAACATTAGCTGGTATCTTAAATGAATTATTAATGTGATATACCTGAATGATAGTGTCATACTTTATGACAACAAAATATTTTAATAGAAAATCTATTGATACTCCTTACTGTTTATCAGAAGACATGTTTTAGTATTTTTCACATGAAAACATGTGAAAAATACTAAAACATATGTATAAAATACTAAAACATAGTATACAAATACTAAAACATAGTATAAAATCATACTATAAATACTAAAAATATGCATAATAAAAACAGACTAAAAGCATAACATTAATGATCCTCCAGTAAACATTTGCTTTTTTTTTTTGTTTATATTTTTTATTGAAAATATTTTAGCATACATTCCAATATCAAAATAAGTACATTACAATTCCAGAAGAAACAAGCCAGTGTTACAGTAACAGGATTGTAACATATATTGACAATGTTGTAATATCTAAAACCATATGGAATTTACCTGATAATTAAACCACTGAGAAGGCTATTGTGCAAAATCAACTTATACAAATGAGGAGCATTTCTCCATAGTGGGACTTTCCCTCTCTCACTCATTCAAAAAAAAAAAAAATAATAATAATATTAAATTAAAAGGAACGCAAACTTAATCTTTGGAATATACAAGAAATAAAACATATTCAGAGTGTATTCCAGGATTGTGACTCCCAACCACTAGGGTTTGTTAACCTTCTTAGCGGTATTCCCGAGTGTGGCTTTTTAATACAGACATTATAGACATTAATTTTTATTATATTATTATTTGTTATAATTATTTAGTAATTTATTATATTATAATTTATGATTTCATGTTTCAAACGTTATCATACCCGGGATGTCTACTAGACTCTTGTTTGGACAGATTTAAGTGTGTTACTCTTAAGAATTACAGTCCTACAATATAAAACGCCAAATTTCCATGCAAAACACTGTACTGCTTTGAGCATCAAAAATCAGAAATAATCATACAGCCAGGGAGGTTAAAATGACATAATAATTATGGTATGGATAATGCAAGTTAATACATTGTTAACTCAAATCTCTGCTGCTTATACTGTACATATGTAGAATCATTTCAGAGATACCTGTGCACCTGAAGAGGTGGGTATCTTTACAAAGTATTAAAGTTTAGCAAACCAATTATGGACTTATTCATTTTTCACATGGATTTACTCAGGTGGTCCTGAAAACAGCTGGAAGGAGATGATTAATCAAATCATTATATAGAAATGTATATACTGTATGTATATATTTGTATGTCCTCAAATGTGTTTTGTGATTTTCAGATGGATTAGACAAGGTGCCTAATTCTTTCACATGACATTAAGCATTTACTCTGTCCTAAAAAAGTGTTTATTTTTTTTAACCACAAAATGTATCAACACAGGTTTTGATTAATAACATGGTGGTAAAATTAATGTCGCTATGGCCTAACATTTACATATTGTACAGTACATCTATTCACTATATGTGATATGAATTTTACATTTTGATTTTTTCTTATCTGTTTTCTCTAGTGTTGCCAGTTTGTTTTTGGACTTTACCACCTTTAAATTGCCAATCTGATCAGGTAATTAGGCTTAGTGAAATGATTTTAAAAAGCGATACAAATAACACAACAAAAGGTAAATGATAAGTGAATGGCATAATAATGGTGGGAACTGAAAAGACTTTTGTCCTACATTCAGCAAAGAAAGTCAGTATTTTTGTCAGACCATGCAACATTTAATATTATTTACCCATATCTGTCTTTTATTACTAAAGAAATAATATTAAATTTTTAGTTCATGTGTTTCTTAAACTAATATTTTGTATGTTCTTTACTATTTTTATAAAGTCTTTACAAATAGACTTTTAATAGAACAATATGGGTTTTCTTAAGAGAAGGCAGGATTTAATTGTTTTAAGGCTCTCACGCTTTAATACAATAGAGCGGACTGCCTAGACAGACAAGCTAGAAGTAACGGGAAAGAGGGGGATAATTCCCTCCTCTGAGCCAGTAAATTCTACGTTCAAAATTCAGCTTCATCTATAGAGCTCTGTTAACGGGCTTTTTCAGCAAAGGACATGTGGGTAGCTTGAAAGCCATGTGAAAATGAGCTCCACCTGTCAGCTTGAAATGAAAATAAAATTTTCACATGGAATATTTCATATTTACCTGCAAAACAAAGAAAAATACTTTTCAAAATTTCAGAAAGCTTCAAAGCTATTTTCCTTACCCTTGAAACTCCACATGGCTAGTTAAAGATCAGGAACAAGAATGCACTGGTTGCATACTTTCCCCAAGTGAAAGCATTAATAGATATTAAGGCATGATGAGCATATATACAGCCATATCAACAATTGAAGTGTCCACATTTCCATTCTGATTGGTCTTTATTAAGGAAAGAGACCAACTAAGTTTAATTTTAAAAGGATGGAGTGGCATTGACATTTAGCGGCATTAATTTTGTTGTTTGAAGGGAAAAAAACTCCAGCAATTTAGTGTCAGTAAAAACACTTATGAACCTGCAACCTGTAGTTCTGCCTGCATATCCAGAATTTCACACAATAATTTCCTTTACCTCAAGTTCTTGAGCTAAAAAACAACAGCGGTCATCTGAGATATAATAACACAAATATGCTGTACACAGAACTGCCTAGAGATGAATTTACTTTTAACCAAATTGGTACTGCCGCCCCATCAACATATGACCTTCACCTTTATAAGATTATGTTTGTGACATAAAATAGCACATACTGCAAGACAAGTTAATAGATACATCATAAATGTATCCCGAGTGAAGGTGACATTAAAGTGCTCTTATTTCGCTTTCTGCTTTCATAGGAAAGGGAATTGTATTACATAATAACTACGCTTTCTTCAAAGCTACAGAGTGAGAAACTTTTAAAACAAATTATGATGACATTTTTTCTGATTAAATTCTAAAGGGATTTAAACTAAGTAAATCTACACTCAGGGTATAATCCTAACTTCAGATGGAAGTGCAGTATTATGATATCAAATAATACCAAAAAATGTACTCCAAAGTGCTGTACTATCCCTAAATTACAATTAAACAAAACACGACCAACAAAAATTACCATAAATATAAATGTATAAACACACATGCATATACTGTATACAGTTTGTGCACACTGATAGCAGTGTAAATGATGACAAATATCCATTATAAAACTAAAGTGAACGCACTTCAAGTGCAATGAAAGCAGAGTTCCACTCGTTTTTTTCTGTTTATTGAAAATCAGCAGCTACAAAAAGTGTAGCTGCTGACTTTTAATAAACACACACTCACCTGTTCCACGGTCCAGCAATGCGGCCACCCAAAGCCTCAGTTCTCTCCCAGTCACCAGCATCACTAGTTTGGGCACTCGGCTGTGACAGCTTGCGGCTTCACATGGGGGTGCACACTGTGCAAGCTCGAATTGTGCTGCACGTCCTGAATGGCTGAGCAATCTTCTGGGACCTGTGACATTTCCCAGAAGATTGCAGGGAGGGAGGGGGAGAGGAAGAGTTGCCTAGGCGGCACAAGCGAAAGTCAAAACTAGGTACCCACCCTCCTCCCAAAAAAATGACATGCCAAATGTGGCATGTCAGGGGGTTAGAAGTCCTTAAAGCGGAAGTTCCACTTTGGGTGGAACTTTGCTTTAATCAATATAGGCAGCCCTATTATCACAATTGTGCCAATGTGCAAAAAATATACAGTATATACTTGTAAAATACCTAAAGTGTAATGTGCATATAAAAATTAATCAGATCATGAGATCGAAGTGCAAAGGATTGTGCCAAACATTACATATCCAATAATAATAATAAAAAAAAAATACAATTGCTCCACTTAAAACTAGAAATACTATTATTGCATAAAACCACTTAAAAACCTACAGTTTAAAGTGCATTAAAAAAAAAAAATTGAAAACCAAACTTGATCTAAATGTTACAAGAGAAAGTGGTTGTATTATCCTGACTGGACATCATATGACGTCCAGCAGGATAAGCTGCTAGCGTGCACCAGCCGGTGCATGCAACACGGCGATTGGTGGTGGGGTGTGTCAGTCTGACACACCGCATCTCCAATCTAGGTAAAGAGCCTCTGACATAGGCACTTTACCATCTGATCAGCTTTGTCCAATCACAGCTCATCACATGGTAACCAGGAAGTGCCGTTTATCAGCTTTTCATCTATTCGCGCTGACAGGCCCGAGTAGAGGAGAGCAGATTGGCTGCTCTCCTGACAGGGGGGGGGGGCTGCATTGATAATCAGTTATCAGCTATTTATTCAGTTATTATCAGTGCAAACCCATCAAGGATGCCCACTGGAGACCACCAGGGATGCCCACTGCATACCACCAGTTATGCCCACTAGAGCCCACCAGGGATGTCATTCAGTGCCAATAAGTGCCCATCAGTGATGCCTGCCAGTGCCTCCTGATCAGTGCTGCCTATCGGTGCCACCTATGAGTGCCCATCAGTGCCATCTATCAGTGCTCATTAGTGGCACCTATGCCCATCAGTGCTGCACATCAGTGCCACCTATCAGTGCCCATCAGTGCTGCATAAAAGTGCCTCATCATCAGTGCTCATCAGTGCCACCTCATCTATCCCAATCAGTACTGCCTTATCAGTCCACATCAGTGCAGCCTCATCAGTGCTCATCAGTAAAGGAGAAAACATACTAAACTTTTTTTTTACAAATTTTGTTTGTAGGGTAAAAAATAAAAACCACAGTGGTGATCAAACACCACCAAAAGAAAGCTCTATTTGTGAGAAAAAATAAAAATTTCATATGGGTACAGTGTGTACTTCCTGGTTTGAATGCTCTACCTTGTCTCTCCATGGGCTGGGAATGCAGAAGGTCTGCAGTGTCTGTGCCCCCTGGGAGTGGTTGCTCTAGCGATGCTCTTAGTAACACTTGGGTGTGAGAACCCATGGTGTGAACAGACACAGAATTGCTTTCTTTACGCACTGCGCCTTTTAGGGTTGGGCCTTTTGGCTAAGTCCAGGGCAGTTTTTGTCTACCAGGCCTCAGGGCCCGGCCAGTGCACAATTGGACAGGCACTTTATTATCTTTTATTTATTTTTCTCCCACGTTTGTCAACTTTCACTTTTGTGTGTGCTTTCTCATGGATGAAGGGTGTGAGTCCTCAGGCTTACCCTGATGTCTAATTGGGGAGAATATTTGGCCCTCAGGTTCCTTCCTCACCTGCCTCTGGGGGGGTCTCTCTTCGGGAGAGCTACCCTGACCTAGTATTCAATGGATGGCTTTGGCTGTCCTAGAAGAACGGGGTCTGCCAGGCCTTCTGGCTAGGCAGATCATGTAAACCTATGTCCCTGTCAAAAGCATTGTGCCCCGGGGGTCAGGGTAGGGGTGCTACGCTTTCGGGGGGGGTGGACTAAAGCACACCCTTAAGTGCACTTTTTAGTGTGTGTTTCACATGCACGTTTTTTTTGTTCTAGGTTTTGCACAACTGTGTACATTAGAAAAAAAAATCCTCCTCCGCACTCCAGGTACCCTCAGTGCATGAATAAAAATGACAGGAAGGGGGACTCATCGCGTAAAAATGTCAAAAAAAATGTTACCTACCATATAAAATAAAAGACACTCACATTAAAAGGTGTCTCACAAATACTGGCCATTGGTGTGAACTTTATGTGTTTTTAAGAATCATGTACTATTTTAAATTTTTAATGGAACACTTGTAACATTTAAATTGAGTTAGGTTTTGAACTTTTCATTTGATGCATTTTAAACGATCATTTTTATGTGGTTTTATGCACTAAAAATATTTGTAGTTTTGGGTGATTGAATTTTTTTATTTATTTGATATGTAATATTTGGCACAATCTTATGCACTTTGTTCATATAAATTGAATATAATAGTTGAACCTTTATATGCACATTACACTTTAGATATTTTATAGTTATATATATTTTTTGCACTTTGGCACCAGTGTTAATTTTGGCAGAAAATTTCAATTTCGTAATAGTCTAATGCCCTGTACACACCGTCGGATTTTCCGACGAAAAATGTGCGATTGGAGCGTATTGTCGGAAATTCCAACCGTGTGTGGGCTCCATCGGATTTTTTCCATCGGATTTGCCGACACACAAAGTTTGAGAGCAGGCTATAAAATTTTCCGACAACAAAATACGATCGCGTCAATTCCGACCGTGTGTGGACAATTCCGACGCACAAAGTGCCACGCATGCTCAGAAGAAATTCCGAGACGGAACAGCTCCGTCTGGTAAAATTAGAGTTCGGAATGGATATAGCACTTTCGTCAGGCTGCAATGTTTAAAATTGTTTAATGCAGCGCACTCTCTTCTTCTTTATAATGCTAGAAGAATGAAGTAGTTTTGCTGCTGATATTCACACAGAGGTCTCACAAACTTCTTTCTTTATTATTTATCGTGATTTCATCAATATATTTTGATTTGTCACATCTGAGAAAAAAAGATATATGTTTTTTTTTTTTTGGTTTGTATTTTTTTTCAAGCCTGATGTGTTTTTAAGTTTTTTTTTATTTTTACTCCAGAAAATTTTTGGATGTGTTTTGTGTGTCAAGTTACCACAACACCATTATTATCTTGTATTATTTAATCTCAAGGAGGTTGCTTGGTGTTGGTGTCTCTTGTTAATTTCCCATTGTATATTTGAAATGTACCTGCCTCCTCACAAACAAACTGTCCTTTTTAAAGGAAAACACACATAGGCAAGTATAATTGAAACAAAAAATCCTTTATTAAGGGCTCATAACCAAACAAAGAGGAAGGCAATCCTGGAGAAACAGCAGAAATTGGTGAAGCCTTTGACCCCAGGGCACACATCAATTATTTTACTGCAAAATTGGTGGCCTGAGGAGTCCATATATAAGGGAGTGCAGTCTGGTCCAGAAGTCCTAGAGATCATGAAAGCTGCAGATGACATGTATGTCCCCAGGCTGTGGTCATACAAGAGCCTGCATCTTTTGTCAGACCAGACTGAACCCAGGTCATCACTCTCTGGTCTTCCTTAGACGCTTCCTTCCACACTGTGGCTCTGGTGTTGGAGGTGTGGCAGGAGGAGGAGTAGGACCTGGAGGAGGAGGAGGAGAAGGAGGAGGAGGAAGACGAGGACCTGGAGGAGGAGGAGGACCATGGGTGAGCTGACAAATGTGGGTTTCACATGTGAGTTGGCCCCTTAACCCCTTATTTAGAGCTTCCAAAATTACAAACTCACATAAGAGTCACATGCATCATTTTGCAGGCAGTTAGCTCTGCAAAATTCTCTTCCACACTCAGTAGCCTTCCAAAAGAGGCCTATTGCAGCCTCCTCCAGGTTACTCCTCTTCCTGCCACTTTTTCTTTGAAAAGAGAGGGACCTGGGTATCGGGAAGCCTGCTTGGTCCGGCCACCTCCTGGCTGAGACTTCCCTGTGTATGAAAAAGAGACATCGTTTTAGTTTTTGCTTCATCAATCACAATCAGAAATTAGTACTCCAAACTAACATCTATTTAACATCATTGATTGGACAACCAGAAATATTTAGAAGAATGCTATACCTGGCTCAAGCTGGGCTCCTCCTGGAAGGCCCAGGTTGGACGTCAGAAGCCTCAGCTGGGGGGGAAGGAAGCATGGAAGAAAGACTGGAGAGTGCTGGCCTGGGTTCAGTCTGGCCTGCCAGAAAATGTAGCCTGTCGTAGTACCACAGCCTGGGGACATAAATGTCATCTGCAGCTCCTTATCTCTGGGAATCCTGGACCTTCTTGTGCTCCCTTAGATAAGTGCTCCTCATGCCACCAATTAGGATCTTCAAATAGGTGATGTCTGCCATGGGGATCACCGGCTTCACAAATTGCAGCAAATTATCCAGCGCTGCCTTCCTCTTTGTTTGGTTCTTATATTCGGGGTGGTTTACCTGTCACAGACAGGGCAGCTCCCTGAACATATCTATGAAGATTGGCATAAAGTCCTGATCACTGACTAGATCCATTTTCACTGCAAGACACCAGACAAACCCTAATGTCAGCCTAAAGTCTTATAAACTTGTCTAAATACAGGCCTCAATCTAGAAGCAGTATAGGCCCAAATTTACATTCACGATCGGCGCCTCCGATACTCCTTCCTCCACTCACAGATCGTACGTACTACGCACGCGTGTTACGCTTCATATACACTCCGCCCGCCCCTGACGTTCTTTCTAGTCTATTTCCCGCCCCTTCTCGTTCGGCGCAGTGGGGGAAGAGCACATGGTGGAGACACAGCAGGTGCGTGCTAATTACAGCAACGAGGAGGAGGAGGAGGAAAGCCCGGAGCCAGAAACGTCCCGATCCCAGAAGAGACGTTTTAAGGCCTCAAATATGTCCTTTGGGGAGATGTTGGAGATGGTAGACATCCTGAAAAGGACCGACTATGACGGGAAGTATGGACCTTACCCCAACCCCAATGCCAGAAAAGCCAAGATCATGGCGAAAGTGGTCAAAAGTCTGCAGAAGAATTTCGGGGTACGACGATCCAAGGATCAGCTCAGGAAGTGGTGGTCGGACCTCAAATTAAGAGAGCACGATCAATATAGAAGGATCCGGAGAGTGCTGCAAAAAAGTAAGTAGTTGTCCTATGTTCCTATTCTTTATTTTTATTACGTTGGTGCTGCTCCATGTGCTTTTCTTTGCTGTTGTACAGTTTAAAATGGCAACTTTCATGTTCATGGGCACATTATTCGTTCGTATGAAACATTGTTCGTTCGGCATAGAAAACACCATTGTTTTGGCCATATGCATTTGAGTACATTTTTGCTAGCCTACTAAAAATAATTTTGGAGTCTAGATGGGTTTGTAACTAGAATGTAATGCAAACTAGATTCTGTGTAAGAAGAGGACACTCAGCAGCTGTTTACACATCTGGATACTGTAGCACTAGTGTGGGACAAAAGAACACCCTTTTTATTAGGGGGCCCACACTGGTGCTCCAGTGTATACTATAGGGGTGTCTCCATCTGTGAAGCTTGTACAAAACAGGTAAGTATTCAAGCTTGACAAAGTAAAAAAATATTTCTTCATCTTGGAACTCAGACAATTGTACCCCACTTCCAACCAATGTTTCATATTCCTATTTCTGCTGTCAAATATCTGTGTGCTAAGTATACATATTTTTTTTTACTTAGGGGAGAAAAGACTCAGAGGACACCACTCACCAGAAGAGACAACAGACCCTCCACCTCATGAAGAAGGTGAAATCCCCCAAAGCCAACAGGAGGAGGAGGAGGAAGATGTTATTGAAATAGTCACCACAACAGGGGAGTGTCTGCGACCACATGCTCAGGTAAGAGATGGATGCCGGCATATTTATAATACATGGTATGTTTTTGTTTCTCTATTTTTAGGTGATCGTGATGTTGTGGATCCAGGTCATTTCACCAGTGAAAGTGCACAGATCCTGATCGGGGAGATCATGGGGTCTAATAGGGACTTGGAAAACATCCAGAAAAACATCAATGATGTTAAAAACAAAATGAAGAACATCATTGATATTTTAGGGAGAGTTTAAAACACCTCCAAATCCATTCCTTTTTTGTGGTATTTGGAATGTAAAAATTAACATTTTTTGCAATTTTATAGAAAAGCCAAATTTTGAAGATGCACACAGTGTGTCAACATGTGCTATCTGCCATCATGGGAGATCAATGTAGGCGTTTTGGGGGTGCAACCCCTTCCTCAATAATAAAGTAGCTGAGAGGAAGGAGTTGCACCCCCAAAACACATCCCTTGATCCCCTGTGATGGCAGCTAGCACATGTTGACATTCGGCAATTTGTGTGCATCTTCAAAATTTGGCTTTTCCAGGGGTGACTTCACCCCATCGGAATGCAATATCAAACACAGTTTATAAATACTCATGTCTGATATTGCCTTCAATTTCTACAAAAGTTGAACTTTGTAAGTTCCAGATTTGTGTCTTTCTTGTTTGTTTGAAACATGCCTGTTTTACCTTAAATGGACATTTCATTTTTTATTAATGTGATCGAAAAAATTGTTATACAACAAACATGTTGGTTTGTTTTAAAAACCTTTTAGAAATGCACATGTGTTTGTGCTTGTATTAAAAAGATT
The DNA here is from genome assembly GCA_037952925.1 of Lithobates clamitans. Lineage (NCBI taxonomy): Eukaryota > Metazoa > Chordata > Amphibia > Anura > Ranidae > Lithobates > Lithobates clamitans. The sequence continues at coordinate 3,181,810 of JBBGZY010000732.1, forward strand.
GATACTCAAGAATGTGTGGATTATTGTTTTAATGCTCATAAAATTTTGTTGTGGTAAAATTGGTGTTTTCAGTGACAATGGGGGTTATTTCCTAAGGGCAAATCCACTTTGCACTACAAGTGCAGTTTCAGTGCAGGCTCAAGTGCACTTGTAGCGCAAAGTGTATTTTTCTTTAGTAAATAACACCCAACAGTGCTTTTTAATGTTACACAATCATGCCATTTTCAGGACTCCCCACATTTCTGTCAGGGTCAGCTAAAAGAAACATAAGCAGTAAATGTCACCAAAGATTTTAGTAGTTAAAATGAATTTTTTTATATTAAAAATGTATCAGACATTGTCTGGCATATTGATGGCCCCCTGCCCGCAAGGTAATCAAGGTATCTAAGATGGACCTCGCGGGCACTCGGGGGGGCAAGCCAGGCCGGCCACTTTCAAGCGCCGTCAGGGTTGGTTCATTTACTTGAATTCCGGCCTCAGGCCCAACTGAGGCAGCATAGTTGGCAGAATTTCGCCTTAAAAACTTGTGGAGAACACAGCACGCCAGGATGATATGATTCAGTTTGTACTCCACCATGTGTATGGTTGTAAGAAATAGGCGGAACCGGCTGGCCATGATTCCAAACTTGTTCTCCACCACTCTTCTGGCTCTGGCCAGCTGGTAATTAAAAACCCTCTGGTCCAGGGTCCTCATAGGGAATGGCCGCATAAAATCGTCCAAGCGCAAACGCTTCATTCACAACGAAGACGAATGGGAGTCCTTCGCATTGTCTTCTGGAGGTGGCAAGTCCAAGCTGCCATTCTGGAGATGCCTGTAGAACTCCGTCTGGGTGATGACTCCACCATCAGACATCTGGCTATTCTTCCCCACGTCCACATACAGGAATTCGTAAGTAGCCAACACCACCGCCAACATTACAATATTATTGAACCCCTTATAGTTGTAATAGTATGACCCCGAGTTGGGTGGTGGGATGATGTGGACGTGTTTCCCATCAATTGCCCCTCCGCAGTTAGGAAAGTACCACCGCTGGGCAAAGTGGGAGGCCACAGTCTGCCATTCCTGTGGGTTGGAAGGAAACTGTGGAGTCAAACAAGAAAAATAAATTAATCATTTTGCACATAAACATGGAAAGCAGATTAGACACAAACATTCTTGGCCAACATCAGTATAACATTTATTTTAGCAAGTATTTAAAGAGCAAGGTATAAGGTCCACCTATCAGATTCCTCCTCCCCCCTCTCATGGGCCATTTGTAAAATTTTATGGGGAGGGAGATGTTTTGGACAGGTAACCTTCTCCACTTCACTGAGAGATGAATGCCTAAATAATGTGGATTACTTTGGCCAGCTCCTCCTTACGTTACACTATTGGCAGCCCACTGGACAGGTAAGAAGTGTCATAATACAAAGAGATAAATACACACTGTACACATTTTAGCACATTTTTACATTCTGATATTACCTATCAAGATAATAATAGGATACAAAAACTTCAAACAGTATCATTTAAAAGTATTCAGGCAGGCTCTTGCACCACATGCTTTGGGGAATTCATCCATAAATATGACCACAAAAGAGGTGGGTATAGTGTGTATGGGTTTGGCAAAGTCAGCAGATAGAGGATTGTTATCAGCCGAGTTAGCAGTTGGGGGAAGGGAGGGTTCCAAATGATTTTGGGACACCAAAAAAAAGCCTCTGGCACTCTGCCTGAATTTAAAGCACAAATCACTATTTTCAACATTTTAGGGGGTATTTAGGGTAAAGCACTACTATGGAGCTGACAAATTACATTGTTAAGTGACTACATGAGGTGAATATAGGCCCAGGAGAGCATGCTGGGGAGGTTAGTGAAGGCAAACATGTATGAAGGACAAAAAAATACATAAAAATCCAGCATGCATGAGGACAAAGGGGACGTTCACAGCATATTACAATCATGGTAATTAGGGAATGAAGAAAGAAATACAATACATTATCAAACATTAAATACAATAAAATGTGATGTTAAAGGATAAAAATCTTACCTTAATATACTCCTTCTGCAGGACCTGGATGATGGCAGAACAGGTCTCCGGGATAATGATCCCCAGAGCCTGGGGGGAGATGCCTGTCGATTACTTAAGGTCCTGCAGGCTTCTCCCCGTCGCCAAGTACCGCAGGGTGGTGACTAGCCTCTGCCCCGGAGTGATGGCTTGCCTCATGCAGGTATCCTGCCTGCTAATATAAGGGGTCAGCAAAGCCAACAAACGGTGAAATACGGGGTCCATCATCCTGAGAAAGTTCCTGAAATCATCAGGATTATTCTCAATGATCTCACGGAGCAAAAGCATGTGACAGAACTGGTCACACTGGAGCAACCAATTCTTGGTCCATAAAATCCTCCCCACCCTGTCCATGGACTGGACTTGTGTCAAGGTAAGGACCCCAACACCAAGCCCCAGCACAGCACGAACTCTACGAGGAGTACGTATACGCAACATGGCTAGAAAACGGTCGGCTGCTCAGAACGAAGTAACAGAATGCACTGAAGAACAGCAAGGCCTGTGAAGAGCGACCTGAAAATCAGTAACAAACTAACACGAACACAACGACAAGTCAATTGTACTCGCTGCATGCACTGAAGACCAGATACAAACCCACAAGCACAAACTGAACAGCAGAAAACGATCTGAAAACCACGAGTCTGAAAAAGCGCGAATCGTCTCTCACCAAACTTTTACTAACACGAGATTAGCAAAAGGAGCCCAAAGGGTGCCGCGCTTGGTTCTGAACTGCCCTTTTATAGTCTCATCGTACGTGGTGTACGTGACCGCGTTCTTGGCGATTGGAAATTCCAACAACTTTGTGCGACCGTGTGTATGCAAAACAAGTTTGAGCCAACATCCGTTGGAAAAAATCAATGGATTTTGTTGTCGGAATGTCCGATCAATGTCCGATCGTGTGTACAGGGCATAATGCCCTGTACACATGATCGGACTTTCCGCCAACAAAACTGTGGATTTTTGTTTGAAGGATGTTGGCTCCAACTTATCTTGCATACACACGGTCACACAAATGTTGGCCAACAATTATGAAGGTGGGAACGTGGTGACGTACAAGACATATGACGAGCCGAGAAAAAGGAAGTTAAATAGACAGTGCGGCTCCTTCTGCTTGATTCCGAGCATGCGTGAACTTTTGTGCGTCGGACTTGTGTACACACGATCGGAAATTCCAACAAAAAAGTTTTGTTGGCGGAAAATTTGAGAACCTGCCAGCCAACATTTGTTGGCGCAAAGTTCGACAACAAATGTTCGATGGAGCATACACACGTTCGGACTTTCAGCCAACAAGCTCACATCCAACATTTGTTGTAGGAAAATCCAATCGTGTGTACGGGGCATTAGTCTTTTGACTAAAATGGCATTTTAGTTTTAGTCCCATTTTAGTCGACTATAATCATTTTAGATGACTAAAACTTATTTTAGTCATCTCAAATCTAATGAGTGTAGTTAAATTGTAATGCATTATTTAAGCATTTCTCTTCAATTTTCAAACTCATTATATACTGCTGGAGTGAAAAATCGAATATGTTATTATTTATGTGGCGAGTGGGCAGCTATTCCCGGCCAAGCGGCCGCCATGAATACACAGGCTCTCCTGACAGGGAGAGCGCGCCTGTCAACCCTGTGGGGAATTTCTCCCCTCCTTCTTGTCTTCACTGACTGAACCTAATGTAATGCGAGCAGCACTCGCACAGGCATCCGCCCACTCTTAGCTTCCTCCCATGTGCTCCTATTGTCGAGAGGAGCCAATCAAAGGAGCCAGTTTAAGGAGCCAATCGGAGGGATTGTAACAAGCTGCAGGAGCAGCTGCAATGATTTATGGGCCATGTAGTTCCCTCACCAAACGGTTCCATAGGATAGAGACAGGAACTACTGAGACCAGCATGCTCTGAGAGCAGGAAAGGAGAGACTCCGTTTTTGATTCCCTGAGGAGATTCTCAGACCCCACGAGACAGAGGAAGAGATCAGACTCAGGGTCTGCGTCCCAGGCCATTTCACCGCATGATTTTAGGCCTCCACCGCTAGTTGGGACATCCAGCCTGAGAGAGGGGGATCTCAGGTGCACATCCATCAACCAACCTTGATGGAAAGCAACAAAATGTTTTTATAACAGTGAGTTTGGTGGTTAAATAACAATAAAATTTGATACTTATTTTTATACGATCTCGCTGAGTGCCCTTTCTGACCAAAAGTAGCTGTCTTTTTTATCCCAGGGACGCCCAACTTGTGGACCTCCCTAGGGATAGATCTTTATACATGCACATCTAGGTGTACCTACACTGATGGTGAAGCGTTCCAGTGTGAGGTGACCAGTCCTGGGCCTTGACCGCAGGATTGAGTGAGAGGGTTTTTGCCCATTTGTAGGAAACAGAGACACTGCACACAGCTGTTACAGTTAAATGGACACTGTATACAGACATCATTTGCTGGTAGTCATCTTGCTGACACTTGTAGTGCCACAGGGATAAAGGATAAGCCCATCCATTCCCAGGGACACTGTATACAGGAACCATTGTCCTTTCACCTTGCTGAGAAAGATCCTGTTTCTTCACTTGATAACTCGGGCCAGTTGTGTTGTTTGGCCCCGCTATCCAGGAGTTTAAGTGCACCAACAAGAGTGGCTAGCTGAAGATACAAAGTCTCATCTTTCTTCAAAGAGACTGAAGTTACTAGTGCTATACGGGCCCACACACACATATTCAGTGCTCTGTATATGAAGTGGGTGTGTGGGACAGGTTATCTAGAAAGTTAAGCCACGAGATGTTGATTTGAATACAGTGTTTGAAGTTGGGCCTGTGGTATCAGGGGACAGAAGAGAGAGGCCTGACCTAAATAGGGTCATTCCCCTGCTCTCCTCTTGCCTGGACTCAGAGCCAACCCGAGTAAAGGTAACCAATCGGATACAGATTGCCATGTTATGATTTATTGTTACTGAAGTGTTTGCCTCTGCTCTTGGTGTTATTCTTAGGTTTTGACCCCCTGAAAGCAGCCTGAATATAGTATTGAGCTCTTCTTTTGCATTATTTGAACATATATATTGTTACTGTTGGTTACCTAGCCACAGAAATATTGCAGTAAATACAATTTCTGTGATTTATCATAACGCATGTGTTTCTTATTGATCCTTGCACTTACACTATTGCCAGGTGTGCCAGAGGGATTAAGACTGTTCTTAGGGTTGAGAGGCAGAGTACAGAACCAAACATACTCAAGCAGCTCCTACTGGGGTAGCGCTACATATGGTATTAAAGGAGTTGTAAAGTCTCATGGTTTTTCACCTTAAAGCGCAGTTCCACTCAAGTTTTTTTTTTTCCAAAGGGTTACCTTTTTAGCCTTTATGTGACGTTTCATGTGTCAGCCACCCGTGGGTATCACCGTTATATCCAGTGGTGCAATGTCTCCTTGGAGCTATGAATCAATATTCCCAGGAGTCAGTGTGGCTAGCCACCACAAATTATCGCGATCTTCATTGCCCACACAATGGGGCGGGCACTTCCGATGATGCCGCACATTGTGATGGCAACGTCGGAAGCTTATGGTGCTGCACACAGTAAATAATGTGCATGCGTGGGAACGGGTGGTGCATGCTGGTAGCCCAGCATCACCGAAACTCAGAACTGTCTGCTTGTGGGCTTCACATGCCCACAGGCAAGATGAAAACTGCCATCAGGAAATTATATAACTTTGTTTTTTATTTTTAAGCTGACATTGGGGGATATATTAGAAGAAGCAATGAGTGTTACATTTTTATGATATAAATGTATGAATTGTTAAAAAAAAAAAAAAAAAAAAAAATTGAATCGACGTTGGAACTCTGCTTTAATGCATTCTATGCATTAAGGTAAAAACCCTTGTTTGCTGCAGCTGCCCCCCACAAAGCCCCCCTTTTTCTTACCTGAACCCAAGTTCCAGCAATGAGCACAAACCCAGCAGCTCCAGCCGCTGTCTAGGGTCCTCATTGGATAGATTGATAGCTGCAGGAACCATTGGCTCCCGCTGATGTCAATCAAATCCAATGACATGGGAGCTGGGGGCGGGGCAGAGACCTGCTGTCTGTGTGAATGGACGCAGCAGAAGGATTGGGAGCATGCCCGCATGGGTGCCCCTATGGAATGTGGCTCTCCATGGAGGCACTTTATTTTAACGGAGGAACCAGGAGCGCCATCAGGGGTTTCCAGAAAAGGAGGACCGGGGCCGCTCTGTGCAAAACCCTTGAATGAATTACATATTTGGTGGATGTGTACACCCAGAAGGTAGCTGTTCATCTGTTTATATATATATATATTTATATAGATCTATCTATCTATCTATCTATAGATCTATCTATCTATCTATCTATAGATCTATCTATAGATCGATCTATCTATCTATCTATCTATCTATCTATCTATCTATCTATCTATCTATCTATCTATCTATCTATCTATCTATCTATCTATCTATCTATCTATCTATCTATCTATCTATCTATCTATCTATCTATCTATCTAATAGTCAAAAGGGTGAGGTGCACTACAGTCTCAGATGGCCGTGCTTAGCAATCAAGCCCTCCCACAGGCTTCGACATAGAAAAAATCCAAACAAGGGATTGCTGCACAAACCGTATTTTTTGAAATCTTCAAAAGGACAGCACCACGACATCCATAAAATCAGGCATCCATAATAAACGTTTTCGGGATATTGTAGATAACGCCCTTCATCAGAAGATCATGTCTCTCTCTCTCTCTCTCTCTCTCTCTCTCTCTCTCTATTTTTTTTTTTTTTTTTTTAATTGAGAATATCCAAAGTCATACGTACAAGACATCTGGTAGGTAGTACATCATGTATAGGAATCAATGAATTCCACAGTGATCCAGGTAATAGTGTAACCATCAGCAGTTTATGACCACAATGTCCAGTTAACAAAAAAACAACAACAACATGTCCTTTAGGGGAAGGAGGTAACTGATCCCCCCTATTCCATTAAGCATCCTTCCTTCTAACTTCAACATTTATTGTCAGTGCATTGTGCTCATACTCCCACCCTCTGCCAATTCTGCCATTTGGATTATGCTCCTAGTTAAAGCCGCCACTCTAGGCCCCCTCTTCCTCCAGTGTACTCTTGCAGTCCACCCATCTAAACCATACCTTCCTGAATTTCTTGGGGGCACCCCTGGCCTCATACGTCATCCTGTATAAAAGTACATCTGCATTCACTACCTTTACCCACATCCCTACTGTCAGCTGTTCTCCATAGATCCAGCGCTGGGCTATAAGTTTTCTTATAATTACAAATGACAAAATCCTAAGGAACAGTTTAGTGTAAACATTCATCTCCTCCTGGTCATATACCCTCAAGAGGCAGCATAGGGGAGAACATATATTAGGTAGGTCAAAGTTATCAGATATAAATTCAGTCACTTGAGACCATAAAGGTTTTATTCTAGGGCATTCCCATACCAAATGGATGAAAGTCCCTTCCACCCCCATACATTTATGACACTGCAGAGTCTCTCTTATGCATTCGGTATAATCTAGTTGGCGTGTAGTACATCTGGTGAAGATATTGAAGTTAAATCATCTTATCTGTGGAAGAGATGACAGAGACAAGATAAGTATCCAGAGATTCCTGCCATAACTCCTCAGACAACTCCGGTACAAAAGCCACCAATAGAGCCCTGGCCTTGGATATCAACCCCGGGTTCCCGGGACCCACCTCCTTATAGCATCTAGAGATTCATTTGGTTGGATCCAGATCAATTAGAATCTTCTCCAGAGCCGCATTTTGTACCTGAAGCTCCCCGCTCCGAAACGGTGCCACCACCGCATGAAGCAGCTGAGCATAGCGGAGATGCCACGTCCTGGGTATTCCAAATTGTTCCCGCAATTGTGTAAAAGTGGACAATCCGTTGTCCTGGCATATATGATGTAGATACTTTATACCAAACTTTGCCTATACCTGTCCATCTGTCAATTAAAAAAACTCCTCCAAGGATTTATTACACCACAAAGGGCTATTTGGGGATAGCCGTAAGGGCTCATCCTTCATCCACTGGGAACAGAGATGGAATATTTTACCAGGAAGCGCCATGACCGATCCCAAATTCCTCCCCAGCATCCCCTTCCTGTATACCACATTTTGTAGGGTTTCTTGCGAGGTGGCAACCGCCACTTCTAGTAAAGTAGTGGCATTAGGTGTCTGGGGAAAAAAATCACCAATGTAAAAAGGACAATTGTGATGTGAAAAAATAGGAGTGCAAGTCCAGAAGGGCTAGCCCGCCTCATTAAAACTGGTAATTTTAGAACAACTAGAGAGACTCTGGGTGCTCGTGATCCCCACAGAAATCCCACTATTATGGAGTCAATAATTCTGAAAATCTGCAGTGTCACAAAGACCAGAGAGTTTGAGAGGATAGAGAGACATTTAGGAAGAAAAATCCTCTTAAACAAGTTTATTCGTCCCATCAATGTGATCGGCAAATTCTGCCATTTCTGTACCTTCTCTCCAAAGGCCCCAATAATCTGTGACAGATTAGTTTTCAGAAACCATGAAATAGGGAGCTGTACCACAACCACAACAATTTTGGTATCAACATTCATTAGTGAGATTGGACGATAGGAGTCACACTCCCGAGGATCCTTTCCCCTTTAGGGATCAGAACGACCAATGCTTCCCTCAGAGGGTGGCAATCTACCATCCGACCTAGCCATATTGAACACTCGCAGCAGGCGAGGGGCTAGACTATTCCCAAAAATGCGGTACCACTCCGAGGGGAGACCATCAAGACCTGGAGATTTCCGAGGAGCAAAGGACAATATCGCCCCACTCCACTTCCTCTACAGTGATATATGCTTCTAAAGCAGCACTGTCTTTATTTGTCAACATAGGTAAGTCAATATCAGTTAGGTAGGTGTTCACTGCCTATCCCCTCTCAGTAGCACATGACACAAAGTGCCTTTTTGAATTGAGCAAAGATTCTTAGAATGTCAGCTGAGTCACATATCTCAGACCCCTGCCTGTCATAAATGCTTTTAATATACACAAGGATGTATTGTGGCCTTGCCAGATATGCCAGGAGCCTTCTATTCTTGCCCCCAAACTTAAAGATGTGCCTCTGCTGTGCGAGTCTAAGTTTTGTAGTTCAGTCAGTCAAAACAGCACAGTATTCCTTGGTTCTTTCCTGTAGGGTCAGCAGTCTCTCTAGTGGGTCCCCTAACATATTCTGCTTCTGCAAGCGATACTCCTGTCTCCCTATCCTGCACTGTAGAGGCCAACTGTTTTTTTTAACCTTCCCACCTCCGCTATGAACACTCCCTGCAGAGTGGCTTTTAAAGGCCTCCCATTGGAGCAGATGAGACCCGGTATTTCCATTTTCAGCCCAGAAGTGATTGCTAGCCTCAGTACATTTAATCATCACATATTCCTCTTGCAGCCAACTAGCTTCCATCCGCCAGTGACGGATCCCCAGTTTTGGCCCTAGATTGAGTTCCAGCAGCATGGGAGAATGGTCATACAGAGCTCTAGGTAGATAGGATACCTCCCTGACCAGCTCCATACCTTCCCCCTCATTAAGAATAGTGTCTATTCTGGAGAGCATCTTGTGCGTTTCAGAATAACAGGAGTACTCCTTAGTGTCAGGATTGTGAAAGTGCCAAACTTTCCTGAACCCATGTGTAGACAGCCACCCCGCCAGGAGGGCTAAAACACCAGATGGCGCACCCAGTCGGTCCACGGCTGAGTCCGCTACTGCATTGAAATCCCCCAAAATGAAGATCTTCCCTTCCATTATCTCACACGTGGCCCTCAGAAAGTCATCCAGATGGGACAGTGAGAAGGGAGGAGGCACATATAAATTCACAAATGTCAGGTACATATCTCCCTTTAACATTAGTCTTAACTGCATGTATGGAGATGGGTATAGCTTTTGTGACCAGTGTAGAAACCCCCTGGCATATGAAAAAAAAAAACTAGCATGGTAAGCTCCAGCAATATGGGTCCCTGTTAGAGAAAGAACCCTGGACCATATGAGTCTCCTGCAATAGGATTAAGTGCGGTTTATACATTTTTATATAATCAAAAATAAAGGAACGTTTGAATTTGGAATTAAAGCCCCTGATGTTCCAGACCACAACCATAAGACTCATCTCCATTGCAATTGATCATAGAGTAGGTAGTCTCCCCCTTGGAACATGGGCAGCCAAAAGATCAGGGCCCCAGAGTTCCCCCCCCACACATAAGGAGCACAGTAGCAGCATAACTTTAAAGGACTTGTTGCACACACACCGAGTATAAATAATCCCAGCCAGATATAGTTAAATTTGCCACAACAGTGAAAACTTCCCCAATCCCCCCACCCCCCTCCCTGCACCCAGCCCCAACATGCCAGACACTTTGATCCCATAGCTGTGTACCAAGAGAGGAAATGGATGTGCGACTTAATGTAGCCACACAGGACCCAGCACCATGAGGTACCAGTCCTCGAGTATAGTCTAAGAAAAGCATCTCAGTCAAAAAACTAAACAGCAAAACCTTTGCAGTATAGAGAGTCTGCAGGCTTCCAACATGGAATAATAGAGGCAAGCAGCAAGTATTATATGGGTTTATAGTATCTCAATCAGGTTGCTGGGCAGCCAGAAAAACAGAGCAATAGTTGTAAATCCCAGGCAGAGTGTTACCCAGGGGAAAAATTTCAAAAAAGAGAAAAACATATATCCAAGGGGGAGAAAAGAAAACAGGACATTTCCACACCACCTCCCTCCAATCTACAGATCCCTTATAGGTTGTTGGGGGGGCGGGGAGAAGTTCCATATCACGGGCGACCGTGGGCATCCAGTCATTCTGAAGCTTCAAAAGAAGGTGAAAAAATAGACTTTCCCGTTATCCACAATGCGTAGTTTAGCAGGATATAGCATACTGTAGATCAAGTTCAGATCCCTAAGACGCTTCTTTACCGGTTGCCAGTGGCAGCTGAGAAGTCAGGATAAATGGATATTCAATAGCCATTAAACTAAAGCTCAGGGCCCATCATAGCCCTCTTCAGAATATTCTCCCGATCACGAAAATGTAATACCTTTGCTATCATAGATCGGGAGGTGTTCACTTTGGTGGAACTGGGCCCAGAACACGATGCACCCTTTCAATAGCAAACATTTTGGTGAAAGTATCAGCATTTTGGTGAAAGTATCAGGGGCCATGTGCTCTTCAAGCCAGTGCTCCAAAAATTCTTCTGGGTGTCTTCCCTCCACTCCCTCACTCCCTCAGGGAACCCCACCAGCTGTATGTTATTCCTTCTCATGCGATCTTCAATGTCAGCCATCTTTAAAGTGTGCTCAGAAAGTTTTCCTGGTCACCTGAGCAGCAGTGTTCAGAGGCCTGACAGTATCTTCCAGAGAGGCGATGCAATGGTCTGCAGCCTGAGCCTTTTCCCTGAGTTTCTGCACATCATGCTTCATGAATGAGAACTCCAAGTTCCCCAAAATGATCAATAAGTTTGTTCTGACATCCCTTGCATCCCTGGCTGCCATTATCTATGTAAGGAATGATTCATCCTCCTCCCCCTTGCCATCTCTGCCTATGCGGTTATTCAGTCTGTCCAGTGATCTCCCTTTTCTCTGGACAAGAGCCCTCTGGGGTCTGGGACTTACCCGGTCTGGTGGAGGAGACGCTGCCTGTGGAGTCTCCACAGGTCTCTGGAGCGGCGGCCGTTCCTTATGCTCCCGGTCACCAGCGCCATTTTGAGAGCCCCAGGCAAAGTGGGCTAGTTGTTCTCCCAGTGTTTTTGACCAGGGTGGCCAATATTTGACCATCCTCTGAGGTTTCCCGGAGGTCCCAGCACACATCCCCAGCAGCTCAGCTCAAAAATCAGGCGCTGCTTTCACAGGATCAGGTAAGGATTATAAACTTGCAGATGGAGCTCTGTCCCTTCACCCCCCACATGCTGCGTGCCGGCTCCACCCCTCCTTTATTTATATTTTTACTCATTCTGGGTGGTGTTTATATATAAATAGTTTAACACTACAAGTGCAACCAGTTAAAGAGGGAGTCCGGCGAAAAAAATTTAAAAGTCAGCAGCTACAAATACTGCAGCAGCTGACTTTTAAAATAAGGACACTCACCTGTCCCAGGGTCCAGCGATGTTGGCACCCAAGACCGAATTGTCCCTTGGTCCTCGGGTGCTGCTGCTGCCATTCTCTGTAAGGAAATCAGGAAGTGAAGCGATGCGGCTTCACTTCCCGGTTCCCTACTGCGCTTCCTAACTGGTCCCCACTGTTTCTGGGACCTGTGTGTGTCCCAGCAGACAGCGCGGTGGGGACGGGAAGAGGCATAGACTCCCATGGGAGTCTATGCCAGAAGTGGGTGCAAATACCTGTCTTAGATAGGTATCTGCATCCCCCTCCCCCCTGAAAGGTGCCAAATGTGACACCAGAGGGGGGGAGGGTTCCGAAAAGCGGAGGTTCAATTTTTGTGTGAACCTCCGCTTTAAGTGTCAAATCCATAATGCAAAGAATGTCCATACTGAACGAATTCGTCATTAGTGCAGACAGAAACAATTCAGCGCCCCATTAAGAGATTAACAAGTGCAACACACCACCACTGTGCATGTTCAGGCATCCTAAAAGAAGCTATTGACCTCCATATACTGAGCAGTCAACTGAGTTTATGATGCAACCGGGCAAATCAGAAGATACTGGCTCCTGTGTACATAAACACTCCAGCAATCCTTCAATCGGTATGTACGGAATATGCAATCAGGAAAACAGACAGGCTCTCATAGTGTAAAACTGATAAAATTGCTTTATTAAACATCATAAAAACACACTCACTTTGTAGTAGCACATATATACTTCAACAGAAAAAACAACCAAGTCTTGCTGCATGTAATGGTATTGGCCGGCCAGTCTGAATCCAAGATGGCATCCATACATCCTAGCACCACCTATTGTGTTTCATTAGATGTGAAATCACAAGGATATGGACACGTGCCACCATCTTTCCACTTATATAGTCCCAGGGGAAGAGCGGACCTCTTTCCCTCATTTACTCCAAACCCTTGTTTTTTTTCCTTGTATTATTCGCGGTTAATGTACCTGCCACTTACCACACCCCTTTCACTGATGTTGTAATTGATCATCTCTTCTAATGCATCCAAAACCTGCCATCATCTTTACTGTGAGCATTTATTTCTGTATATTCACCAGCTTGCAGAGGAGAAAATTTAGTATCTTAGGCAATATACAGTACATAATCCTTACTGTAACAAGTATTTACTACTGGAGAGTTTTTTTAATGACATGCCAGTGGACATAGTGATGGAAAAAAGGTGTGAGGGCAGTGGGCATCTCTAGGGAGTCTCTTATAAAATATTAATTTGCCAGTTTATGAAGGGTACTTTGTTTAACTGTGTGCAGATCTTGAAAAATACTTCAGAAAATTTGAAAGAACACAATAGATGTCCGTTAGTTAGATGCATGGAATAGTGAACTGTATCACCTTTGCAATAGTGAAATTATAGTGTTCCCACAAGAGTACATACACTGTATTTCTATTCATGAAATTAATAAAACCAAAGTGTATTATATGAATACTAAAATGTTGCATACACAGCTTTTGGTCTGTTGTGGTGACTGGGCTGCCCTAACGCAACAACAAATGTACATTTATTGAAACACAGCTCTTCATTTTCTCACAGTAATGTAAAAAAAAATCTGCACATTGAGTTTCTAATAGCTTTGTAATTATCTCTCTGGTTGTGAAAAGAAAGAGGAGAAGCCCTGATAGAAGTCATAGGTAAGTATAGCAAATACATTTTTCTACAATGCTATAACATTGTATAACATTGCCTTTCTGAATCTTTTTAGCATGAGGGAACCCTAAAATAGTTTTCAAGTTGTTTTGAGAAGGGACCCTCACTGGAGGGGAATGGGGGAAATGGGTGTCCCACCGCCCAGCACAGTATGATCACATTGGGGGTGCCAGGGGGTCGATGCTCCATCCCTCCTTCCACGCTCCCGGAGGGGGTCTTCGCCTCCAAGATTAAGAGCCTCTAACCTGTAGCATTTGTAACCACCTGGGGCAGTTATAATACAAATAATTGATAGATTTTAGAGATCCGTAATTCACAGTGTTTACTTTTGGATATGTATGTAACCATCTCTTGTTATTGTTTTGCATAGCCATGACTTGTATTCCACACATCCTATCTGTGCCTTTGCTGTTCTATTATTTTCTGTAAAAGTGCTATTTGTGAAAATAAAAATCTTTGAAAGTAAATGGTTTTCAATATTAAGTATCTATGAATTTTTATACCTACAGTTAATGATACAGTAACCTGATTAGTGAATTGTAGATTTAATAGTTGAAAGGATAAAGTTTGTGACATACTTATTTTACACAGAGAAGATAATTTTTCAACACCCCCTGCCCCATATGTCAAAAAAATGTATTAATAACAATTATGAAAATATTATCATTAAGTGATCAGCATAGTGCCCCCTTACGTTGGTAATCAGTGTAGAAGGACCCCTTATATTGGTAGTCAATGGGAAAAGGAGCCTTATAAATTGGTGATCAATAAACAAGGACCCCTTACATTTGTGGTCAGTGGGAGAAAGGCCTTCTTACATTGGTGGTCATTGAAAAGGAAGCCCTGTTACAATGGTGGCAAAAATGTCCATAGCACTGATAGTCAGTGTGTTGCCACCTTGAACTGATGATTATTAGGAAGTGTGCCCATTGGGGGTCAGTTTGAAAAATACCCCTTCCATTAGTAGCCAGTGGGAAGAATGATGCCCTTACAGATAGATAAAACTCTGACACCTGAAAGACAAGAGGAGAGGCTGCCTTAGTCCCTACACCGCTGGCTTTGCCAAGTGATGTATGTGCCAGAACTATGCAGGTATCATCAGGGGTCATTCCACCACTAGTCACTGCCCTAGGGTACCATGGAACTCTGAGTGAGTAAGGATGTGCTATAGGTCTGATTTAACAAAAAGGAAAGTAATATACAGAATTGAATGTGTTACTTTTCCCTAAAACAAGTGGATTTCAAAGAACCTTGTAAATACCATTGGAAGGACAGCAAGATTTAAATGAAATGAAATTGTGCAAAGAGTATTTTATCTTTTAAGAACAAAAATGTGTTAAATGTGTCCTTCAAAAGTCTGCAACACATTCATCTATGATTTAACCAGGCTTTTACCAGTATCAAAAGAAAAGAAAATTACACATGGCATTGCACTTGACACCTTAAAAATGAATACGATATACTGAAAAAACACTCAAATATATATTTTGTGCCACATTAAAAACATAAACATAAAACAGCAAACAAAAATCTTTGTTGAAAAATGTTATAAAAGACAGCAAAGCATCAACACAAAGTGAACTGCAATTGAAACCTGATGCATTTAAATAAACTGAAATTTCCATAATATCGACAGAATCAAGAAAATATACAGTTGAATGCTTCTCTAATAGTCCACATAGCCATTCTACTGGCTTATTATCACACTTACAAAGGTAAGAATCTCTAAAAAAGTAACTAAAAACTCTCAGGGACCTTGGGAGTTATAGATAAGGTAACCTGATGATCCTCAGAGCAGTTTATTGTATATTACTCAGGGCACATTCATTTTTCCCCATGGATTAGCTAGTGTGGCATGCCTTGGTAAAGTTTTTATATAACAATAATGTACCTTCTAGTGTGGTAAATTCACTAACATTTATTGAATGCAATATTTTTGCAATAAATAACGACAAAGCTTTATTAACCATTTGCCGACCATGCACAGTACTTTTACTGAGGGTGGCTGACACAGGCAGGCTGGATCACATACATGTATGTGATCCAGCCTGTTCAAGGTAAGGTGTGCGAAGTGCACCAGTCCTGCAGATCCTGATACTCGCGCCCGTTTAGAATATCAACAAAGGTGTTATGAATAAATTCATTCATAACAGCTATGTTTCCTATGCTGTGATTGGCACACGGCTATCACATGGAACCTGGGCCAATCACAGCACCCTGTGCAAAGTGTTTAGCTGTAGCCAATCACAGATCACTAGTGATCACAGCTGTTATGAATGTAACCCATTTATGATAATACAAAACAATGATCATCGCTGTAACAGCAATAAAAAAAAATCCCTGCTCATCTCCCCAGAGTAGTACAGTGTTACTGAATGTGATGAAAGTACATATGTAAAAAGAAAAATAGCAAAAAAAAATTAAAACGATGTTAAAAAAAGAAAAAAAATGTTTAAAAAAAAAAAGAATAAATAATAATATATATATTTTTTAACATACTGTCACCAGTCAGTGTCCCTGATCACCGTCAAATCAGTCATATGATGAAACTGCAGTGCACCGGTGAAAGTATGTAAAAAAAAAATTGCGAAAAAATCAAACACATTTTATTCAATTTCTTCATTTTCAAATAAATTGTGACAAAAAATGGAAACGTCAAAAAACTTGGCGCGCCTTTTACTAAATGCCTCAGATGTCTACTTTTCAAAAAGGCATCAGTTGATTGTACTGTCCGGGCATTTAAGAGCCTCAAGAAAAGAGATAGGCCATCAATACATCAGAATTGATCAATTTTCACATTTACTATATATACCATAGCTAGTAGACGCTAAAACTTTCACACAAGCCAATTATTTTACATATATTGGGATTTTTTTTTTTTTTTTTTTACCAAAGACATGTAGAAAAATGCATTTGGCCTAAACTTATGAATAGATTAGATTTTTTTTGGTATGTTTCAGAACAAAACGTTTTGCTTTTATTGTTTATATCACAAAAAATAAAAACTCATTGGTGATAAAATACCACCAAAAGAAAGCTCGATTTGTGTGAAAAAAATTGTACATTTTTTATTTGTGTACAGTGTTGTATGACAGCACAATTGACAGTTAAAGTGTTCAATAGCAAAAAATGTCTTGGTCATGAAGGTAGTAAAACCTTCCGGAGCTGAGGTAGTTAGAGTTTACAAAAAAAAAAAAGGTTATTAATCCTATGGTACAGCAATTCAATATTTTAGGAATGTAGAAGATAACAATCAGAGGAATATTGCACTGGCCAATAAGTGAGAAGAAAACAATGTATCATTTTGGGTATGCAATGTTGTTAGCTCAGGAATGTAAATAATTTGTAACATTTTACCAGATGTAGATTATTCTGGGAATGAAGGCACACTAAAGCCTTGTACACACGACAGATTGTTGGCCAACTGAGCGTCCGATTTTTGACAAAAGGGAGTGTGCCAGGATCTTGTCTTGCATTCTAAAGGTACACAATTGTTGTGCAACAAACACGAATGTAGTGACGTACTACGAGGAATTTCAGCTCTTGAGTGCCACCCTTTGGGCCCCTTCTGCTAATTATGCGTTTGGTGAGCATTGATTCAGAGCATGCGTGTTTGTACTTTCGACTTTTGTGTAATGGACGGACGGATTTGTGTACTGACCATACGAAAATCTGATGTCAAACCATTGTCCGCCAGAAATTTACAAGCCTGTCATCCAACATTTGCTGGATGAAAGTTGGACAACAATTGTCAAAAGGAGCGTACTAACGGTAAGATTTTAGGACAACAGTCTGTCACCAGACAATCCCCTGCCAACAATCATACCATGTGTACAAGGCTTGAGAATGTTTTCAAAGTTTCACAGTTCTTAGAGGGAGATACGTATATTAAAACTGGTGCACACAGAATCTGGTGCAGCTGTAACCAATCAGCTTCTAGGTTTTAGGCTAGGTTCACACTGGTGCGTGGGAAAACACTGCATGTGTATTGGACCAGAAGACATGTTACCTCACAGCCTGCTTGCATCCTTTTCCAGCAAAAACCCATTAACACAGAGAAAGACAAATTATACCCCAGATAGGGAACAAGGTGTGGTCAGTGATTACACCCCCCCCCCCCCCCCCGCAGCCTGCTATAAACCTTTGACTGCCACCCACATGCACAAACCATAAAATCCTATGTGTCAGATATACTCCATCCACAACTGACAGGGGCTGCTTATTATGAACATTCATTTATCTTAAAAATATGTGTGTTTTTTAGATTGGAAAGTCACTTGGACAGGGAACTCCTTGATCTCATAAAAAAAATGTAAAAGTTTGTGGATGTAACAAAAAAGGACGTTTAAAAAAAAATGCTATCTCAAACTCAAACATTTAGGTTATTATACCAAATTGAAGCTTTGTTCATTAAACAAAATATGTCTTCAGTAAATTATATTGATAGAAACATTTTATTGGCATAGGACAATTAAATATATACATATAATGACATGCTGATCAGAATTTATTACTGCATTCATTTTTGCATTTAGACTTTATAATAAGTTGTTTTTATAATTAAAAAATCAATATAAGCGTAGTGTTTTAGTCATAGTGAACTGGTAATTAGCATTTTTTATACAGCACCACATAATGGGATTGAAAGTTTCTCTATTGCGTGGGATTCATTGCTAAGTACATTTTGTATCTACTGCAGACAACACGTTGCATGTGTGGAGTACTAAGCAGGCATATAATTCAACAGTAGGAAGATTGTAAACTAAAAGGATTGAATGAAACAAAGAGGGATAGAGGAGGAAATTGCTCATCAAAAGATAAGTATCCAATAAAACAGATCTGCTGTTTTACATCCTTTTGAGAGAAAAGTATTTTGGAATAACCAGTACAAACTAACCCTTTCATACGCACTCTCTTTAAACCAGGCCTACAGAATGTGATTCTATGTTTTTTTTTACTCTTTAGTTGAACCATTTTTTTCCCCGAGAACAAAAAAAGTGTTGCACTAAAATATGTGATAGATCAAAACAAATATATACAACATATTAAACAGTGCAAAATTGTCAGCCTCTCGGGTGGACCATAATAATCAAAATATCAAACCCTGCGATTCCACTGTAGATAAGAATGGATCCAAATCCCTCCACCAGGTGAGTATGCCGCCACCACCACAGTAAAGGCCCGTACACACGATCAGACTTTTTGACAGCAAACATGCAAATTAGCTGTTTTAAGGCAACATCTGACCGTGTGTACGCTCCATCGGACAAACTTTTTCGGTTTTCATCAAACTTTTGTTGGCTGTGAGAACAGACAAACTTTCCGGCAACAAAAGACCGATGGAGCAAAGTCCGATCGTGTGTACACAAAAGCATTGGACTTTTGTACAAACTACAAACACACATGCTCAGAACCAATGAAAAAGAAAACAATACAGAAGTTGACCAAAAGGTGGCACCGGAGAATTGAACATCCTCTATTTGAAGTGTCGTCAGTACATTGAAACGTGACTACATTCGTGTTTGTTGCTGAAAAAGTCCTGTCGTGTGTATGCTAAATCAGTTTACGGCTAACGCCCTTTATACAAAAATCCATGGGAAAATCCATGGGAAAGTTTGTACAAAGTCCGATCGTGTGTATGAGGCTTTATTTGGACTCTTACCAAAGAGCCTGGACCCTTTATTATGAAGGGTCAAACAGGCTTGATGTAATAATCCCAGGAGAGATCACTAACAAGGGATGTATGAAGTTACCACATCAGGAACAGTTCCAAAGTATCCAAATGACTCCACCCACACAGCGACAATATAGTCGAATTCAAACAAAACATAAACGAGTTAACACACAGGCAGCTTCTTCTTCCCCCTCTTCAGTCATGTGACAAATCATCAGTTTTTTCTAAAATATATAAAACTTACAATTGCAGAAGGAATGGTGCATGTAACCAATTGAGACTGTTGCAAAAAAGGAGGCAGTGGGATTGATTTACTAAAGGCTCTGAAAAGTGTACTTTCCCTCTGAATTATAGTAAATAAGGGGTTGAATTTACTAAAGACAAATATGCTGTTCACTTTCCAAGGGTAGTTGCAGGGAAATTTTCCCTATAGCTCAGTTAGTAAATGTATTGAAGCTTCACTTTTCAAAGAATATCCAATTACATGCAGGGAAAATAAAACAGCATTTGTGCTTGTACACGACTGGATGCTAAAAGTAAAAAAAAAAAAATCACCTCATTCACTAAGCTCTGTGGCAAAGTGAACCACCTATTTGACTTTAGTCAATCAACCCCCCAAAAAATAGTTTGCTTAGCAAAGTGAGTACTCACTGAGCTTAGAAAATAGGATGAAGCTGGGTTTACTTAAAATCTCTTTAAACAGTTTGTTTGGGTCAAAGCTGGTCCAAATAAATGATTCCCCTTACATATACCTGGGGATGAGCCAACCCCCCCCCCCCCCGGTTTGGTGTCATAAAAAGTGCCCTAGGGGACATGTGTCAATGCAAATAAGTTCTAAAAACTGCAGTTTTTTCAGGAGCAGTGATTTTAATCATTCTTAAAGTGAAACAATAAAAATGAAATATTCATTTAAATATCATGCCTGGGGGGTCTCCTTAGTCTGCATTTAAAGTAGCGCATCTTTCCCGTGTTTATAACAGTACCACAGCAAAATGATATTTCTAAAGGAAAACGTAATTTAAAACTGCTCATGGCTGTAATGTATTGTCAGATCCCTACAATCTAGATAAAAATCATTGAAGAAAATAGCGTGAGTTCCCCCCTGTCCATTACCAGGCCCTTTGGGTCTTGTATAAATATTAAGGGGAACCCCGCACCAAAATAAAAAAAATGGCATGCTGGTCCCCCCTAAAATCCATCTCAGACCCTTACCTGAGCACGTAACCTTGCAGGCCGCAGGAAAAGGGGGGAAGAGCGCCCCCCTTCTGAACCTCATCATAAGGAGGGTGCTTTGGGGTCCCTTTTGGGTACACTGCACCCCTACACATTCACCAAAAAAAGTGTCAAAAAAGTAAAAATGACAAGAGACAGTTTGGGACAAGTCCTTTATTAAAAAATGAAAAAAAAATGAAAAATGTCCTGCGGTGTCCATTCATCTTCGATCACAGCACTGACGAACCAAGTTAAAAAAAAAAAAATGCAAAAACTCTGCCTCAATGCGAGGCGTCCTGTGACTGCAGCCTTTTTGTGCTGACAGCTCTTATATAGCTGAGGGCGGGGCCACTCGGTGATGTAAGCGGGTGACCCCGCCCCCTTCTGACATAATGTGATGACACGTAATGTCAGAGGAGGCGGGGTCACTTGTTTATGTCACTAGGTGGCCCTGCCCTCACCTATATAAGAGCTATCATCGTGAAAAGACTGCAGTCGCGGGACACCTCCCATCAAGGCAGAGTTTTTCCATTTTTTATCTCTGGACCATCAGCGCTGTGATCGAAGATGAATAGACATCGCAAGACACTTTTTTTTTTAATAAAGGACTTGTCCCAAACTGTATCCTGTCATTTTTACTTTTTTGAAACTTTTTTTGGTGAATGTGTACAGGGGGGCAGGATCTTCCAGATTCCGATAAGCCCCCCGCCCACATACCCCCACAACCACTGGGCAAGGGTTGTGGGGAAGAGGCCCTTGTCCCCATCAACATGAGGACAAGGTGTTTTGGGGGGACCCCAAAGCTGGCCTCCCATGTTGAGGGCATGTGGCCTTTTACGGTTCAGGAGGGGGCGCTCTCTTGCCCCCCTTTTCCTGCGGCCTGCCAAGTTGCGTGATTGGATAAGGGTCTGGTATGGATTTTGGGAGGGACCCCCACGTCATTTTTTAAATGATTTTTATCTATATTGCCCGGATCTGGCAATTCATTACAGCCGGTAGCAGTTTTAATTTTTTTTCCTTTAAAAATGTAATTTTGCTTACTGGGTCCTGCTAGGGGAGGAGTCGGATGTGGGCAGCTCACCTGACGCGATGCTGAGCCCGGGAGGCTTGGGATCCCCTCCCTGAGACGCCGACCTATGCGTAGCTAGGGCCGGCGCGTCCCTTCTCCCGTCCGCTCTGCTGCTCGTCTACCCCCCCCTGCCCCGCTGTATCTCCTATGGGGGAGCTGACCTCCTGGCCGTCTGCCTGCATCGTCTGTACCGCCGAAGACTGGCGGTTCACAGTCTCCCCGTAGCCTGCTCCAGCCTCCGCTGCCTTTTCGTCCACCCCTTGTCTATACAGGAACGCCGTCGCTACGGAGACGCTGCGCAGCTGATTGAAGGAACCGAAAGCGGTAGGGAGCTGTGTGCACCCGTCCCCTGGCTGCCTCTCTTAAACCCGCCTGAGAAAGACGCTGCTCTCAGTGTGGGGGGCTCTGGGCTAGGGTAAAAAGGATTGGACTTCTAAAAAAAAACAAAAAAAACACCAAAACAGGAAAAAAATAAAATAAAAAATAAATACTAAAGGAGAGAGCCTGGAGAGAGCCTGGAAACCGCAGGAAGGGGTAAGTGCTGTTAACCCCAGTTTTATCCCAGTAAGGGGGAAAATTGAAGGTAACAAAGGAAAAATAACTGCCTCCAGAACAGAATGGAGAAAGAGGAAGACGGGCAAGTAATATAAATTTATGCTTTATCTCTGGTTTGTCTACTTGGTCTTATAGTGTGGATTGCATATGGCCTGGTGAAGATGATGTATCCTATAATACAGTTAAACACTGTATAAATTCGGTCTAAAGGTTGCGTTCTAGAGGGTCTGCCCCCAGAGGGAAAGGATATTAATTAAAAAAAAAAAAAAAACAGGAACGTTTTAGTAAATTATATCTAAACCTACACCTCATGACCACATATAATATAACATCTTTGGACCTGGAGGAAAGGGGACTAGCTCTATCCATATAAAAGAAAAAAAAAAAAGAGGATTGTTGTAACTCAAGTTGTGTATAGAGGAAAATCTGTCTGATCACACACCAAGGAACACCTGTGTTACATATCTACGCATAGAGTATAATTGTGGATTTGGCTGTATAAACATTCATTCCGAGTTAAAAGGCTGTTTTGTGATATCAACATATTTTTCATCCCTCACTGCTAATATATAGCCTAGGGGAGGAGGTCATCGCCCCTGTGAGAGCAGAGGACTGAACGCTTGGGAGGGGGTACCCTGCTGGGGGGACGGGATTTACCACCCTGTCCCGGCTGGACTAGGGCTACAGTGAAAAAAAAAAAAAAGGGGGACAGTTACAAAAATTATCTGTCAGGGTGTTGAACCACTTGGATAAGACGGCCCTAATTATACAGAGGGGAGGTGGTGGGCTGTTTAGTCGCCAATCAGCAGTAATTAAGTCGAATAAATTATCTTGGTAGCCAACTTAGTCAGTGGAGATGTTTGTCTAGAGACTCAGGAGCCCTCTTTTGATAGATATCGCAAGTCTGGGCCAGACCTGTTAAAGGAAGCAGGAGCTCCCTGGGACCCAGAAGTGAGCCCTTGGAACAGGGCAGGCGGCCGGAATAAAAAAGCCTGACTCAAGAGCAGTTCTAGGAAACAAATGAAAGGTAAAACCACGAAAGGAGCGTCTGCTAACACAGCTAACCCATCCAGGACAAGTGCAAGCCCGGGAACCATTAGAAAGTACATGGTGCAGGATTCCGGCAAGAATAGTCCAGGCAAACAAAAAGAGACCAAAATCAAAACACCTGAGTGCACCCCTAGGATAGGGACAAGAAGACAGACAGTAGAGGCAGATATCCACATAGGAAGCAGTGAAATAACTGAAGAGGCAACAATGGAACCCCAGCAATAAAAAACTACTCCCCACTAAAAGTGAAATGGCGGAAATGTTTGCCAAACTGGAAGTAACTATAAAGGGGGAAATAGGCTCTCTCCGAGAAGAGATGAATCATATGCTGCAAAGAGTGGAAGAAGCAGAAACAAAGATGGATAAACAAAATGAAGAGATAAAGGAACTTAAATCCCAGATGAAAGAGCTACAAAGAGAACAGAGGAATCTACGCTACAGAGCGGAAGACCAGGAAAATAGAAGTAGAAGGAAGAATTTACGGATCAGGGGCTTGCCGGAACCACAAGGGGGAACCGAAGACCTTCAAGGAGTGATGGACGAAATATTTGGGAGAATGGTGTACACTCCGGAGAATGTGAAAAAAATAAAGTTCGAGAGAATACACAGGATAAGAAAACCGGCAGAAATAAAGGGTGAGGTCCCAAGAGATGTCATTGCAAGATTTCACAAGTACAGCGACAAAGAGAAAGTCAAGGAAAATCTGAAAAAGAACTACCCAGTGAAGTACGGCGAGACAAAGTTGCAGATATTTCCGGACCTGGCAGCAGAAACACTAGCTAGGAGAAGAATACTAAAACCACTCCTTGAACAGTTAAAAGTTCATGATGTCCATTATTCATGGGGGTTCCCAGCTTGCCTTACTGGTCGTAAAGATGGCAGATCGGCCACTTTAAGATTCCGAGAAGAAACAGCTAAATTTTGCGATCGATTAGAGGTTCCTCTGGTGGAAATACGGGGTTGGTGGGTTAAAACTGGGGACGTAGAAGTTCATGGGATGCAGCAGGCTTGGAGGCCAATATTTAAAACGAGAAAACCATAATGGATTAGTCATAAGACCTAGCCAAACAAGGTTAAACTAAGATCTGGGGGTGTGTGAGGGATGGGGGGGGTGGGGGGTGGGGGGGTGGAGGGGGGGAGGGGGGGACTAACCAGGCCTGGGCACCCCCTAATATCAGAGGGAGCATTGGGAAAGGGGCGGCCCAGTCCGATCTCAACCTCAGGGGGAGAACCGAAGGGGCGGGTGGAGATGGAGGAGCCACGGTTTTTTTCTTGGGCCATGAGAGGGCCTAATATCCCCATGGGGGAAGGGGAGGGAAGGGGGAGTGGGGTGGGTATTGGGAGAGGTTGGAGGGAGGGGGAGGGAACGGGTTGGGGGAATAGGAAGGAGTGGAGGGCCGGTAGGAAAGTACAGCGATTAATTTTGAATTTTGAATCCCCCGGACACCACTCTGCTGCAGGGACTAGGAAAGAACTTCTGTAAGATAGATGAGCAATATTAAAATAATCTCATATAATGTACGAGGTTTGAACGCAAGGGTGAAGCGTATTAATATTCTGCAGGAACTGAGATTCCGGGGGGCTGACGTGGTTTTTCTTCAGGAGACTCATTTTCTCCTGGAGAGGAACCAAAAAATCTTCTCCAAGGACTTTCCAGTTTGGTTCTATGGTGACTCATCCACACCACGCGCAAAAGGAGTAGCCATTGGGTTTGCCAATGGAGTAAGGTTCGAACTACATGAGAGAAGGACTGACCCAGAAGGTCGGTTTTTGTTCCTAAAAGGGAAACTCAATGGTGTTGAATGTTCACTGGCAAACATTTATGGCCCAAACAAAAACCCACATAACTTTATGATCAGGAGTTTGGCAGAATTTACCGAATTCAAGGAAGGCCTAGCTATAATGGCTGGGGATTTTAATCTGTGTTTAGCGCCGGAGAAGGATAAATCGTCCCATGTGCGGGGGGCAAGTTCGGTCTGGGTCAGTAGAGTGAGAAAGAAAATGCACCAGTGCCAAATGGTGGACGTGTGGAGGACGCAACATGCCGACAGTAGAGATTATACGTTCTATTCCCCCGTACATGGGACTTATTCTAGATTGGACTTCTTTTTGATCGAGCATTGCTGGTTAGAGGAGATCGTTAGCTCAGAGATAGGGGTGGTGACTTTCTCTGACCA
Organism: Lithobates clamitans; assembly: GCA_037952925.1. Classification (NCBI taxonomy): domain Eukaryota; kingdom Metazoa; phylum Chordata; class Amphibia; order Anura; family Ranidae; genus Lithobates; species Lithobates clamitans. The sequence continues at coordinate 3,207,378 of JBBGZY010000732.1, forward strand.
TGCGCCTGTAGATTTGATGGTAAACATGAGACAGACCCATAATAAGAGCTTTAGTTGGAAGTTAAATGAAGAACTAATAAATGATAAAGAGATACGGGACTTGGTGTTGAGGGAACTAGAGTTTTATTTTAAAACTAATGAAACAGCTGAAGTTTCAGAGTCAATAATATGGGAGGCCCACAAAGCCTATATTAGGGGGATCCTGATTAAGGCAGGTGCGGAAAAGAAGAGAAAGAGAAGGGAAGATAAACTTGTAATCATGAGTGAAATAGAGGAACTTGAACAGATCCATAAAAAGGAGGGGGGGAAGAAGGTGCTCCTTAGACTCCACAACAAAAGAGAGGCCATGAGAACCCTAATAGAACAAGACACGCGAGAAACGTACAATTTATTAAAGAAAGAGAGATATGTGGGAGGTAATAAACCGGGGAAGTTCCTAGCAAAGATCCTAAAAAAAAGGAAGTCCAACAATTATATCGAGAAAATCAAGACTCTAGAAGGGGAGGTAAAATAAAAACAGGAGAAATTGCCAAAGTTTTCCAAAAGTACTATGAGGGACTGTATTCGATCAACAGTACAACCTCAAAAAGAGAGACAGAAAAAAAAAGGGAAAGAACTAAAGTTTTCTTTCAGGAACTCGGTTTAAGGAAAATAGAAGAAGATATATATAATCTACTTGAGGGTCCCATTACGGAAGAGGAAATTAAAAAAACTTTGAGGGAGACGTCAGTAGGGAAAAGTCCCGGGCCTGATGGTTTCTCAGTAATATATTACAAAAGGTTCCAAGATCTCCTAATTCCTAAACTCTGTACATATATGAACGGGATAGGCACGAAGTGGGAGATGGGAAAAGAAGCGTCAGAAGCAATTATTGCCATCATTTTGAAGGAGGGCAAGGACAGTACTCTCTGTTCCAGCTATAGGCCAATAGCGCTCCTAAACGCAGACACGAAACTGTTCGCGAAAATACTGGCAGGGAGAGTGAAGCATATTCTAAATAATATGATACACCCAGACCAGGCGGGATTCATTCCGGGTAGGGAGGGACGGGACAATGGGATCAGAACCCTTATGGTAATTCAAAAAATGAGAGACAGCGGAGCCCCAGGTCTACTCCTGTCAATAGACGCTGAGAAAGCTTTTGACAGGGTAGACTGGGGCTTCATGTTCAGTGCGCTGGAGGAAATAGGACTCGGACCAATTATGATCAGAAGGATAAAGGCATTGTACACATGTCCCTCAGCAAAGGTCAAGGTCAATGGAACGCTGTCAGAACCGTTTAAAATGTCAAACGGAACAAGACAGGGCTGCCCATTGTCCCCCCTTTTGTTTGTGCTGATGCTTGAGCCCTTGCTCGAACGGATAAGGCTCAACCCGGATATTTCGGGGGTTTCGGACGGTGAGGAAGAACACAAACTGGCTGCTTTTGCAGATGATATTTTGTTGTATATTACTAGACCTAGAATAACTCTTCCTAACCTGCTAAAAACTCTGAAAGATTACGGAGAAATATCAAACTTTAAGATTAATCCAATTAAATCTGAAATATTAGAAATCAAGACTGACAAAAAAGATCATATGGTCCACAAAGAATTCCCATTTTCATGGGGAAAAAAGGAGATAAACTACCTTGGGGTAAAAATAACAGGGAATAGAGAGTCACTGTTTCAGGCTAACTTCATTCCCCTCCTAAATGAGATCAAGAAGGAGTTGAATAGAATCACAAGAGGACAGCTGTCATGGGGGGGAAGAATCAATATTATTAAAATGGCAATCCTACCAAAGATTCTATTTAAAATGCAGATGTTACCAATCCCGCTTCCACAAGTATATCTTAAAAAACTGCATTCTCTTATTATTAAATTTATTTGGAGGGGAAAAAAGTCACGTATAAGTTATGACACTTTGGCAAGGGATAAAGAGAAAGGGGGGTGGGGAGCACCAGACATTAGATTATATCACGAAGCAATCACTTTATCTAGAATTATAGACTGGACAAAAGGAAATAATGAGAAGAGGTGGGTAAAAATGGAAAATACAATTAGTAAAGTAGAGTTAAGTAAAGTTATCTGGATACCTTCACATTATAGGAAACTTTGTTTTGAGGCACACAGTATCACTAGACATACTCTGAAAATATGGGATAATTTGCACAGGAGGGAAAAATGGGAGTACAACTCTCCTTTGATCCCTCTGAGGGACACCGAGTTTTTTGCACCGGGAATGGAGAATCTAAGTGGGAGATGGATACTGCAAGGAGGAGCTCAGCTAAAGGATGTTATGCAGAAAGGTAAAATATGTTCATTTCAGGACCTGAAAAGTAAAAGTGACCTTCTGACCCTTAATGGGTGGCGATACAGTCAGTTAAAAAACTTTGTCGAAACGCTCCCCCAACCAATTAGAATGACGGATAACCTCAAACCGTTTGAGAAGCTCTGTGTTGGTCAAGATGGGAAGAAGGGGAATTCAAAAACCTATAGGATACTAGTGGACCTGAAGGGAACAGACATTCCAGCATACATCAAAAAATGGGAATTAGAACTAAAATCAAAACTTAAAGAAGATGAGGTTACAACCCTACTGAAACGAGTTCATAGTACTTCGGTAAACTATAAAATGTCTGAGCTAAATTACAAATGCTTGTCAAGATGGTATATTACCCCAGATAGAGTTTCTAAATACCAGAACGAAATTTCACAACTATGCTGGAGGGGATGTATGGAATTGGGCACAACGGCACACGTTTGGTGGCACTGCACAAGGATAAGGGAATTCTGGGATGATATCAGGAAAATCACTGGTGAGATAACCCAAATAGCTGTGCCGGATGACCCATGGGCATGTCTGTTCCACGGCTTCAGAATGTCAACTGAATTATATCTGAGAACACTAGTCCCCCAAATGTTGAACGCAGCTAAGAGTTTGCTTGTAAGCCATTGGCAGGAGAAACATGGTCCAACAATACAAGAATGGTACGACAAAATAAACGAAACCCAGAATTTAGAGTATTTGAGGTGTACTGAGGAAGCGGAATTGGAAGAGTTCGAGGAAAAATGGAAGAAGTGGCAAAAATTTAAAAGCTCACCAAGGGTGTTAGAGGTCTTGAGAACTCAATAGAGCTTGCTGGGGGAACCCAGCGAGAAGGATAGAGGAACAGGCAGCAGAAGTGGTGTCCATTGTGGGAGGGGGATTCAGTTAACATGATGGAGTACGGAGGAAGAAATATAAGTTTTTGTGAAGGAGTAGGCCGAGGTAGGGGGAGGGAGGGGAAGGGTAGGGGGCCTGATTAGTGGGGTTTAAATGGGGTTTAAGTTCAGATCTACGATTAAAAATTAGATAGATCAGTTTGATGCTACAAATAAGTAGATAGCTACAAAAGAGATCTGTAATATTGAAAGAAAAAACAAGAGACAAAAGGTATTAAAGCCACCATGATGTGAGTAATGAGTCGGGAAAGTATTGAACCGTTAAGGTGAAACTTTCACCCCCGAAAACGAACACTGATGTGGCAGGAAAAAAAAAAAAAAATGTAATTTTGCTGCTCTCATTCATAACACTATGTACGGCCGCTATGTAAGCAGCCTTACATAGTGTGGGGCATGGACTCAGCCCCCTGAGGCATGATTGGCCAAAGGCACCCTGCCTTTGGCCAGTCACGGCTCTCACAGCAAAGCGTGCTATGATTGGCCAAAGCATGCAGGTCATGTGAGTACCCGATGTTCGAGTTGAACTTACGTTTGACTCGAACTTCGGACTCATCCCTAAATATAACTACAGTATGTGTCTGCTGTGTGCACTGGAATGTACTTTAGTAGCATTAGCTATATACATTAAGCAGTGCTGTGTTCAGGGACAAGTACAGATGAATTCCTGTCTGCTGCTGCATTTAAAGAGAGTTGGGCTAAATGTATCTTTGCCTTTTAGGGAAAGCTTTGTAAACAAGGCACTTTCACCCCCTTCCAGGCCGATTTTCAAGTTTCAGCGCTGTCGCATTTTAAATGACAATTGTGCGATTATGTAACATTGTAACCAAATTAATTTTTAATATTTTTCTTTACACAAATAAAGCTTTCTATTGGTGGTATTTAATCAATGCTGAGTTTTTTTTTTTTTTACTAAAAATAAATATTGAAAAAAAAGTTTCTTAGTTTCTGTCAGTAAATTTTGTAAATAAGTAATTTTTCTCCTTCACTGATGTGTGCTGATGAGGCTGCACTGATGGGCACTAATGAGGCGGCACTTATGGGCACTGATTTGGTGGCACTGATGAAGAGGCACTAATGTGCCACACTGATGGGCACTGAGATGCGGCACTGATGAGCCCCGATAGGCAGCACTAATGGGCACTGATAGCTGGCAATGGTGAGCATTAATAGGTAGCACTGATTTGCACTGATAGGTGGCACTAATGGGCACTGAGAGGCGGCACTGGTGGGTGGCACTGATAAGCACTCATGGGTGGCACTGATGGGATGCACAGATGGGCATTGATGGTCAGCACTGATGAGCAGACGCTGATGAGCACTGAAAGGCAACTCTGACTGGCATCACTAATAGACACCGGTTGGTGTTATTGCTGGGGCTTTACTGTAATCAGGGCACTGATGATCAGTACCCCGATTACCTGTCCTGGTCTCCCCTGCCAGGAGATGCCGCTGATCGGCTCTCCTCACCACACACTCTGTCAATCACATGGTTAAAGAGCTGCATCATTGCCTCTTTACAGAGATCGGGGTCGCACCGTGTCCTGGGAACAGGACGCGGGCGCTCAGGAGCAGCCTTTCTGGGGCACAGTCATATTACATCATTCCATAATGAGAGCCGCACCGCTCCTCCATCATTTGACAGTGGGCGGGTGGCAGGTGGTTAACCACTTGCCGACCGCCGCACGACGATGTACGTCGACAGAGCGGCACGGGCAGGCAAAAGGGCTTACCTGTACGTCCCTGCCTGCCCGCGGGTGGGGGGTCCGATCGGACCCCCCCCGGTGCCTGCGGCGGTCGGATCGAGGTCAGGGTCGATCAAAGGTGAGGGGGAGGCCACTCATTCGTGGCCCCCCCCTCGCGATCGCTCCTGGCCAATGACAAGCTTCCTCGGCTTCTGTGAATGTAAACAGAAGCAGAGGAAGTGATGTCATCTCTCCTCGAGCCGGTCTTTTCGTCCGGCGCCGAGGAGAGAAGACATCCAAGTAAGTGCACCAACACTACACATACAGTAGAACACGCAGGCACACTTGTCACCCCCCTGTCACCCCCCGATCACCCCCTGATCACCCCCCTGTACCCCCTGTCACTCTGACACCAATAGCAGGTTTTTTTTTTTTCTGATTTATTGCATTGGTGTCAGTTTGTGACAGTTACAAGTGTTAGGGCAGTTAGGTTAGCCCCCTTTAGGTCTAGGGTACCCCCCTTTAGGTCCAGGGTACCCCCCTAACCCCCCTAATAAAGTTTTAACCCCGTGATCACCCCCCGTCGCCAGTGTCACTAAGCGATCGTTTTTCTGACCGCTGTATTAGTGACACAGGTGACGCTAGTTAAGGAGGTAAGTATATAGGTTCGCTGTCAGTGTTTTATAGCGACAGGGACCCCCATATACTACCTACTAAAGGTTTTAACCCCTTGATTGCCCCCTAGTTAACCCTTTCACCAGCAATCACCATATAATTGTTACAGGTGACGCTGGATAGTTGGTTTGTTTTTTGTAGTTTATTGTAGTTTATTACAGTTTTAGGGCACCCGCCGTTTATTACCCTATAAAGGTTTAACCCCCTAATTGCCCGGCGGTGATAGAAGTTAAGTTTTTAGGATCAGATAAGGTCTGCGTCGCCCCAGGCAGCGTCAGGTTAGCGCCAGTACCGCTAAAACCCACGCACGCAGCATACACCTCCCTTAGTGCTATAGTATCTGAACGGATCGATATCTGATCCGATCAGATCTATACTCCCCAGCAGTTTAGGGTCCCCCAAAAAAACGCAGTGTTAGCGGGATCAGCCCAGATACCTGCTAGCACCTGCGTTTTGCTCCTCGGCCCAGCCCAGCCCAGCCCACCCAAGTGCAGTATCGATCGATAACTGTCACAAAACACTAAGCACACATAACTGTAGCGTTCGCAGAGTCAGGCCTGATCCCTGCGATCGCTAACAGTTTTTTGGTAGCGCTTTGAATCAGTCGCTGACAGTCAGGAGCTTTTTTGCCTGTGAGTCTCACTAGTGTACCCCTAAATTTAGAGCCCAAAATGGCAAATAGAAGGTACACTAGTGAAGAGGCCTACAGGATTCTGAGCATGACAGATAGTGAAGAGGAAGTCACTCATCTGTCAAGTTCAAGCTCAGAATACGAACCTGTAGAGGACAGCGGCTCCATGACAGATAGCTCTGACGACGGAGTTGTGGTCCCTGCTAGGGTCAGGCGTACCAGACCCCGATCTTCTTCTTCTGTCCTTGAAGTGCAAGAACCGCAGGGCTCTCGTAGGGAGCAGAGAGGTACTAGTGCTGCTACTCCTTCTGGTGAACTGGCAAGCACCAGCGGCCTAGTACACCCTGGTCGTACATCCAGCACTGCAGTATCACGTGGTGACGTGGCGAGTCCCATAAGTGCAGTTCAAGCTGGCGAGGTGGCAAGCACAACTAGTGTCCCGCTGCCACCAATAGGACAAAGACAGGCCCGTCGTGCCCATAGTGCCCTTCCTGCTGCATTCGCCAATCCGAATTGGGTACCCACCACTTCTGCAGCACCCGTACTTCCCCCTTTCACTGGCCAACCCGGAATTCAGGTGGAAACAGTTGACTTTATGCCACTGGATTTTTATTCACTGTTTTTCACCGAAGATCTCTATAGATCTATTGTGGACCAAAGCAATTTGTATGCTGGTCAACACATCGCCGCTAATCCCCAGTCCTCCCTTGCCAGAGATTGGAGACCAATTACGGTCTCCGAATTTAAGATCTTTCTGGGCCTTTCCCTCAACATGGGCATAACCAAAAAGAGTGAGTTGCGGTCATATTGGTCCACTGACCCAATTCACCATATGCCCGTGTTCTCTGCTTCAATGGCCAGGGCGCGATACGAGCAGATTTTGCGGTTCATGCACTTCAACGACAATGAACTCTGTCGTCCTCGTGGAGACCCTGCATACGATCGGCTCTACAAAATTCGGCCCCTCGTAAACCACTTCAACCAACGTTTTGCAGACTTGTTTACCCCCCATCAAGTTGTCTGCGTTGATGAGTCCCTGATTAAGTTTTCTGGCCGCTTGTCCTTCAAACAGTACCTTCCCAGCAAGCGTGCCAGATACGGGGTCAAGATGTATAAGCTCTGTGACAGAGCCACAGGCTATACATGTAGATTTATGGTTTACGAGGGCAAAGATAGTCACGTAGAGCCGATAAACTGCCCTGACTACATAGGAAGCGCTGGCAAGATAGTGTGGGACTTGGTGTCACCCTTATTCGGAAAGGGGTACCACTTGTACGTGGACAATTATTATACGAGCGTGCCACTTTTTAGTCACTTGTTTGATCAGCAGATTGGAGCATGTGGCACCGTGCGACTTAATCGCCGGGGCTTTCCCCAGCGGCTTGTAGAGTCCCGTCTTAGGCTGGGGGAGAGAGCCTGCTTGAAGTATAATAATTTGCTCGCTATGAAGTGGAGGGATAAGAAGAATGTTTTCGTTCTCACCTCCCTTCATGCAGACACGACGACCCAAATTACTACGGCGACTGGTGTTGTGGAGAAACCCCTCTGTGTCCACGAATACAACCTTGGATATAAATAGTGTAGCGCTAGTATTAAATCACAAAAAAAGGATAAAAATCGCAAGAAGCATAGTATCCAACTTGGACCACCATAAATCTAGAGAGTGGTGCCAAGAAGGATTTAGATAGATCTCTATTCCCCTCACAGAAATCTATAGATCAATAAAGGATCAGATTCCAATGGTAGTGTCTGTGCACCCCATAACTAAATTAAATGAGGTAGTGAACAAAAAAGCAACAAAGAAAATATGCATATAACTATTTGATTCATAACACCATATACCCTAAATGGTACTGGAAAGAGTCTCTATAAGTGTCTGTTTAAATAAAAATTAAAGGTTCAAAAGTCCAAAATAGATGATGATGTCTATATGCCACATAGGTTGAGAGGAGATGGTATACAATGATGGAGGCTTACCGGAACCGTTGGACTCACAGAGACATATATCCCTTGAGTCAGAAAAGCTGGTGTTGCCACCGGGCAATAGAATGAGGTGTCACGCTCGACCGATACGGAATCCGGATGCTGTATCCAAAGCTCCCAACGACTTTCTTTCTTGTGTGACCAAATTACGTGATGGCTCATAGAAAGTAAAAAAGGGGCCACATAGTGTAATACCGTTTAAGAGAGATAAAATTTATTGTGGTAGAAAACTTACATGTTCCATGGTAAAAAAGCGCTTAATTTAAAATTGATGGCAGGCAGTGGAGTCTCCCGACGCGTTTCGTCTCATTAGACTTCCTCTGGGGTACCTTACCACCGCTGCCATACTTACTTATATATCTACCAAGACCCCCTTTGATGAGAATCCGGCGTGTGCCACTTGTTTACTTGCACTTCCGGGTGTCACCAAAATGGCGGCCCCGCGTGCGTTCCAAGCCTCTTTCCACTGGCTTCTATGCGTTCCAACCATCCTTTATACAAAAATAGGGAACATAAATATCCATTTATTATCAGGTGGTTGAGTCCTATAGACAATTAATGCCACCAGTGTTGTATAGAGGTAATAAATACTAATATACTTTGAGGAAAGAAAACCGGATCTCCCTCGGAAAGTGGTTAGAACCGGATGTCCACTCCTCATGACGTATTTGGCCTCGACTTCCGCCCATATGGAGCGCAAGCTGGACGGCCATTCGCCGTATGCGTGCCACGCCTCAGTGTAGCGGAAGGCATGGCGCAATGTCGTCATTGGCGGTCCGCTCTTCAACGCATGCGTACTACGTCTCAGTGTAACGGAGGACGCGATGTCGTCATTAGCGGTCCCCTTTCTTAACACGCCTACCGTTTAAACAAAGGTGTTCTAATTGTAAAGTGCGTAGTGTGTATTTAAGGTGTTGACAGCAGTACATAAAGTAAAATATTCATGTTTAATCTTTGCTATAGGGCTATTCGTGCTGAACGTGAAAGTATAACAATCAAATAAAGATGCAAAAGAAATAAAGTCTTACGGTGACAAGTGTTGATGTGTCCGCATTATTCATGACAGATGTATACATTACGCTGGAATGTATATATTACACTGGAATGTTGTTAACATCCGCCAAATGGGTGTAATTGATATGTGCAATGTGAGTTGAGGGAAAGGGCTGAGATTTTCAACCGATGGAATAATACTACACATAAACCATCTTTTAATTTGTAGGTCTAATGTAGATTTGTGTAAAAAATCAATGTGCAATGTGAAATGAGGGAGAAGCTAGGTTTTAGAACCGATTGGATAATGTTAAATATATACCCATCTCCCAGACTCATGAATCATAGATATGTAAATATAAAAATCCTGTAGGTTGTAAGAACACAAAAAAAGGGGGGGGGTCTAGGCCCAAGACGGATTCTCAATAGGGGGTCCATATTGCACAATTAATTGCACTCAAAGATTATAAGATATACATCCCAAAAAAAGGAAAGTGTGAAGAATATATATCCAAAAGTACTTAAAAATGAATACAAATACATATTCATGCGTGTAATATATAATCAACTCCCACCAACTAATAAGCCTTAAAATTAATCAGTAAAAATATTTCAAAGAATTGGGTAATAACTATTCCCTATCCTCTAAAGTGTAATCTAATTCGAACTTCATTATTAACAGCCTTGATTCCAGAACTAGATGTAGTCGTGTTCATTCTACGATTCATTAATGAAGGCGTTAATGTCTAGATCCACATTCATACCCCTTGGGTGAAAAGACTGTAATTCGTGGATCCAGAACATTTCTAAACGAGAAACGCCTCTAGTTAGAGCCCAGCCTCTCCATGGGGGGGGTGTATTTGTCGATTATCATAAACAGTGAGCCAGTAGGATCACTGTTATGAGCCTCTTTATAGTGTCTCGGGACACTATGTTTTGAGTCTCGACTTTTGATGAGGCTAATATGTTCACTCACTCTTTTCGTGAAGGTCCTGGTTGTTCGACCCACATATTGTTTGCCACATGGGCAAACAATTAAATAAACGACATATCTGGTATTGCATGTGCAGAAGGGTTTAACAGTATGGGGGTCATTTACTATAGCGCTATGGCGCTAATTCGCGCAAATTGCCGCGAATTAGCGCTAATTCGCGGCAATTTAGCGCTAATTCGCGGCAATTTAGCGCAAATTAGCGCTAATAGCGGTAATACGCGCTAAAACGGTATTCACTATAGCGCTGGTGAGAAAATTCTCCCAAAATCGAATTTACTATAGCTCCCTGAAACTAAATAGAGCTCAAACCCTTACTCTGCTAAAACCTAGAGAATTGCACATGGAAATAATTTTTAGAGCATGATATAATTGCCTAAATGGCACTGAAATATGCGGTATATTATTTAAAGATTATCTGCTTTTAAACTGTGTGAAAAAGTGATTTCTACACTGAAATATCTTTAAAAGTCTGAAAAGTGAAAAATTCCCCGTTTTGGACAACTAGGTGCCAACACAACTGAGCATGCTCAGACCTGAAAATAACTCTCATTTTATCTCCAGTGTCTTTTTTACCTGGAGGTATAGTAAATACCAAAATGAGAGCTAATTAGAGAACATTTTTTGGAAGTTAAAATTTAGTCCAAATGAAGTTTCAGTCATTGATTCTAATGGAACAATTCTAACTTTCACAAAAAAACCTTTTAATGTTGAGATGAAATGTATCTTTCTGTGAAATAAACTTTCCTTTGCAACATTGTTGCTTCTACTTAAAATATTTTGATTTTAAGAATGCTACAATGTGGAATGTTTTGATGTTTTGGTAAAATATATTTTTCTCTGTCACTTTCACTTGTTATTCTTCATCTCACAACCATCTTTACCCCAAACTCACACAGGTGTCTTTATAATCCACAAACAATACCATTGCTGATGAAAATTTAAAATGAATCACATTTTTTTGTGCTTTGTATTATTTCCAAATATTCATAATTTGAGCCCAAAAAATGTGATATGTGTACCAACATCAGAAATCAAAATGTAATTCCCAAAAATTTGAGGGTAATATTCTACTCTCACCCACAAAAAAACACCAAATATCACAGAATAAATCAAGAAGAATAACTCTTGAGTAATGTAATTCCATCACCTGTATGTCCATAGAAATGCAGTATTTATGTGTTTTTATGTGTAGTTATGTGTAGTTATGTGTAGGAGGGTCTCACACGTGGCAGCTCTGTGGCTTAGAGGTTAGAACTTCTGCTTAGTATCTCTGAGGGTCTGGGTTCAAATCCCAACCATGTTACTGCATGTGAAGAAGTTGTCTCATCTCCCAGGTCCTATAATTATGTCTAAATGTAGTAGTTATGTGTAGGAGGGTTCCACCACCATTGTAAGTCTTTTCCAGATACACTATATAGCCAAAAGTATTGGGACGCCTGCCTTTACACACACATGAACTTTAATGGCAGCCCAGTCTTAGTCCGTAGGGTTAAAATTTGATTTGGCCCACCCTTTGCAGCTAGAACAGCTTCTGGGAAGGCTGTCCACAAGGTTTAGTCTGCCTATGGGAATGTTTGATCATTCTTCCAGAAGTGCATTTGTGAGGCCAGGCACTGATGTTGGATGAGAAGGCCTGGCTTGCAGTCTCTACTCTAATTCAGCCAAAGGGTGTTCTATCGGGTTGAGGCCAGGACTCTGTGCAGGGCAGTCAAGTTTCTCCACCCCAAACTTGCTCATCCATGTCTTTATGGACCTTGCTTTGTGTACTGGTGTGCAGTCATGTTGGAACAGGAAGGGGCTTTCCCCAAACTGTCCTCACAAAGTTGGGAGCATGAAATTGTCCAAAATGTCTTGGTATGCTGACGCCTTAAGAGTTCCCTTCTCTGAAACTAAGAGGCCAAGCCCAACCCCTGAAAAACAACCCCACACCATAATCCCCCTCCACCAAATCATTTGGACCAGTGCACAAAGCAGGGTCCATAAAGACATGGATGAGTGATTTTGGGGTGGAGGAACTTGACTGGCCTGCACAGAGTCCTGACCTCAACACAACAGAACACCTTGGGGATAAATTAGAGAGGAGACTGTAGGTCAGGCCTTCTCATCCAACATCAGTGCCTGACCTCTCAAATGCACTTGGAAGAATGGTCAAACATTCCCATAGACACACTCCTAAACCTTGTGGACAAGAAGAGTTGAAGCTGTTATAGCTGCAAAGGGTGGGCCAAATGAGTTTTGAACCCAATACTAATACTGGGATGCCATTACAGTTCACGTGTGTTTAAAGGCAGGCATCCCAATACTTAGGCCAATATACTGTATATTTCTTGTGACACTGAGCATGGCTATGGACTTAGGGCTGGTTCACACCACAGAGATGCAGAGAACATGTGTGGGGTTGCCTGGTGGCTAAGTGGGTAGCAGTTCTGTCTAGCAGCACCTGAGATGTTGGTTCAATTCCCCAACATGCTAATACTTGTGTTGAAGTTTATATGTTCTCCCTGTGTGGGTTTCTCACCACAATCTAAAGACATGCTGGCATCTTATTTGTCTCCTGTCGAAATAGGTTCTAATGTAAGAACGTTAATTTTGGACTTTATATTGGAAGCTCATTGCAGCCAGGGACTGATGTTAATGTTTATTAGCACTAATCATGCCCAGGGACTTGGACATTTCAAATTTTAGGGTTTACACTGCGCAGGTACATATGCTTAGAAAACTGTTGCTTTGTTTATGTGGATGCAAATGGACTTTGATCTTTGTCCTGTAGTTGGAGATTTGACGCACATAGCCAAGGCTAACACAGTTGTGAATACTATTATGTGTTCCTGCTCATCAGGTGCAATCACTTTAGACATACATGAAGAGACAGATTGAAAGATACTGGTGGGCGTGTACTTCTATTGGGTGTGTCAGTGTGCTAACAATACAACCTCTCTTATATAAAGGCCTGCAGTAGGGGGGTTCGTTTGGCCTGAGAAGGTCAGGTTTTTTGTTGTGATGGAGAAGGAATGATATTGGAAGATTTGATGAAATTCTTGTGCATTTTTTCAATCAAAAGTGGGTTTATGTGGCCATGCTTTCAATGTTGTGTGTGTATTGTTCCTGTCTGATCATGCAAACATCGTTTGGAAGCATCTGCTGACCTACTCTTTTTGATCTCGTTTAATCGTGTACACCGAAATGCAGCTTCCAGCAGAACATGGTCATCAATGTATGTATGTGTGGATTGTGGGCTGGTGGTGGGTGTTTTGAATAAGTCTTTTGCAATATTATGTTGGAATGCTTTGTAAGAATGACTGTTAAGTATGTTTCTATAATCTTTCAGATAATAATGTGATGTGTTGCCTGTTATACACTGAAATTAAAGCTGTGTCCACTATAAGGTTTTGTCTAATTTTAGATTGTAAGCTCCTATGAGCAGGGCCCTTAAAATTCCGTTGCTAAATGTAGTACCATATATCCTGTCCAAATTTTTTTGAAGCTAGTAAATGTAAATTTATTTTTCTGCTGGTAAAATAAAAGTACATTGAGCTCTTGTTGTGGTGTGTGGGGTTTTTTTTTTTTTTTCCTTATACTTTTCTTTCTTTAGTTTTTGTGGGTGGTGGTTTTGGGAAAGTGCAATATCTCTTTTATATTTTATTTAAATATGTATTTGTGCACCAAAAAACGAATCTCTTTGCCCTGGTTCACATGCTACTTTGAAATTGTGCTACTTCACTTGAAGTAGCATGATTTCAAAGTAGCAAGGTCAGTGTGATTTCAGGTGGCTTCATACACAAATGTCTATTGAAGTCGCACCTGAAATCGGCAAAAGTAGTGCAGGAACTACTTTAGCAAATTGATGCGGTGCCACAAAAAAAATGTTGCATCAATTGGAAGAGTGCCATTGCCAATAGTTATGTGATTTGATCTCTCAAATCGCATGTCCAATCGCTCCAATGTAAACCTAGGCTTCTGCACAACTGCAAGTTCTATATAAAGATTCCACCTTTATCATTAACAGCTGTGGAGAATTGTAGGTAATGAATTCAGCTGGTGGATAGGCAGTGTTTGAATGTGTCAGCTCTGGGTCACATTGGTGTGATTTGACATGTCAAATCTGTGGCAATTGCACTGTTCTAATTGGTGCGATTTGTTTTGCTATTGGTGCAGAAACCTGCACTGATGTTGCCCCCACAGTCGGGACTGACATGCAGGAATGAAATTGTGGGAGTTCAGCTGAACGCTTTCCTCCTGCTGTCAGTGTGAACCAGGGCTCAAACTGGGCCTTTTGCCTTTGTAATTCACCTGCTGCTAACCCAGGGACACCATTTCTTAGCAAACTCCCTTAAGTTTACCTTCAAATATATGTAGAAATACAGATTTGCATATCTGAAAATAAAAAAATACTAATCATGGTTGAGATCAAATATTCGCATCTGCAATCAAAAGTGTGGTTTCACCTTCTGACCTGGAAATTAGTCATTGTATGCACCCGGAAGTTCTTGTGCTGGTCAGGATCTCAATTTAGGTGGACATGGCGAGGTCTCTTTAGCAGAGAGGAGGCGCTGCTTATTGGCCGGGTAAGTGTAGGATATGTACTTGTACTTAATCAATGCGGGGGTGGATGTCATAGTTAGATTTGGTGTGGGTGGGGTTCATTGATTTGTTTGGCATCACCACACATTTGCTTCCGTCCCATGTGCACACATCACTTCCTGCATTTGTTCTGCTGATGTAAATCAGTAAGGACTATGCAAGTATAAATGAGAGCTCCTTTTATTAAAATATATATGACTTGTTTCACAGCTGGGTGAATTTTCCAGCAAATTTGGACCTTTGAGTTGCATGACAAGTTGTACCCCATGATTCTCAATGACAACCATTCATATCTGTGCTACTTTAAGTCGCACCAACTTCAAAGAAGTCCCTGTACTACTTTGGTGTGATTTGAGGTATATCGGGTACAATATTACACAGGCATTCCCAGAAGATGGGGCCAAGTTGCAGCGGCAAAGTGGCAGCAAAATAGTGTGACTTTCAGGTCGCAGCAGTGTGAATGAGATTCAAGGATAACACCTTTGAATTTGGCCCTATTGTCACTTGTGCATCCTGAAAGTCTAGCAAATTCGTCCCTGCACTACCTTGGTTTGACTGATGCAATTTGAGGTCCATACACCACAAGATTACACAGACATTGCTTCAAGTCATGACAAAGCTGTGCAATTTTAAGGTCGCACAAGTGCAAATGGGGCCTTATTCAAAGGTGTTATCAATTAATCGCATTAGGTTACTTTCACACTTGGGTGACTTTTCATGGAGCTTTGGACCTCAGAGTCACATGAAAAGTTGTCCCCCTTGATTTCCATTAATATTTATTAGAGCTGCACGATTAATCGTCATCGTAATTTTTTTTCCCCTTTACGATCTTGAAAAAAGTGTTTCACGATTCTTGCTATGCAAAGAACTCTCTCTGCTCTTCTGAAGCCACAGCCGAAAAACCAGGAAGTCTGCCAAGAATTAGAACATTCTTTATCAGTGAACTTGACTAGAAACCTTGTAACAATTTGTCAATTAAATAGAATTCTGTGTAAGTGAGGAAAGTTTAACCACTTAAACACTAAACATTTTTCTGACATTTGTTGGTTTCAGGTTAAAATAATTTTTTTTTTCCTAGAAAATTACTTAAAATCCCCCAACATTATATATATATTTTTAGTAGAGACCCTAGAGAATAAAATGGTGGTTGTTACAATATTTTTTGTCACACTGTATTTGCGCCTTTCAAATGCAATTTTTTTTGGAAAAAATTACTTTAATGATTTAAAAAAAAAAAAGAAAAGTTAGCCCAATTTCTTGTGGGATAATGTGAAAGATTTTATGTCACGAGAACCGTGATCTTTTTATTCTAAGCAAAAAAATTGTGATTCTCATTTTGGCCAGAACCGTGCAGCTCTAATATCTATGCAACTTCACCCATGTTCACATAGGTCTGAATTGACATGTCAAATTGTAGGCCAAATCGGTGCCTATTGATGGCAATGGAACTGTCCAAATTGGTGCGACGCCACAACAATTCCCAAAAGTAGTTCCTGCACTACTTTGGGCGACTTCAGGGGGCGATTTCTTACCTCCCAACTTTTTGAGATGGGTATAAGGGACACCTATTAGCAAAAGTAGGTAGGCATAGGACACCTTCTTAAAGGAGAACAGTTGGGACCTATGTGATTTCACTAGACATTTGTGCAGGAAAGTGCACTGATGTCTCTGAAATCGCTGACAAAGTCAGGCTGAGTCACACTTGTGCAACTTTGGACATCAGAGTCGTATGACAAGTCATACCCCATGATTTTCAATGTGTACCATTCATATCTGTGCGACTTCAAGTAACACTGACTTCAACGTAGTCCCTGTACTACTTTGGTCTGACTTTGATGCGAGTTGAGGTCCATAGACCTCAAGATTACACAGGCATTGCTTAAAGTCACATTAAAATCTCGCAACTTTCAGGTCGCACAAGTGTGAAAGGTGCCTAAGTCACTGTGCTGAGTACTATTTTATACCTAGAATATAAAGTAGTCCCACCATCAAACACTAGTAAACATATGTTCTCAATATAATTGTGCTCAAATGGCTGAAAATCATACAGATGGTATCACCTACTGAAAGCTTGCATTGTACTCAGCAGCGTATGCTGAAAAGAGGCGAACGCCTATTAGCCAATGCCACATCGGCACATTGGCATGAGCATGGTTGTTACTATAATATTAATGCCTGAAATGCAAAACATTATTGTATTGAATCAAACATTAGTAAATGTATTTTCTCTGTAGGTAAGTGCTCAGCTCTGTAGCATAGCGGTATACCCTGCTGCCCCCAAAAGTTCAAGCCATGAATTCAAATCCCACTGACAGCATTACCTCCTAGAAGTGTGCATTGTACTCAGAAGCATAATTAGCCAAAGCATATCAGCTTGCTTTATTCCATATTTTAACTCTTCAAATGCATGCAATGGTATGTACTTATTCAATAATATTATGGTATGGAATTCCAAAATTCAAGGAAAAAAATGTCGTAGGGTCCCCCCAGTACATACTAGGCCCTTCGGTATGGACTTTAAGGGGAACCCCACACCAAATTGTAAAATAAATTTGATGTGGGGCCCCCCAAAATCCATACCAGACCCTTATCCGAGCATGCAGCCTGGAGGTCAGGATAGGGGGGGACGAGTGAGCACCCTCCCCTTCTGAATCTTACCAGGCCACATGCCCCAAAGCACCTTTTCCCCATGTTGATGGGGACAAGGGCCTCTTCCCGAAAACCCTGGTCAGTGGTTGTCGGTCTGCAGGCAGGGGGTTTATCAGAATCTGGAAGCCCCCTTTAAAAAGTCGGCTCCCAGATCCTGCCCCCTATGTGAATAGGTATAGGGTACATTTTACCCCTACCCATTAACCAAAAAAAGCAGTGAAATGTAAAAAAAATCAATAGCCGGTTTTTGACAAGTCCTTTATTGTAAAATAGCTCTGAGCTGTCTTCTTCCCTTGGCCATCTTCTCCAGACGCTGTCTCTCCCTCCTCCATCTTCTCCCCGAGCTGTATTCTCCCAGAGCCGTCTCTCCTGCCGCTGCCATGTTCTCCATCTGCTGTCTTCTTCCGCACCGCTGGTTACCCGCTAATAAAAAAAAAGCTGCTCTTTTTCCATGGTGGTCTTCCTCTGCTGTGTTGTCACCCACTGTGTGGCGTCTCTTACATAGCCATGGAGCAGACTCTCCGGGTGACATTATCGGATGGCCACAGAAGACCGCCACAAGAAGAGCGGCTTTTTTATTATTAGTGGGTAACCGGCTGCGCTGAAGAACACATCAGCGGGGGAAGATGGTGGCAGCAGGAGAGACAGCTCGGGGAGAAGAAACATCAAACACTAGTGAATGTATTTTCTATGTATTTTCTATGTATGACTGTGCTACACCCAATAGGCTAGCAGTCAGCACTTCTACCTTGAAGAACTCATGGGTTCAAATCCCACAGAGAAATACTAAAAGATTGAATTGGTGAAAAAAAAGCAAATGACTATTAGCCAATTAGCCAAAGCAGCATATGCTGAAAATAGGTGAATGCCAATTAGCCAATGCACTTTAAATTTGGCTGATTATATTAACTCTTCAAATGCATGCAATGATATGTAAGTATTCAATACTATTATGGTGTGAAATTCCAAACACCACACACTAACTAATGGGCAGATTACATTTTTTTGTTTGTTCATTTTAATTCGCTTGTGCACTGAAAAAATAAACACAGCTGGGGGATGGTAGGTTGGCTGGTATTTGAACTTGTACCGTGAGTGCTGTGGAGACATCTGAGCAGACTACTAAGCCATTGTGCTAAGTATGAGACCTACATAATAGTGTAGTATGATTAAAGAATGAATATAAATAATTACCGCTTTATAGTCACCTAAATTAAAAAATAAAAAACAACATACAACAAATAGGTAACCTAAATGTTTAATACATGTAACTTTACAGAATAGCAGACATTACTATGTAATAATCGTTCAGAACTGCATTTCTTAGCAAAAGAAGGAAAAAAAACTAGGAATACTAATTGCAATATAAATCAATATATGCACAGGAACTAGAGCACATCTCTGATAAAAAAAATGTTTCTTTCACATACATGGATCATGGCTACAGTACACTGCTATATAACAACTTGATAAGAATTGGCATTTGTATATACGCGGAAGCGCTAATTAGCGGCAATTTAGAATTTACAAACGTTTGTTCTCCACTTATATCGCTGATTTTCATGCGCAAATTCGCCGTTTTGTTTCCATTTGGCTAAAATTGGCTCTATTATTTGCCATAGTGCCCAGTACTTCTTGGAGTTATAGTAAATGACCCCCTATATCTCTTCCCTGTGGCTGTAGAAGTGAATTCAGTTAGTTTTATTCTTATTGGTATGTTGTGTCGACACACAACACACTTTTTGCAGGGGTAAAACCCCGTCCAGTCATGGAAGAAAGAAGGACGTACTGGAGGGTTAATAATGTTGGGTGCTACTCGTCCCTGTAAGGATGGTGCTCCTCTAAAAATAATCCTAGCTTGTTCCGGCACTATTTTTCCCAAGACATTGTCTTGTTTCAATACTCCCCAATGTTTTCTCATGATACTCTTAATTTGTTTGTGTTGTATTGAGTATGTAGTTGACAATGCCCATTTATAAGTGGTATCGTATCATGAGAAAACATTGGGGAGTATTGAAACAAGACAATGTCTTGGGAAAAATAGTGCCGGAACAAGCTAGGATTATTTTTAGAGGAGCACCATCCTTACAGGGACGAGTAGCACCCAACATTATTAACCCTCCAGTACGTCCTTCTTTCTTCCAGGACTGGACGGGGTTTTACCCCTGCAAAAAGTGTGTTGTGTGTTGACACAACATACCAATAAGAAGAAAACTAACTGAATTCACTTCTACAGCCACAGGGAAGAGATATACTGTTAAACCCTTCTGCACATGCAATACCAGATATGTCGTTTATTTAATTGTTTGCCCATGTGGCAAACAATATGTGGGTCGAACAACCAGGACCTTCACGAAAAGAGTGAGTGAACATATTAGCCTCATCAAAAGTCGAGACTCAAAACATAGTGTCCCGAGACACTATAAAGAGGCTCATAACAGTGATCCTACTGGCTCACTGTTTATGATAATCGACAAATACACCCCCCCATGGAGAGGCGGGGCTCTAACTAGAGGCGTTTCTCGTTTAGAAATGTTCTGGATCCACGAATTACAGTCTTTTCACCCAAGGGGTATGAATGTGGATCTAGACATTAACGCCTTCATTAATGAATCGTAGAATTAACACGACTACATCTAGTTCTGGAAACAAGGCTGTTAATAATGAAGTTCGAATTAGATTACACTTTAGAGGATAGGGAATAGTTATTACCCAATTCTTTGAAATATTTTTACTGATTAATTTTAAGGCTTATTAGTTGGTGGGAGTTGATTATATATTACACGCATGAATATGTATTTGTATTCATGTTTAAGTACTTTTGGATATATATTCTTCACACTTTCCTTTTTTTGGGATGTATATCTTATAATCTTTGAGTGCAATTAATTGTGCAATATGGACCCCCTATTGAGAATCCGTCTTGGGCCTACACCCCCCCTTTTTTTGTGTTCTTACAACCTACAGGATTTTTATATTTACATATCTATGATTCATGAGTCTGGGAGATGGGTATATATTTAACATTATCCCATCGGTTCTAAAACCTAGCTTCTCCCTCATTTCACATTGCACATTGATTTTTTACACAAATCTACATTAGACCTACAAATTAAAAGATGGTTTATGTGTAGTATTATTCCATCGGTTGAAAATCTCAGCCCTTTCCCTCAACTCACATTGCACATATCAATCACACCCATTTGGCGGATGTTAACAACATTCCAGTGTAATATATACATTCCAGCGTAATGTATACATCTGTCATGAATAATGCGGACACATCAACACTTGTCACCGTAAGACTTTATTTCTTTTGCATCTTTATTTGATTGTTATACTTTCACGTTCAGCACGAATAGCCCTATAGCAAAGATTAAACATGAATATTTTACTTTATGTACTGCTGTCAACACCTTAAATACACACTACGCACTTTACAATTAGAACACCTTTGTTTAAACGGTAGGCGTGTTAAGAAAGGGGACCGCTAATGACGACATCGCGTCCTCCGTTACACTGAGACGTAGTACGCATGTGTTGAAGAGCGGACCGCCAATGACGACATTGCGCCAGGCCTTCCGCTACACTGAGGCGTGGCACGCATACGGCGAATGGCCGTCCAGCTTGCGCTCCATATGGGCGGAAGTCGAGGCCAAATACGTCATGAGGAGTGGACATCCGGTTCTAACCACTTTCCGAGGGAGATCCGGTTTTCTTTCCTCAAAGTATATTAGTATTTATTACCTCTATACAACACTGGTGGCATTAATTGTCTATAGGACTCAACCACCTGATAATAAATGGATATTTATGTTCCCTATTTTTGTATAAGGGATGGTTGGAACGCATAGAAGCCAGTGGAAAGAGGCTTGGAACGCACGCGGGGCCGCCATTTTGGTGACACCCGGAAGTGCAAGTAAACAAGTGGCACACGCCGGATTCTCATCAAAGGGGGTCTTGGTAGATATATAAGTAAGTATGGCAGCGGTGGTAAGGTACCCCAGAGGAAGTCTAATGAGACGAAACGCGTCGGGAGACTCCACTGCCTGCCATCAATTTTAAATTAAGCGCTTTTTTTACCATGGAACATGTAAGTTTTCTACCACAATAAATTTTATCTCTCTTAAACGGTATTACACTATGTGGCCCCTTTTTTACTTTCTATTAGCCATCACGTAATTTGGTCACACAAAAAAGAAAGTCGTTGGGAGCTTTGGATACAGCATCCGGATTCCGTATCGGTCGAGCGTGACACCTCATTCTATTGCCCGGTGGAAACACCAGCTTTTCTGACTCAAGGGATATATGTCTCTGTGAGTCCAACGGTTCCGGTAAGCCTCCATCATTGTATACCATCTCCTCTCAACCTATGTGGCATATAGACATCATCATCTATTTTGGACTTTTGAACCTTTAATTTTTATTTAAACAGACACTTATAGAGACTCTTTCCAGTACCATTTAGGGTATATGGTGTTATGAATCAAATAGTTATATGCATATTTTCTTTGTTGCTTTTTTTTTGTTCACTACCTCATTTAATTTAGTTATGGGGTGCACAGACACTACCATTGGAATCTGATCCTTTATTGATCTATAGATTTCTGTGAGGGGAATAGAGATCTATCTAAATCCTTCTTGGCATCACTCTCTAGATTTATGGTGGTCCAAGTTGGATACTATGCTTCTTGCGATTTTTATCCTTTTTTTTGTGATTTAATACTAGCGCTACACTATTTATATCCATACTGTTTACAAATTTCCTTACTTTGTGTGTGAGCTGCTTTGATAGAGCAAGCGCGGTGTCTTTTGAGTTAACACGAATACAACCTTAATATGGGAGGGGTGGACCTCAACGACCAGTTGTTGGCGCCGTACCTAATTGCCCGTAAGGCCAGACGCTGGTACAAAAAAGTGTCTGTTTATTTATTTCAATTGGCTTTGCTGAACGCTCATGTGCTATACAGAGCTTCAGGGCGGACTGGATCCTTCCTTAAATTCCAGGAAGAGATCGTCAGAGCCCTTCTGTTTCCAGACGGTGCTCCACCTCACCTTCCCAATCCAAATGCAGTAGGCCGGCTGCATGAGAGGCATTTTCCTTATGTCCTCCAGAGTACCCCTACCCAACGAGCCCCCCAAAGAAAATGTCGTGTCTGCAGAAAGCGCGGATTTAGGCGTGACACCCGGTATTATTGTCCCTCCTGTCCTGGCAATCCTGGTCTTTGCATTGGTGAATGTTTTGAACGCTACCATACACTAGTTGAGTATTAGCGTAGGGTACAGCACTGCACAGACTAGGACACACTTCCACAGGGTCTCCCAAGATGCCATCGCATTTTGAGAGACCCAAACCTGGAACCGTTACAGTTTTAAAAGTTACAGTTATAAAAAAAAAAAAAGTAAAAAAAAAAATACACAAAAAAATATAAAATAAAAAAACCAAAAATAGTAGTCGTTTTATTGTTCTCTCTCTCTCTCTATTTTCTCTCTATTGTTCTGCTCTTTTTTACTGTATTCTATTCTGCATTGTTTATTGTTATGTTTTATCATGTTTGCTTTTCAGGTATGTAATTTTTTTATAGTTTACTGTGTTTTAAACATTTTTTTGTTTTCAGGTACGCCATTCAGCTGCAGCGCGGATTTATTTATCTTGACAGCAACAGCGTTTGCTCCCACGATACATAAAGCCGTGACTCCAGCGCTGTCGGAGGTGATTTCACCACCACAGTTACATACTTCAGCATATATGCCGAAGCGTGGGGGCAGAAGTGGGTGGAGGAGCGATTTGCTCCTGCCTTTTGCGGGAGGATGCCCCCATGCTTCGGCATATATATATTTTAGATAGGCACAGGTTGCGTTAAATGTTTTATTTTTTACTATGGTTTTTTTTTGTATTTGCTTTGCAGGTATGGTAAGTATTACTGTTATACTGTAATGTTACTTTGTTTTTTGTTAACCATCATTTGCTTAGCAGGTACGCCATTCAGTTGCAGCGCGGATTTATTTATCTTGACAGCAACAGCGTTTGCTCCCACGATACATAAAGCCGTGACTCCAGCGCTGTCGGAGGTGATTTCACCACCACAGTTACATACTTCAGCATATATGCCGAAGCGTGGGGGCAGTGGGTGGAGGAGCAATTTGCTCCTGCCTTTTGCGGGAGGATGCCCCCATGCTTCGGCATATATAAATGGTGCATGTATGCCCATCATTAGAAGTGGGTGGATGAAGGGAGGTATTCTAATGGTGGGCATACCCACTGATCAATATCTTTTTTTCGTTCAGCCCACAGGCTGCATGAAAAAAAAGTTTACAATATATGCCCAACAAGGACCAGCAACGTACTGGTATGTTGCTGGACTTTGAGTGGTTATACCAGAATGATGCCTGCAGGTTTAGGTATCATCTTGGTATCATTCTTTTCAGCCAGCGGTCGGCTTTCATGTAAAAGCAATCCTAGTGGCTAATTAGCCTCTAGACTGCTTTTACAAGCAGTGGGAGGAAATGCCCCCCCCCACCGTCTTCCATGTTTTTCTCTGGCTCTCCTGTCCCAACAGGGAACCTGAGAATGCAGCCAGTGATTCGGCCAGCTGACCATAGAGCTGATCAGAGACCAGAATGGCTCCAAACATCTCTATGGCCTAAGAATCCGGAAGCTACGAGCATTTCATGACTTAGATTTCGCCGGATGTAAACAGCGCCATTGGGAAATTGGGAAAGCATTTTATCACACCGATCTTGGTGTGGTCAGATGCTTTGAGGGCAGAGGAGAGATCTAGGGTCTAATAGACCCCAATTTTTTCAAAAAAGAGTACCTGTCACTACCTATTGCTATCATAGGGGATATTTACATTCCCTGAGATAACAATAAAAATGATTTAAAAAAAATAAAAATGAAAGGAACAGTTTAAAAATAAGATAAAAAATCAAAACATTAATTAAAAAAAAAAAAAAAAAAGCACCCCCGTCCCCCCTGCTCTCGCGCAAAGGCGAACGCAAGCGTTGGTCTGGCGTCAAATGTAAACAGCAATTGCACCATGAATGTGAGGTATCACCACGAAGGTCAGATCGAGGGCAGTAATTTTAGCAGTAGACCTCCTCTGTAAATCTAAAGTGGTAACCTGTAAAGGCTTTTAAAGGCTTTTAAAAATGTATTTAGTTTGTCGCCACTGCACGTTTGTGCGCAATTTTAAAACATGTCATGTTTGGTATCCATGTACTCGGCCTAAGATCATCTTTTTTATTTCATCAAACATTTGGGCAATATAGTGTGTTTTAGTGCATTAAAATTTTAAAAAGTGTGTTTTTTCCCCAAAAAATGCGTTTGAAAAATCGCTGCGCAAATACTGTGTGAAAAAAAAAAATGAAACACCCACCATTTTAATCTGTAGGGCATTTGCTTTAAAAAAATATATAATGTTTGGGGGTTCAAAGTAAGGGCTTTGTCTTCCAGTGGTTAGAAGAGTGGGTGATGTGTGACATAAGCTTCTAAATGTTGTGCATAAAATGCCAGGACAGTTCAAAACCCCCCCAAATGACCCCATTTTGGAAAGTATACACCCCAAGCTATTTGCTGAGAGGCATGTCGAGTCCATGGAATATTTTATATTGTGACACAAGTTGCGGGAAAAAGACAAATTATTATTTTTTTATTTTTTTTTGCACAAAGTTGTCACTAAATGATATATTGCTCAAACATGCCATGGGAATATGTGAAATTACACCCCAAAATACATTCTGTTGCCTCTCCTGAGTACGGGGATACCACATGTGTGAGACTTTTTGGGAGCCTAACCGCATAGGGGACCCCGAAAACCAAGCACTGCCTTCAGGCTTTCTAAGGGCGTAAATTTTTGATTTCACTCTTCACTGCCTATCACAGTTTCGGAGGCCATGTAATGCCCAGATGGCACAAACCCCCCCAAATGACCCCATTTTGGAAAATAGACACCCAAAGCTATTTGCTGAGAGGTATAGTGAGTATTTTGCAGACCTCACTTTTTGTCACAAACTTTTGAAAATTGAAAAAAGAAAAAAAAAATACGTTTTTCTTGTCTTTCTTCATTTTCAAAAACAAATGAGAGCTGCAAAATACTCACCATGCCTCTCAGCAAATAGCTTGGGGTGTCTACTTTCCAAAATGGGGTCATTTTGGGGCAGTTTTGCACTATCTTGGCATTTTATGGCCTTCAAAACTGTGATGGGTAGTAAGGAGTGAAATCAAAAATTAACGCTCTTAGAAATCCTGAAGGCGGTGATTGGATTTCGGGGCCCCGTATGAAGCTAGGCTCCCAAAAAGTGCCACTCATGTGGTATCCCCGTACTCAGGAGAAGCAGCAGAATGTATTTTGGGGTGTAATTTCACATATGCCCATGGCATGTTTGAGCAATATATCATTTAGTGACAACTTTGTGCAAAAAAAAAAAAAAAAAATTGTCACTTTCCCGCAACTTGTGTCAAAATATAAAATATTCCATGTACTCATCATGCCTCTCAGCAAATAGCTTGGGGTGTCTTCTTTCCAAAATGGGGTCATTTGGGGGGGGTTTGTGCCATCTGGGCATTTTATGGCCTTAAAAAATGTGATAGGTAGTGAGGAGTGAAATCACAACTCTACGCCCTTAGAAATCCTGAAGGCGGTGCTGGGTTTTCGGGGCCCCGTACGCGGCTAGGCTCCCAAAAAGTCCCACACATGTGGTATCCCCATACTCAGGAGAATCAGCAGAATGTATTTTGGGGTGCAATTCCACATAAGCCCATAGCCTGTGTGAGCAATATATCATTTAGTGACAACTTTGTGCAAAAAAAAAAAGAAATTGTCACTTTCCCGCAACTTGTGTCAAAAAATAAAATATTCCATGGACTCAACATGCCTCTCAGCAAATAGCTTGGGGTGTCTACTTTCCAAAATGGGGTCATTTGGGGGGGGGTTTGTGCCATCTTGGCATTTTATGGCCTTCAAAACTGTGATAGGTAGTGGGGAGTAAAATCAAAAATTTATGCCCTTTGAAATCCTGAAGGCGGTGCTTGGTTTTCGGGGCCCCGTACGCGGCTAGGCTCCCAAAAAGTCCCACACATGTGGTATCCCCGTACTCAGGAGAAGAAGCAGAATGTATTTTGGGGTGTAATTCCACATATGCCCATGGCATGTTTGAGCAATATATCATTTAGTGACAACTTTGTGCAAAAAAAAAAAAAAAAATTGTCACTTTCCCGCAACTTGTGTCCAAATATAAAATATTCCATGGACTTAACATGCCTCTCAGCAAATAGCTTGGGGTGTCTACTTTCCAAAATGGGGTAATTTGGGGGGGGGTTTGTGCCATCCTGGCATTTTATGGCCTTCAAAACTGTGATAGGTAGTGAGGAGTAAAATCAAAAACGTATGCCCTTTGAAATCCTGAAGGCAGTGCTTGGTTTTCGGGGCCCCGTACGCGGCTAGGCTCCCAAAAAGTCCCACACATTTGGTATCCCCGTACTCAGGAGAAGCAGCTGAATGTATTTTGGGGTGCAATTCCACATATGCCCATGGCCTGTGTGAGCTATATATCATTTAGTGACAACTTTTTGTAATTTTTTTTTTTTTTTTTGTCATTATTCAATCACTTGGGACAAAAAAAAATATTCAATGGGTTCAACATGCCTCTCAGCAATTTCCTTGGGGTGTCTACTTTCCAAAATGGGGTCATTTGGGGGGGTTTTGTACTGCCCTGCCATTTTAGCACCTCATGAAATGACATGGACAGTCATAAACTAAAAGCTGTGTAAATTCCAGAAAATGTACCCTAGTTTGTAGGCGCTATAACTTTTGCGCAAACCAATAAATATACGCTTATTGACATTTTTTTTACCAAAGACATGTGGCCGAATACATTTTGGCCTAAATGTATGACTAAAATTGATTTTAATGGATTTTTTTTATAACAAAAAGTAGAAAATATCATTTTTTTTCAAAATTTTCGGTCTTTTTCCGTTTATAGTGCAAAAAATAAAAGCGGCAGAGGTGATCAAATACCATAAAAATAAAGCTCTATTTGTGGGAAGAAAAGGATGCAAATTTCGTTTGGGTACAGCATTGCATGACCGCGCAATTAGCAGTTAAAGCAACGCAGTGCCAAATTGTAAAAAGTGCTCTGGTCAGGAAGGGGGTAAATCCTTCCGGGGCTGAAGTGGTTAAACATGGCTGGGTATTCAAAGTAAACATAGCTTAATCTTATTTACTATTGTTTGGTAAGAAAATGCACCTTTCAAAGCCACTAGTAAATCACCTTCATTGCGTCTGATGGCAACACTTTAAATTGGTTACTTGTACTCATATGCACCATCCCTTCTACAAAAGTAGCTATATATTTTAGAAAAAAAACTGATGGGCAAAGCACATACATAGATGTTTCTATTGTTATAAAGTAATGTGTATACTGAAAACTTAACATTTCTTGGACTGAGCAAATTTCACCTCAGGTCTCTTTTTGTGGCTGCTTATAAGGCGCAATTTCAAAATACGATCATCTCCTACTAATAATTATTAGGACCATTACAGTTTTAATTGGGTCCCCCTAATTTGCAGTTGTGATAGCTGAAGACAGTAGGCCACAGTTATTAATGGTGCAATGAAGCAAGACCACTAACATGAATGTGTCTGATTTCTTTCTTTTGATAAAATAATTAACAATAATTAGTAAAGTTTCTTTAAACTTTTGAAGTCTATTCACATCTATGTAACTGCATTGCAGCACACATGTGTTAACAAGCCCTAAAGCCCCACACACATGGCTGAATGTCGTGAGACAACGGCCAGTTGAAAAAAAAAGGCCAACATTCGGCCCATATGTATGCTGGTCTGTCTGATAGAAGCCATTCGGCCGGTTTCTGTCGGACGTGCATTCTGGTGGGGGTAGTGGGCGTCCCCCTGTCAGAACACAACAGCTCAGTGGGGAAGATTTCTGAAATAAGTTTGTATTGCCGGAACGGTAGTAAATTTTGCATCACATTTGGAAATTAAGGTCCCAGAGTCTGGAGGAAGAGTGGAGAGGCACAGAATCCAGGTTGCATGAGGTCAAGTGTGAAGTTTCCACAGTCAGTGATGATTTGGCAAGCCATTTCATCTGCTGGTGTTGGTCCACTGTTTTTTATCAAGTTCAAAGTCGTCGCAGCCCTCTACTAGGAGATTCTAGAGCACTTCATGCTTCCCTTTGCTGACCACCTCTATGAAGATGCTGATTTCATTTTCCAGCAGGACTTGGCCCCTGCCCACACTGCCAAAAGTACCAATACCTGGTCTAATGATGATGGTATTGTTGTGCTTGATTGGCCAGCAAACTCGCCTAACCTAAACCCCATAGGGAATCTGTGGAGTATTGTCAAGAGGAAGATGAGAGACACCAGACCTAACAATGCAGACGAGCTGAAAGCTGCTATAAAGGCAACCTGGGCTTCCTCAGCAGTGCCACAGGCTGATCACCTCCATGCCACGCAGCATTGATGCAGTAATTCATGCAAAAGGAGCCCAGACCAGGTATTGAGTGCATACTATAATGTACATGGACATACTTTTCAGTAAGCCAACGTGTCTTTATTAAAATCATTTTTTTATTGGTCTTATGTAATATTCTAATTTTCGGGGATACTGAATGTTAAGTTTTCACTAGCTGTACGCCACAATCATCAAAATTGAAAGAAATGCTTGAAATGTATCACTCTGTGTGTAACACATCTATATAAAATTTTGTCACTTTTTGACACATGACTGTGTCTGTCTTCATTTCAGGCTGCAAAGCAACAAAATGTAAATATTTTAAAGGGGGGTGATTCTTTTCTATACCCACTGTGCATATATACAGGAATGTTTAGACCGCCAGCCACAGGTAAACGCAAAAGTATATACATACAGTGTGTATATATATATATATATATATATATATATATATATATATATATATATATATATTTAGGAGCTTTGGCAAAAAATGTTTAGGCCTTGCTAGTGTACATGTAGCCTAAAAGGAGAAAAAGTAGTATGCTAGCTTTACACTGTCTTTTATTGATTATGCCTAGCTTTGTCTTCACACAAGCTGGCTATATAAGAAGCATGATTTTAGGAAAAAAGGTGTGGGGACAGGTTCCTTCTGTTTTTTGTGGTTTTTTTTTTTTTCAGAAGAGAGGGTGATGACATTATATATGTTAGGTTAATGTGGAAATCCCCAGATGTGTACCATATACAGTATGGTTTGGCTTCACCTGTCAACATTACCACTCCTATTTTCCCTTAAATCATATTTGTAGAGAGAGATGCTGCAGCACCAGTGGTGCTAGAGATATCTGCTTGAGAAGGCTTTGAGTATTACCTCTCATCACCCTTACTACCCTTACCCTGAATAGCTGCACCTACTCTCACTTATTAGATTTTTCCTCCTCCTCCACATTCTAAAGCATTTCTCATTTCAAATTAGTACTGTTATCATCAATACCATCCTCGTCAAAGCCCTAGTAACTACCATTCATCCAGGTGAGTGGGATGTGAGATCTGAGCAATAAAGGATATTTCACTATTAGATATTTTATCTAGTTCAAATGTCTGCTCCTCTGGAATATGTGTTAAAGAAATGGTCACCTTCTTAATGTGTACATTTTCAAGCAGTCACACTTCCTCCTCAGAAACCAAAGATTGATGTAAGATCAAACTTTTTTGCCATACGGCGATTGATATTGTCAACTACAGAAAGTGATATACAGTATAGCTTACACAGGGGTGGCAAAACATAGCTACATGCCATGAACAGAATTACCAAACAGTAACTCGGCCTCATGTCACAGTGTGCTTTTCCAATGTTGGAATGCTGACCATTAAGGGGTAATTAACTGCTAGTATTTAAACATAATTTTGCAGTTGCCTCAGTGCAGTGTTACATCATATTTTGAAAATGCAAATATTTTGATAGGGTATCACAATAGTGAGCAAGCAAGATAAATTAACTAGAGTTGTTTAAGCTTTAGAAAAAAAAGTATTACAAACTGATAGTAATATTCATATACAATTATATTTTAAGGATAACAAACATCTAGAAGACCGTTCATTGCTTTTTAAAATGTAGGCCCAGCCCACACATTTTTTGTTGGTGTTTGATAAAGTGGGGAAAGGTCATCTTGTCCTCCCGTCCTGTCCCATAACAACAATTTCACCAGAAAGGAAGTGGAAGAAAATCTCCAACAGCAAGAAAATAAAACACAAAGATGCTTTTTTGTGTTAAGTACAGTAATGCCGGAGCACCCATCAACTTCAGGCCTCTTCACATTTTGCATAGTGGGAATACATATTCCCGCTTACAATTTTTTTGTTCAATTTACAAGCATTTCCAAGTTTTGCAGCTCATGTACCAAATATTGGCACTAAGCCGGGTGTGTTTTTTCAAGCGCTTTTTGCTGCAATTTTAGTGTGTTTTATCACATTTTGGGGTGCTATTAAAAATGAGTGGCATCCAAACATGCATTGCATGTTTTGCTAAATTTTAGCACAATTTGGAAGTGCGGGCAAAATTGCAACATTTCTGCCCACGATTCCAACTTGCTTAGATGTGAATAGGGCCTTAAAGCTAACCTCCAGGTTTCATTTAATTTTAAATAGTTCCATTAGACTAAGCTGTTCCAAATGCAATATTTACTTCACTAACAGTTGCAGTGGTGGTGGAGGTGAGCACTGTATGAACTGTATGTAGTCTCAGCTACATACAGTATACAGAGCTGTGTTCCAGCAACGGGACGAGAACTTCCTGTTCTGCTGCTGGAGCAAAATCGAGTCAGGCTGAGTGACACTCATTTTTTCGCAGGAATCTTTGTTTTCTATAAATTAATAAAAACCTTCCTCTCATTGTCTAAGGCAGAGTTTGTGATTCTCTCTGTCTCAGCCGAACAGAAGAAGGTTTGTATTCATATATAGATACATAGATTTCCTTGTGAAAGGTTGAGTGTTGCTCAGCTCAAGTCAATCGTGTTCTGGGAGCATGACAGAAAGTCCCCATCCCTCTTCTGGAGCACAGCGCTGAATACTGTATGTAGCTGAGACTACATATAGCTTACACAGCACACGCATCAGCTGCAACTGTCAGTAAATAGTTTGTTTGGACCAGGTTGGTCCAAATTAATTATTTAAAGTTAAATGAAACCCAGAGATCAGTTTAAATTCTTGTCTGTGTCCCTCATTTGGTTTGTTAATTCCTTGTCACCAGAAACAGGAAGTGACAGAAAAACTCTCTATCAAAGCTTCTGATAGATAAAAAATAACAAGGTTTGATACCCTTCCCATTCTATCAAACACAAAAAAAGTTTTGACTGGGGTTATACAATAACTGTTTTTTTTTTCTACAAGTAATACTATTTTAGTCTAATTTGCACAAATATTCTTTTTCAGACTAATGTGCTAGGGAAACATTTACTTAGATAAATATGTATTTTGTATTTGCTAACAACCTCTTCTGAAAATGATACTGGCATATAATAAGTGTGCAGATGAGAAGTTATGACTTTATTCAGAATATACTGTTACATGCTTATGCCAGGTCTGTGGCTGTGGAAATACTAAAAGCAGGGACAGCAATGCAAGAGGTTAGCAAAAGAAGCCCACATGTGCCTCTCAACAAATGTGTTGAGGACATTCTATTAGTTTCAGCTATGCTATTCATATGTAAGCAGCGGCAAGTTCAATGTTTATTACACCAGTTCACCACAGGAAATGCCATGCAGGCAGGAATTTAATAGAAATGATTTACACTTTCCAATGTTTTGCTCAAAAAGGGACAAAACAAGACTACAAATGGGAAGCAGGAATTTCAAGGAAGATTTTCAAAAGTGAGATTGGATCAATAATGCAGACTACTGAAACATTTTCAAAGACAGGAGGATTTAAGAACATAAGATCAAGTGCAGGAGATGGAGGTTAGTGGGATCAAGCAAGCCATGAATATGGTGCAACAAATGGACAGAATACCTTTTCATCAAGATCAAATACAATTTCAAAGTCAAATGATTAAAACACTTTTGAACATACAAATACTTAAAAAGAATTTTATAGCTTTTAGTACTACTTGATTGTTAAAAGGGATATCTACTTTAATTGAAAACTTCCTAAGTGCAAAAGAACAGATTTTTTACATTTGCCTGGTGAACTTAGATCCTGCTGGGAAAAGTTAATGCTGACACAGGACCATAGTACCAGTTAAAAAAAGCTGACAGTGCTTATTTTGAATCGGAATTATACTTATTTTAGTATCTTAGCAAATATTTTATTAGCAAGGGGTACAAGAAGGTATAGAACAGAAAAGCTTGATTATTACAGATTCAGTTGTAATAAAACAGATAATGCAACTATAGGTGAATTGGTACCTAGATTCAAAGACCACAGTGATGCAAAATAAAAATACAAATATAAGAACCCAGATACCCTAATAATGACTATAGAAAGTCTAATTAGAGTGCATAATCCTAGAACATAAATTAACGTCTAAGAAATGTAAATAACAATACTTATAACAATTGTCCCTATATAAATGGACTACCAAAAACATTTAAGGCAAAACATTGTTTTGGGATAAAGTGGGGAAAGGTTAGACTAACTTCTGTCTGTGTTCCAGCTGGAGATATTCACTCTTTATTTATTCTAGTGTCCATCGTCAGTGATACAGGAAGTGAAAAGAAATTAAAAAATGTGGAGTTGTCTCCAGGGCAAGAGGTGAGGGGAAATCACCTAATTTTTAATTTCACAAGATTCTCTCTCAATTCCTGTTGCATCTCAAGGACAGGAAGTAAGGGGAAATCTACCAAGTGGGACAGAGACATGAAAAATTACTTGACAGGGGTTCAATCCCTTCCTCCTAAATCCAAAATTAAAAAAGGAATAAAAAAAAGTTTAGCTAACAGACATTTAAAAAAATCTCACCAGCTGTACTTACAGGAGGGCTGAGTTCTGGAAGGCTTGCTTTGTAAGTTAATGGTCGACAATCACGTGTATTTGGCACAGGTTCACAGGGAAGAAACCGAGGACCAAGGTCATCACCATCAAGAACATCCACTGTCAAAGTAGTTGTACTTGTCCTTCTTTCATTAGAATTAAGTGGACGATCCTGTAGATAAAAGAAGTCCTTTTACAAAAAAATGCACTATTAACTATGTATACAGTTTGCCAATGTGGGATCTTTACAGCATTTGTTTTGGAGCAACTCCCCATTACTTCTGTTGTTGATATTATTTTGTTGTCCTCAATTTCCCCCTATAATGGAAGAATATGCACAATGCCAATGGTGGCAAGCTCATGGTTTAATGACATCTACCTTTTACTTTCCTGAGCAGGAGGAACTCTGCACTTATTATGGATGAGCCCAATGGGGCGTTCGCGGGAAATTTGAGCAGAACGCGGAACACCCCATAATGCACTGCAACAAGAGCCATGCACTGCTGTGAGAGCCATGATTGGCCAAAGGCAGTCCATATCAGGTATGTATATTAAGGGGAACCCCATGCCAAAATTTTTAAAAAATGGCATGGGGTCCCCCCAAAATACATGCCAGACCCTTATCTGAGCAAGCAACCTGGCAGGCCATAGGAAAGGGGGGGGCAAGAGAACACCCCCCCTCCTGAACCATGCCAGGCCACATGCCCTCAACATGGGAAGGGTGCTTTGGGGTCCCTCAAAACACCTTGTTCCCATGTTGATGGGGACAAGGGCTTCTTCCCCACAACCCTTGCCCGGTGGTTGTGGGGGTCTGCGGGTGGGGGATTTATCAGAATCTGGAAGCCCCCTATGTGAATGGGTATCAGGTACATTGTACTCCTACTCATTCACCAAAAAAATTGTTGAAAAAGTAGAAATGACAGGAGACGGTTTTGGACAATTCCTTTATTAAAAAAAAGTGTCCCGCGATGTCCATCCATCTTCAATCACAGCGTCTGACGGTCACGAGAAAACCCAAAAACGGAAAAACTCTGCCTCCATGGGAGAAGTCCTGCTGTCTGCAACATTTTTCAATGACAGCTCTTATACAGGTGACGTCACATGATTTCAGAAGGGGCGGGGTCACCCGGTTATGTCACCGGCTAGCCCCGCCCTCAGCTATATAACAGCTGTCATCACAAAAAGGCTGCAGTTGGTGGTACACCTCCCATGGAGGCGGAGTTTATCCATTTTTTTTCAGTCCGTCGGTGCTGAGATTGAAGTCTCCTGCCATTTTTACTTTTTTGACACATTTTTGGTGAATGAGTAGGGGTACAATGTACCCGATACCCATTCACATGGTGGGGCGGGATCTGGGGGCCCCTTTGTTAAAGGGGACTTCCAGATTCCGATAAGCCCCCCACCCGCAGACCCCCACAACCACTGGGCAGGGGTTGTGGGGTTGAGGCCCTTGTCTCCATCAACATGGGGACAAGGTGTATGATTAAGGAGGGAGGGCTCTCTCATCCCCCCTTTTTCTGCAGCCTGCCAGGTTGCATGCTCGTATAAGGGTCTGGTATGGATTTTGGGGGGACCCCCCAATTTTTTTTTTAATTTTGGCACAGGGTTCCCCTTAAAATCCATACCAGACCTGAAGGGCCTGGAATGGCTTTTGGGGGGGACCCCACGCCATTTTTTTTGCATTTTGGTGCGGGGTTCCCATTAATATCAATACTAGACCTGAAGAGCCTGATATGGATTTTGGTGGGACCCCCACGCCATTTAAATTTTTTATTTAGGTGCAGGGTTCCTCTTACAATTCATACCAGACCCAAAGGGCCTGGTAATGGACTGGGGGAGATCCAAAACATTTTTTTCTATTATTTTTTTCTATATTGCCGGGATCCGAAAATACATTACAGCCGCAAGCAGTTTTGAATTACATTTTTTTTCCTTTAGAAATGTCATTTTGCTGTGGTACTCTTATGAACATGGGAAAGATGCGCTACTTTACTAGCAGACTAAGGAGACCCCCCAGGCTTAATTTAGCATTTTTGATTTTTCACATTCATGTCCCATAGACGTTAATGGTGTTCACATAATTTTTTTGCTTGTTCGCATGTTCTGCTGCGAATCAAATGGGGGGGGGGGGGTGTTCAGCTCATCCCTATTCATTATATGCCCTTACGGGAACATCGCCATATCCAACTTAAACACTCGATACACATATAACAGAGGAGAAATACCGCGCTAATAACTAAACAAAATAAAATAAACTAAAATAAAATAAGAAGCTGCACCTCAATTTTGCATGATATATGCAAACACAGTACATGGGAAAAGAAAAGGAAGGCTGCGCTGCAAAGAAAAATTAAACAAAGTGTGACAATCTAAGTGACGTGAAATATGGTAGTAAATCCCCACAAAAAGGGGATACCATCAAAAAATGTCCCATAAAGAAATAACATTCTGTGAAGTGAATCTTGATAAACGATCCTTTTTGTGCAAAGAAAAATGATGAATAAAAACACCAGTGACAGTGAACCTCCACCTTAAAAAAATGCACGCTTACCAGAAGGCAAGCAATAGCAAGCCTGTAAATTGGGATCAATATCCTGACATCAGACCAGCGCCAGCAGTGGATCACTTGATGGTAATAAGGACATTCCAGAGGAATGGGACTCACAGAATGGACCAGCGATCCGCATTACAGGGACTAAAAGAGACTCTCAATGATTTGAATCTGCATACATCATTTATTATAAAAAGGAATTGTTGCACTTACATCAAACAGGAGTAAAAATCACTCATAAAAGAATGCCGGCCAGCTCACAGACACCCGCCCACCAGTATGCAATACACCGCAATGACGTCAACACGCCTACCACCCACCCACTCGATACACATACCCTCCTCTGCTCTCATCCCTCTCCTTTTCTCCTCACTTCTTTTGAAACTAAGTGCTGGTCTGATCCACATACTTTGGGACTCATTTATTTAAACTATAACTCATTTATCTTTTATAACATGAATGCCTACCATGCCCCCCTAAATTCTAATGGGAGACAGAATGTAATATCCTTCCTGGCCAGCAGATTTTCAGAATATCTGAAGAGCTACTGCAAAAAGTTCCAGAAATTTTCTAATTCTTGAAAATTTTCCCAAAATGTTTTCATAGACGGTATTTCTACCCGTCTTGCACATTTTATAACGATTTACCCTTCTACCTGTTTCTGTGGATGTACCAATGAAGTGCATCCATATTTAGTGCACTTGTCCAGTGATGGGCATAATATCACCACAGGTTTATCAATTTATTCGTACACTGATCCACACAAAACTCCATAAAAAACCCTTATAATGCATTATTAAGTAAGCCTATCCTTGACTTTTTCATACTGAGTGAACTCTAGTCCTGAATACTGTATCTTCACAACCAGGGCTGCTGTTAGAAATCACAGGGCCCTGTACAGCCTAACTGACAGCCCCCCCCCGAAGATATGAACAAACACATACACAACATAACTTACAAAATTCCCACTAAATCTAAAAAATAAAAATATATTGAGTTAATAAATAAAGCTCTGTGTGAAAAGAGTGACAGATATAAGGGGCATGGGCTGTCTAAGATGATGGTCGTGATGGTGTAATGCAGGCCAAGGCTGACTCTTCACCACTGATTTAACAGCCGAAATTTACACTTTTAAGAGCGGTGTTCTTGCTCCTCTGCCTTCACACAACCCCCACTCTGTTTATTAAGACTTTTTCTTCCTCAGTTGCAGTACGAGGCTCCAACCTGTTGATTCTCTGATGCCATCCACCTACACTGCTCGGACCCTAGCCACATAATAGCATCTGAACATCTCATCTCCAGTACAGCCCATCTATTTGGGCTCACCTCCGGTTGTAAAGCAGTGCCTTAGTCTTCTTGTACACCTTCATCTGTTAACCGACCACTTACCTTCTCCTCATTCCCTGCACACCCTCTGAGAGCTTGTTTAAATATAGCTGCAGAGTAGAAATCTCTCTCTGCATAGCCTTCAGTGCACCAGCTCACCCCTGGCTGGTGAGGTGTCTTCCTTCCTGCTCCCTGCCTCCTGTCTATCAGCCTGCATAGCTCCAGGCACCTGAATATCCCTGAGAATTCTACAGAGGCACCCCAGGATACACAAGTGCACTTTTAACTAAAGAAGATTTGGAAGAGGGATGCTGATTAAATTGGAGCAGTATTTAAAGATCGATATTCTTGTGGTACATGCAGATCTTGGGCAGGTTCTCAATTGTATGGAGGTGGAGGAAAGATTTGGCATTCATGGCCATTCAGTTGTAAAGCTGCAGGAGCAGGTGAAAACTACAGAGAGTACAAGAGTACATACAATATAAATCTGAGGATCAAGAAAACCACAGCAGCCGCAATAATGTGTGGTTCCGGGGCAGGAACTGCCTGTCACTATGCAAAAAATGCTCAACACTTTGTTTGGCAGGACTATTTCTGAGACTTTGAAAATAGAGTGCACAGAGCAGTAAGGTTCAACAAGCCTCCATCCGAACTCCCAAGAGATGTGATTATAAGATTCCAATGTGCAGAAAAGAAGGCATTGATTATAGAAAAGGTAAGGAAGTCTCCAGGAATCTCTATTGAGGTAGTGACACTCCAAATATATACCAATATGGCAACAGAGACATTTACAAGAAGAGCACTTGGGCCTTTGTTAGAGCTGATGCGGTCAGCAAATATCCGGTATCATTGGGGTTTTCAATCCTACCTGAGAGGGAAAAAAAGATAGCCAGTCATCAGTATGGAGGTTCTCAGAGGATTTACATAATAAAAAAAAAAAAAGAGGGAATTAACCCCTCCAGCTCTCACTGGACTGAGGGGACTTCTGGAACCAGAGCCCTCATTGGGGGAAGAGCAATGGATCCGGCCCGCCAAAAAGAAAAGAGGCAGAATAAGATTTGAGGAAATTAAAAGAGGTAAATGGCTACTGGGAATTTAAAGGCAAAGATGGGTTTTTTAGGAGCTGGCCTCATTTTACTCATATGAGTATGATATGATAATAAGAACTGAGATAGAGACTGGGGGTCTGGAGCAGGGGTGGGGTTGTGGGGTGGAGGGGAAGGTGAGAAATGGTGAATATGAAATGCTCCTCCAATGCATTGAGGTATTAGGAGATGGTAAAAAGGTCTCAAAGGGTGGGTTATTGGATATAATGGATGCATAAGAAGACTATTAGGTGGCGGAGGGCAGTAGTTCTTGGTACACCTATGGTTCTCCCCTCGGGGGAAGGTACTCTGGGGGAAGGACACAGTCATGTTATCCCAAGTGGGTAAGAACGAGTGGGCATAATAAGGAAAAGGTCACCAGGGCCAATTACTGAGAAAGACTCAGACTAGAACCTGACTTTTGAAAGTTTTTTTGGGGAGATGATATATATATATATATGGAGGAATCTCTCTTTTTTTTCCTTCTTTAGAGCCTATATAGGGACAGAAAGGCCAATTTTTCTTTTGGCTAATTTGTATTAGACATGGCCTAATTTAATCGCCATCAATGTATGCGGTCTGAATCCCACAGTGTAAAAGGCATAAGATAACAAAAGAATTGCACTGGACTAAATAGGAATATGTCATTCCAGATAAAAGAACAAATGGCAGAACCAGAGGGCTGGATTCTTTTTTATAAAAGGGTTGTTGCGTAACATAAAATGTATGCTTGCTAACATTTACTGCTCTAGCAAATCACCAAATATTTATTTAAAAAAAGTACTAGATAATCTTATGTAGTTTAAATTAGGGAAGACAATAATTGCAGGATGAATCTCAATTGTTGTATGAGATTGTTCAGTCTGTGAGCTTTGTGATTGCTAATTACCTCACTCCAGCTTGTATACACCTTTGTCACCTGTCTTCTATGTAAGCTGTCTTCTGGGGGTGATAGTAAGTCATGAGTAGGGATGAGCTTCGAGTTCGAGTCGAACTCATGTTCTACTCGAACATTGGCTGTTCGCAAGTTCGCCGAACAGCGAACAATTTGGGGTGTTCGCGGCAAATTCGAATGCTGCGGAACACCCTTTAAAAGTCTATGGGAGAAATCAAAAGTGCTAATTTTAAAGGCTTATATGCAAGTTATTGTCATAAAAAGTGTTTGGGGACCCGGGTCCTGCCCCAGGGGACATGGATCAATGCAAAAAAAAGTTTTAAAAACGGACGTTTTTTCAGGAACAGTGATTTTATTAATGCTTAAAGTCAAACAATAAAAGTGTAATATCCCTTTAAATTTCGTACCTGGGGGGTGTCTATAGTATGCCTGTAAAGGGGCGCATGTTTCCTGTGTTTAGAACAGTCTGACAGCAAAATGACATTTGGAAGGAAAAAACTCATTTAAAACTACCCGCGGCTATTGCATTGCCGACAATACACATAGAAGTTCATTGATAAAAACGGCATGGGAATTCCCCACAGGGCAACCCCCGAACCAAAAAAAAAAAAAAAAAAACGATGTGGGGGTCCCCCTTTATTCCATACAAGGCCC
The DNA here is from genome assembly GCA_037952925.1 of Lithobates clamitans. Classification (NCBI taxonomy): domain Eukaryota; kingdom Metazoa; phylum Chordata; class Amphibia; order Anura; family Ranidae; genus Lithobates; species Lithobates clamitans. Next base: position 3,247,227 of record JBBGZY010000732.1, read on the forward strand.
TTCAGGTCTGGTATGGATATTAAGGGGAACCCCAGCCAAATTTAAAAAAAAAAATTGACGTGGGGTTCCCCCTAAATTCCATACCAGACCCTTCAGGTCTGGTATGGATTTTAAGGGGAACCCCGCGCCAAAAAAAAAAAAAAACGGCGTGGGGTCCCCCTAAAAATCCATACCAGACCCTTATCCGAGCACGCAACCTGGCAGGCCGCAGGAAAAGAGGGGGGGACGAGAGTGCGGCCCCCCCCCTCTTGAACCGTACCAGGCCACATGCCCTCAACATTGGGAGGGTGCTTTGGGGTAGCCCCCCAAAACACCTTGTCCCCATGTTGATGAAGACAAGGGCCTCATCCCCACAACCCTGGCCGGTGGTTGTGGGGGTCTGCGGGCGGGGGGCTTATCGGAATCTGGAAGCCCCCTTTAACAAGGGGACCCCCAGATCCCGGCCCCCCCCCTGTGTGAAATGGTAAGGGGGTACTTACCCCTACCATTTCACTAAAAAACTGTCAAAAATGTTAAAAATGACAAGAGACAGTTTTTGACAATTCCTTTATTTAAATGCTTCTTCTTTCTTCCTTCATCTTCTTCTTCTTCTGGTTCTTCTGGCTCTTCTGGTTCTTCCTCCGGCGTTCTCGTCCAGCATCTCCTCCGCGGCGTCTTCTATCTTCTTCTCCTTGGGCCGCTCCGCACCCATGGCATGGGGGGGGGGAGGCTCCCGCTCTTCTCTTCATCTTCTTCTCTTCTTCATCTTCTTCTTCATCTTCTTCTTCTCTTCTTCCTTCTTCTCTTCTTCATTTCTTCTCCGGGCCGCTCCGCAGCCATGCTGCGGCATGGAGGGAGGCTCCCGCTGTGTGACGGCGTCTCTTCGTCTGACGGTTCTTAAATAACGGGGGGCGGGGCCATCCGGTGACCCCGCCCCCCCCTGACGCACGGTGACTTGACGGGACTCCCCTGTGACGTCACGGGGAATGCCACAGGGAAGTCCCGTCATGTCCCGTGCGTCAGAGGGGGGCGGGGTCACCGGGTGGCCCCGCCCCCCGTTATTTAAGAACCGTCAGACGAAGAGACGCCGTCACACAGCGGGAGCCTCCCTCCATGCCGCAGCATGGCTGCGGAGCGGCCCGGAGAAGAAATGAAGAAGAGAAGAAGGAAGAAGAGAAGAAGAAGAAGATGAAGAAGAAGATGAAGAAGAGAAGAAGATGAAGAGAAGAGCGGGAGCCTCCCCCCCCATGCCATGGGTGCGGAGCGGCCCGAGGAGAAGAAGATAGAAGACGCCGCGGAGGAGATGCTGGACGAGAACGCCGGAGGAAGAACCAGAAGAGCCAGAAGAACCAGAAGAAGAAGAAGATGAAGGAAGAAAGAAGAAGCATTTAAATAAAGGAATTGTCAAAAACTGTCTCTTGTCATTTTTAACATTTTTGACAGTTTTTTAGTGAAATGGTAGGGGTAAGTACCCCCTTACCATTTCACACAGGGGGGGGGCTGGGATCTGGGGGTCCCCTTGTTAAAGGGGGCTTCCAGATTCCGATAAGCCCCCCGCCCGCAGACCCCCACAACCACCGGCCAGGGTTGTGGGGATGAGGCCCTTGTCTTCATCAACATGGGGACAAGGTGTTTTGGGGGGCTACCCCAAAGCACCCTCCCAATGTTGAGGGCATGTGGCCTGGTACGGTTCAGGAGGGGGGGGCCGCACTCTCGCCCCCCCCTCTTTTCCTGCGGCCTGCCAGGTTGCGTGCTCGGATAAGGGTCTGGTATGGATTTTTAGGGGGACCCCACGCCGGTTTTTTTTTTTTTTTTGGCGCGGGGTTCCCCTTAAAATCCATACCAGACCTGAAGGGTCTGGTATGGAATTTAGGGGGAACCCTACGTCCCTTTTTTTTTTAAATTTTGGCTGGGGTTCCCCTTAATATCCATACCAGACCTGAAGGGCCTTGTATGGAATTTAGGGGGACTCCCACATCATTTTTTTTTTTTAATTTTGGTTCGGGGTTGCCCTGTGGGGAATTCCCATGCCGTTTTTATCAATGAACTTATATGTGTATTGTCGGCAATGCAATAGCCGCGGTAGTTTTAAATGTGTTTTTTCCTTCAAAATGTCATTTTGCTGTCAGACTGTTCTAAACACGGGAAACATGCGCCCCTTTACAGGCATACTATAGACACCCCCCAGGTATGAAATTTAAAGGGATATTACACTTTTATTGTTTGACTTTAAGCATTATTAAAATCACTGCTCCTGAAAAAACGGCCGTTTTTAAAACTTTTTTTTGCATTGATTCATGTCCCCTGGGGCAGGACCCAGGTCCCCAAACACTTTTATTGACAATAACTTGCATATTAGCCTTTAAAATTAGCACTTTTGATTATTCATGTTCGTGTCCCATAGACTTTAACGGTGTTCGCGTGTTCGAACGAATTTTTTTCCTGTTCGCATGTTCTGGTGCGAACCGAACAGGGGGGTGTTCGGCTCATCCCTAGTCATGAGTAAGGCCGTTATGGCAGAAACATGTTGACAGTTTGAGCGGTATACACTGATGTCTTAATAAAGCTGATGTCTTGCTGCACTTGACCATGATGCCAGCAACCTTCTTTTCTTTAGTGGACCACAAGCCGTTCCTGGGCACCAGCCATATAGCCGTGGATGTTTAATAAAAGAAGTAGAAGCGTTGGTTTTGTTTCCAATCATTGCAGGAGACTTTCATTTCTATGTCAATCTATTGTTGGATACATCATCTGATGTCCCATGTGTTTTATTGCAAGTGCAGGTCAGGATCAAGAAGGTAATTCAAACATTTCAGTTGGTGGACGCATGTAGGATCAAACATTCAGGAAGTAAGGATCATACCTATTATTTATCTGTTCGTGAATTGTACTTGAGAATTGACTATATTTGATTGGAACATCAACTCCTGGACACTTTGATGAATGTGTCTATCAAACCTATAACTTTATCGGACCACACACAAGTGATTGTAAAAATTAATATGTTATCAGCAGGCAGGTGAGTCACAGACACCATTTTTATTTTCTGAGTTTCTTTAACGGGTGTTGTAGAAGTTTCAACACTGCTTATATCACTTTCTTTCTTTTTTTTAACCTAATGATACTTTATTTGATTTGAATTTCTCGTATCAATGGTTTTTTTTTGGGTTTTTCACAAAAACAAAGGAAAATAAAACAGGTGTGAACAGTGTCTGTCATACAGTTAACATAGTAAGTTGCCACATTCAATTGAATACAAAGGACAGATCCCAGTAGCAATAGAGTGAACGTTGGGAAGAATTCAATTGCTAATTTATCAGGTAACAGGTGTTGTCTACTGCCCCCAAGACACCCCGATGGGATCAAACTGTGTCAGAAAGGGTAGACAACACACCAACTGTCATTGTGATCATTTCTAGTGTAGCTACTAAAGAGATATAAAGACAAAACTAGAAAAGAAAAGGATAATGGGAAGAAGAAAGAGAGGGAAAAAAGGGAGGAAATAGATATAATCATTATAGGTAACAAGATGCACCGGTTGATAGAAAATTCAGCGTAACAACTTACCCCTAATTATGTTATTGCTATAACCATCCATAAGTACTTTCCATGGGTATATATGTGGGTAGGAAGGTGCACTTGCTAGCTAGGAGGTGAGAGGAGGGGAGAGGAAGTGTGAAAGAGTAGTCACCTTACGTAAGTCGTTATATATAAGGGATCAAGGTATATATAAAGTATGGACTGGGTTAATAGGTCTTGATGGACGATTTATCATCTATCACTTTCTTAACATGTCTTCTCTGCTCTTTCACAGGTAAATGTCCACTATAACATCCACATGTACAATCCCCTTGCCATGTATGACTAATTGACACTGCTATGCTTATGGCAAATGTCTGCTGTAATATTCACATGTACAATCCCGTGGCCATGTATGACTGATTATTGGCACTAATATGCTTATACTAAATGCCTGCTGCAATATCCACATGTAGAACCTCCTTGCCATGTATGACTGATAATTGACACTACTATGCTTTTGGTAAATTTCTACCACAATATCCACATGTACAATCCCCTCGCCACGTGTGACTAATAATTGCCACTGCTATACTTATGGTAAATGGTCGACCAAAGAAGTTGAGTGCACATGCTCCGCGTCATATGCAGAGGTTGTCTTTGGGAAATAGACTTATGAATGCTGCCAGCATTGCTGCAGAGGTTGAAGGGGTGGGGGGTCAGCCTGTCAGTGCTCAGACCATATGCCGCACACTGCATCAAATTGGTCTGCATGGCTGTTGTCCCAGAAGGAAGCCTCTTCTAAAGATGATGCACAAAAAAGCCCGCAAACAGTTTGCTGAAGACAAGCAGACTAAGGACATGGATTACTAGAACCATGTCCTGTGGTCTGATGAGACCAAGATAAACTTATTTGGTTCAGATGTGTCAAGCATGTGTGGCCGCAACCAGTTGAGGACTACAAAGACAAGTGTGTCTTGCCTACAGTCAAGCATGGTGGTGGGAGTGTCATGGTTGGGGGCTGCATAAGTGCTGCCGGCACTGGGGAGCTACAGTTCATTGAGGGAACCATGAATGCCAACATGTACTGTGACATACTGAAGCAGAGCATGATCCCCTCCCTTCAGAAACTGGGCCGCAGGGCAGTATTCCAACATGATAAGGACCCCAAATACACCTCAAGACCACCACTCCCTTGCTAAAGAAGCTGAGGGTAAAGGTGATGGACTGGCCAAGCATGTCTCCAGACCTAAACACTATTGAGTATATGTGGGGCATCCTCAAATGGAAGGTGGAGGAGCGCAAGGTCTCTAACATCCACCAGTTCTGTGATGTCGCCATGGAGGAGTGGAAGAAGACTCCAGTGGCAACCTGTGAAGCTCTGGTTAACTCCATGCCCAAGAGGGTGAAGGCAGTGCCGGAACGTAATAGTGGCCACACAAAATATTGACAATTTGGGCCCAATTTGGACATTTTCACAAAGGGGTGTACTCACTTTTGTTGCCAGCGGTTTAGACATTAATGGCTGTGGGTTGAGTTATTTTGAGGGGACAGCTACTGACTACTTTACATTGTAGCAAAGCATCATTTCTTCAGTGTTGTTACATGAATCATATCATAAATATATTTACAAAAATGTGAGGGGTGTACTCACTTATGTGAGATACTGTATGTGCATCGCATTTTTCCGGCTTTCTTTTGTATTTAGTTTATATGATTTATATTGATTTAATTATATTATTATGAGTTGTTAGAGAGAGTTCTTTATATAATTTATAATTACCACTATTTAAGCACTATTGATAAGGTTTAGAGGAAGAACTTCGCCATTGAATATAACATAGATTAGTAATTATGACCTCCTGCATCTAAGTGGTTTATTTGGAACACTGGCATCTCATGAAGCTTCAGAACCATTTCCTATTACAATGGAAGAAGCAGCATTTAAATCAGATCATAAAGATTTCCCCTTCAGATGCACCAGAGCCTTTGGTGGTGGATATGGCCAGAGTTTCTTACACCGTTTTGCTCCTGGACTGCTGTTACCTCTAATGCCAGTGAAACAGGATGAGGGGCCATTTGTGACCATGTCAAGGTGCAGGAAGAGCAGATGGTGCTTTCCTGTGGAGAGAATTGCAAAGAATGTGCTGAAACTTCAAGCAGCTCTGATGACACTTACTACCACAATCAGGGATGGCCAGTCATTCTTCTGTTGGGCAACATGGAGGCACTCTGTTACTTTCACAGATAAGGAGAGACTTACAGTTACACTATTTTCATTGAGGTGGAGCCCATTATGTCCTAGACAAAGAAAATGCTTCAGGAACCCATGGCAGTGTACCTCCCTGGCATCCAGGAACCAAAGCAGACTACCTCTTCAAGAAACTTCCAAGACCACAATAAATAGAATCCGTATTCAAACTTTTACCATATCACACAGTTGTGGGGTCTTTTATAACTGGATTTGTTTGTTTCCCTGGGCTACTAGAAGTTACCCAGGTTTGTCTCTCATCAACCTGAACTTCTGGTGGAGGTTACAGATACCCTAACTCATCTGAGGGCAAGCTCCACCAATTCCCTTAGTGATAACTAGGGATGAGCCGAACACCCTCCTGTTCAGTTCGCAGCAGAACATGCAAACAGGCAAAGAATTTGGCAGAACACACGGACACCGTTAAAGTCTATGGGACACGAATATAAATAATCAAAAGTGCTAATTTTAAAGGCTTATATGCAAGTTATTGTCATAAAAAGTGTTTAGGGACCTGGGTCCTGCCCCAGGGGACATGTATCAAAGCAAATTTTTTTTTTTTAAACGGACGTTTTTTCTGGAGCAGTGATTTTTTAATGCTTAAAGTTAACAAATAAAAATGAAATATTCCTTTAAATATCGTGCCTGGGGGGTGTCTATAGTATGCCTGCAAAGTGGCGCATTTTTCCTGTGTTTAGAACAGTACCACAGCAAAATGGCAATAACAAATTGTCATCTAAAACTGATTGCGGCTGTAATGAATTGTCGGGTCTCGGCTATATAGATATAGCTAATTGAAAAAAAGAGCAAGGGATCCCCCCATCCATTACCAGGCCCTTTGGGTCTGGTATGGATATTAAGGGGAACCCTGTGCCAAGTGAAAAAAAATGGTGTAGGGGTTCCCCCAAAATCCATACCAGACACTTATCCGAGCATGCAACTTGGCAGGCCACAGGAAAAGAGGGGGGGGATGAGAGAGTGTCCCCCCCACCTGAACCATACCAGGCCACATGCCCTCCAAAAGCACCTTGTCCCCATGTTAATGGGGACAAGGGTCTCATCCCCACAACCCTTGCCTGGTGGTTGTGGGGGTCTGCGGGCTGGGGCTTATCAGGATCTTGAAGCCTCCTTTAACAAGGGGACCCCTAGATCCCGGCCTCCCCCCTGTGTGAATTGGTAACGGGGTACAAATGTACCTCTACCATTTCACAAAAAAGTGTCAAAATGATAAAAAAGACAAGACACAGCTTGGGACAAGTCCTTTATTAAAAAATAAAAAAAATAGAAATGTCCCACGACATTTTAACTGTTACAGTTATTAGGGACCTTTACAAAATGATCATTATCACTATAAGACAATTTTAGAAAAAAGGAGACTTGAAAGACAAAATAACTTCTCGTTGCTGAAATGAAACCTGTTATAAAAGAAATATGCGAGTTATCATTGCTGACACCCTTTTGGAAAACCTAGTGGCTTGGCTGTTACATTGGCTCACAGGATTCAACATGTTGAGTGTCTGACCTAGAACAATTATGCCAATTAGAAAGTCACAGTAAATATAAAACACCCCTTTACATAATTGCTCTGAACAGTGACTTAATGTAATAAAGAAAAAATTCCAAGCAACTAGCATTTAAAGATGGAGAGGTCAGAAATGGTAACCTCCATGTTTGTTTGACAGGTCTTCTTTAAAGAAGGTAAAAGTAGGTTAAAAATGTATTGCTGATATTTAGCTTCTCAAAATCACACATTATAAAAATAAAAATGAAAAAAATAAAAAATAATTTCACTGAGATGTAATATCACGCTGGTTGCCATAGCCTTTGAAAAAAATATTCATTTTTGCTTTTTTCCTTTTAAGCATAAAGCAAGCTGTCTGCTTTGCAATTCAAATCAGTATAAAATGTTTGTACACACGAACACCACCTCATGTAACAAACAGCACAATCCAAGAATGCTGATTACAAAATAGAGGGGTGCTGTAAACTTAGACATCTACTTGTTGCAAGATCCCTAACCAATAGAGAAGAGAGGGCAAAAATAATAGTCAGGGGGGTAATTATTCCTATGATAAGAGCAACAAGAGGGACAATGAGGGCTGGCATAGGTTCTCCTCGACTGAAATATTTCAAGCATTGAAAAACCTTGAAAAATCACTCTCAATAATTCTTAAGAAGTTGAAAAGAAAGGGATTGAAAAGAGAGGATCATATTTGCTGTTTTAAGTGAGATGATAACTGTTAGATGACAGCAATGAAATCTCAAGAAGACTCTTCTTATATAAAGAATGGGAAGTAAAAAATTGTCACGGCTTTTATATGATTGCAGTGTACAGCTCCCTGCTGTATGGAAAATAACATTCTGGAGTATGAAGGAAAAAATGCAATATCCCTGTCTCTTGCAGAAGCCTATTTTCCATTATAAAGGCTTTCTTCATTACAGTTTCTGAAGAATTTGAGAAACACAATGAGCTGTGGTTTACTGTGAACACATAGTATGAAATGCAGTATACAATTTTTTGTGTTACATAGGGGGTTATTTACTAAAACTACATGGTGCAAAATGTGGTGCAGCAAAGCTTAATTGAACAAGCTGAAGTTAATAGCCAATTGGCTACTATTCACAGCTGCACCAGATTCTGAGTGCTCCACTTTTAGTAAATCTACCCCATAGTATACTTCTACAAATATACTTACAGAGGAATAAACTAATGAATTGATACATTTAAAAGGGAACATAGATGGGGAATATTCAGAAATATATATTTGAACTGCATTGTTATTGTAGATAGTTGTGCCAAAATGGCTCTAGGTGACTAACCATGGAACATACACTTTGGGGGAGAGTTACTAAAACTGGTGCACACAGAATCTGGTGGAGTTGTGCATATTAATCAATCAGCTTCTAACTCCAACTTGTTTAATAAAGAATTGACAATAAAAGTTTTGCATGGTAACAATGAACTGTGCTGCTTCTACACAATGCACACCAGCAGACTTGTTAAATGAAGCATAATGCACATGGGCTGGTGTGACCAGGGCCTTAAGAATATCCACATTGTTTTCAATATTCTTTACTAGAGTTTTTCTGGGTTTTGAGCATTAAAAGCTCAATGTGCCACTTAAGGCTGGGTTCACACTAGTGCTAATTGGATGTGGCCTTCCCTGCATCCAATTTGCATGACAGGAGAGTGCTCGGCTCTCAATGGAGCTGGTTCTCACATATCCATGGTGACAGCGGAGCAGATTGCACAGGGTTCCTGTGCATCTTTGGCCCCATTTCAGGTCCGAATTCAGGCAAAAATTTGGGCCCAATCTGTCCCTGAAGTGGAGAACAGAGACGCACCGGACCACCGCTATGAGCCCTATTGTATTAGGTGTGAACCCAGCCTTAGTAACAAGAAAACGTCATACAGAATTGATTTGTGATTATAATGCTATCCAGTTTATTAGTGGCTATACAAAAAAATAACAATGCACTTGTTAAAGTGCATCTAAACTCAATAGCAAATGTAGCAGGCATGTTGTAATGCAATTTCTCCTTTTGGCCACAAGATGGAGACAGAGAGATGCTGACTGGTCCTTCCAGAAAAACTCAGAGACACAGAGTATACTGGGAAAAAGGGGAGTTTCAGGAAGTGCTGAGGGGATGGAAGAGAGGGTAGTACTGAGGTAGAGAAAGTGCTGACAGGAGACAGAGGAGAGGAGATAGCTTAAAAGAGAGGGAGATACCAAGGCTCAAAAACTCCTTTGCTGGGGCACAGTGACACTTAACAGTGAGGAGAGGAGGAGTGTGTGAGGGGAAGGAACTAGGTGCCAGAGTGAGAAGAGAGACACGTGCTGACACCCGGGACTGTGTCCCAACAGAGGAGGAGGGATATCCTGAAGCCTGGGAAAAAGAGAGATGTGAGGAAAGTGAGAGAAAAACAATGTGAGAGGGATTTTTGGATCTGAGAGAGAGAGAGAGAGAGAGAGAGAGAGAGAGAGAGAGAGAGAGAGAGATACACAGTCTGACAGCAGAGAGTGTCTAACCTATTATTAAGGAGGGAAAGCTGTCTGAGGAGAGTGGGCTGAGGTACCAGCACCAAGCTAAAGAAGAGAGGGAGCCATCTAAAAGGAGAGAGGGAGTCATCTAAAGGAGTGAGAGCTGTCTGAGGAGAGCGGGCTGAGGTACCAGCATCAAGCTGAAGGAGAGAGAGAGACATCTAAAAGGAGAGAGAGCGATTTAAAGGAGGGAGGGCTGTCTGAGGAGAGCGGGCTGAGGTACCAGCACCAAGCTAAATAAGAGAGAGAGCCATCTAAAAGGAGAGAGGGAGCCATCTAAAAGGAGGGAGAGCTGTCTGAGCAGAGCGGGCTGATGTACCAGACTCAGGCTAAAGGAGAGAGACACACACACTGACACCAGAGAGTGTGTGACCTATTATACAGAGAGAAAGCCAAGCCTTTTCAGAGACTGCCAATAGAGAGACAGTGTGGTTAGGTGACCAGACTGTGTGGTGGAACTCCACAAGAGAGAGAGAGAGACATGTTTTTCCTGAGACGACCGGGAGAGCGCTGCAAGAAGATAGAGGGGAGCCAGGATTGGTGTCACCCATACGTTCCACCACCGTTAAGCTCAGTAACCCTGATCAGTGACCCAAGCAGCACCCAGCTCAGAGGAGATGACCCACACCATTTCAGGGATCATGATATCCATCCGTGTATTGGGTTGACTGCTGCCTCTTCACCTTGTGAGTTTTGCTACCAGTCATTTCGATCAGCTCTCAGAAGGGGATCCAGTGCCTTACAACATCGCTAGGAGCATCAGGAGCCTGAACCAGCACCTGGGATTCTCGTTGTGTCATCACACAGAGGATTGGTGAGAGGGTGCAAACCCAACAACCTTCTTGACACCATACTGACACTGCATGCAGACACCAATTTCCCTTTTTAGTGTCATGGGATGCTTGTTTGGAGCTGCCATCTCTAGTAGTTTGCCCTTTTAAATCTCTAACAGAACATTCTAGAGGATTACTGCTCCATGCAAGCTTGTTTAAACCTATTCTATTAAAACAAGGGCCCCACCGTTTGCTAGCAGAAGACACTAGTATTCTTCACCTCGGGACCTGCAACATTACAGAACTTTGCTTACTGTACTTGTGTAACCCTTTTCTTTTCGTTGTGTGTTTGCCTCTCAAAGGTGTTTGCGGCCTAGAAGGAGCTGAGAAGTTGACAAGTCTTCTCTCCTCCCTCTCAGCGCTTGTGTTAAGGGCATATAGATTACTGCCCTTTCTATACCTGCAGTTGCTAAATATTGAAGGTTGTCTTTTATAATGTATTAGTTATTTATAGCAAGGTTTAACAGTGTTGTAAGTCTCCATATACTTTAAACCATGCTAATATATTCAACTTGTATATTACTACCAGGTGTGTGTCTATTTTTGGTGATAATCAACAGCCAGGATAATGGTATTTACTCCATGTGTCCTTAAATGTGTTTGCAATAATTTTATTTAACCAGGTGTGTCAGAGGGGCTGAGGTCATTCTTGGAGCTGAGGCGGAGATCAGAGAATCCAAATTCACCAAGTGGCTTCTTCGGGGGTGGCGCTACACAAAGATGTAATATATTGCAGCTTACCAGTCCCTAAATGTGGTGGCTGCACTAGTTTTTCTTTAACTTTTATTTTCACCTGGTGATCCTGCCATATAATACATTTCCTGTCCTAGGATAATACTCACTCACTGTACTATATGTATGAAGGGGCAGCATTGTCACTCTTGGATAAAACATTTTTGGGATTTCAGAACATCTCCCCTCCCCTATTCTCTATACCATAGGGAAGAGGTGTTCTTTAGTGCATACAGAGCACTGGGAACAGTGTCAACTGAGCGCAGCAGAGGCAGAGAGCACACAAAGTTACAAGATTACTAGAATTATAGCAGGGTTTAACAAGTATTTTTTGCTCTTATTAAACAGATGTAAAAAAATAAACCCTTTCAATAGAATATTTACCAGTCCCATGGGAAGCCAATAAGAGAAGTCCAGTGTTGATGTATACAGTACATACACCAATTTATTGGTTTTATGCAAGTTGGTTAACAAGCTTTATCCATATATCTAGCTGCTGGTTTCTTTGCAATTGCTGCACCCAGTATTTACATGTATGCATTTACATGTTTGTGCTTGTAATTTAGTTTAGTAAAGATGAAACCCAATTAAATATGTTATTTTGTCACTCTTGTTAAAGAAATGTTACTAACCACAATGAATAACCTATAATAGAAACATGAAGCTGCAGACTGCTGATTTAAGTAGCTTAAAACAACTTTATTTATCCAGCAGAAATAAAGACATTCCACCCATGCCTCCCACCTCCCCTGAAGGTGGAGTGTCCTCATTTCTACTGCATCAATAAAGTTGATTTAGGCTACTTGGATTAGCATGTGCAGATTTACATTTGTATCAGAGGAAACTGGGGCATGAAAGATCTTGCAGAGGCCAACAACCACCACTAAGGTAAATGCAGCACAGGCCCTATGAGAGGTGCTCTGGGTTTATGAATTTTAAATGTTAATAGTTATGTTACAAAACACATAAGTAGTCTCATGGTTGCTTTTACTGTTCTCATACTACTACTTAGCAACTTTGCTTTTTTTTTACATGTTTTAGCAGCCAAACTAAACATTACACTGAAAATGCATGTTAAGATGTTAGGTGATCATTTGATTAATAATTTGTGAGTTTCTAAACAGCAAGTGCTTATAAAAGTGAGCTCAGCCACCCTTATGCCCTGTACACACGACCGGTTTCGCTGTTGGAATAAACTCCGAAGGTTTCTCAGAAGGATCTCCGACGTTTGTTGGTCCATTGGAACAGCATACAGACGAATGATTTTCCCGATAGGAATTGGTTCTGTTGGAAATATTTAGAACTTGTTCTATTTCTAGGTCCATCAGAATTTTCTAAAAAAAAAAGTCCGATGAGGCATACACATGATTGGAATATACGATGAAAAGCTTCCGTCTGACTTTTTCTGTCGGAAATTCCGCTCCTGTGTACGTGGCATAAGAGATGAGATGGAGGCCTGGTGGGGTCAAAATTGGACCCTGGGTGACATAGAAATGGGGGGGGGGGTGCAGAATGGATGGAGGCACACTGAAAGCTTTGGGACTTTGACAGCTCCACAGCCTGCATATCCATGGTGGGTCGGAAAATGGGCAAGATGGTGACTGCCTGCCACAAGGAAGACAGCAATGTGAATCCCTGCTGGCATCAGAGGACTCAGTGAGAGACCCTGAACACTCCGATTCTTTACTCACTTTCACAGCTACGACTGAAACTACGGGAGGCATTAAAAACTTTGCCTGCAGTCATAACCGACCTTAAAGCAGATCTACTTGTTATGTTGAAGCAGCTAGCATCACAGATAGAGCAAGCAGACAAAGAGAGAAAGCTATCTCCAGGCTTAAGTAGGAAGGAAGAAAGGAAGAAAAAACAATATCAGAGGGAATCAGTGGCACCAGTCCAGATAAAGTTGGCACTACAAACAATCTTTAATAATGTTCTGGAGAGATCCACTGATACCTCGATTGAATTTGACGAAGCCCACAGGGCTCTACAGCCACCTAGTGCTGATAATGCCCCTACAAGAGATATTCAATTCTGCCTCTCTAATTTCAGTTTGAAAGAAGACATTCTTGCCAAGGACAGCGAGAATGAACTCATTACGCTAAACAGAGATGCCAAACTTTTTCAAGACCTCTCTCCTATTACTATAAAAAATAGGAGAGCCTTATGCCCCTGTTGGAAGTTCTTAGAGATTACTCTACAGAGATCTCCCTTACAGATGGTGTTTTCCATTTACACTGCAAGCTACATTTAATGACAAAAATGTACATCTTAATCTCCTCCTGCCCATGTAATAGCTGAATGACGACTACAGTGTGGGCCTTAATTGCTAGGAGGCCATCACATGACGTTCTCCCGTGCATGGGCTGCCTGCCCGCCTCCTGTGAGACGCAATGTGGCCTGCTCTGTGATCGAGTCTATGACACTCCACTGATCACAGATCGGAGTAAGAGGCCGATCCCAGCCAATGACAGCTGATCATGTGATGTAAACAGAAGATCGGTAATAGTTTTTTCCCTCACGGTGTCAGCGTGAGGGGGAAAAAAAACCTGATCACCAGCTTCTGTCAGAGGGACTGCTGCCTCTTCACCTTGTGAGTTTTGCTACCAGTCATTTCGATCAGCTCTCAGAAGGGGATCCAGTGCCTTACAACATCGCTAGGAGCATCAGGAGCCTGAACCAGCACCTGGGATTCTCGTTGTGTCATCACACAGAGGATTGGTGAGAGGGTGCAAACCCAACAACCTTCTTGACACCATACTGACACTGCATGCAGACACCAATTTCCCTTTTTAGTGTCATGGGATGCTTGTTTGGAGCTGCCATCTCTACAGAACTTTGCTTACTGTACTTGTGTAACCCTTTTCTTTTCGTTGTGTGTTTGCCTCTCAAAGGTGTTTGCGGCCTAGAAGGAGCTGAGAAGTTGACAAGTCTTCTCTCCTCCCTCTCAGCGCTTGTGTTAAGGGCATATAGATTACTGCCCTTTCTATACCTGCAGTTGCTAAATATTGAAGGTTGTCTTTTATAATGTATTAGTTATTTATAGCAAGGTTTAACAGTGTTGTAAGTCTCCATATACTTTAAACCATGCTAATATATTCAACTTGTATATTACTACCAGGTCTGTGTCTATTTTTGGTGATAATCAACAGCCAGGATAATGGTATTTACTCCATGTGTCCTTAAATGTGTTTGCAATAATTTTATTTAACCAGGTATGTCAGAGGGGCTGAGGTCATTCTTGGAGCTGAGGCGGAGATCAGAGAATCCAAATTCACCAAGTGGCTTCTTCGGGGGTGGCGCTACACAAAGATGTAATATATTGCAGCTTACCAGTCCCTAAATGTGGTGGCTGCACTAGTTTTTCTTTAACTTTTATTTTCACCTGGTGATCCTGCCATATAATACATTTCCTGTCCTAGGATAATACTCACTCACTGTACTATATGTATGAAGGGGCAGCATTGTCACTCTTGGATAAAACATTTTTGGGATTTCAGAACATCTCCCCTCCCCTATTCTCTATACCATAGGGAAGAGGTGTTCTTTAGTGCATACAGAGCACTGGGAACAGTGTCAACTGAGCGCAGCAGAGGCAGAGAGCACACAAAGTTACAAGATTACTAGAATTATAGCAGGGTTTAACAAGTATTTTTTGCTCTTATTAAACAGATGTAAAAAAATAAACCCTTTCAATAGAATATTTACCAGTCCCATGGGAAGCCAATAAGAGAAGTCCAGTGTTGATGTATACAGTACATACACCAATTTATTGGTTTTATGCAAGTTGGTTAACAAGCTTTATCCATATATCTAGCTGCTGGTTTCTTTGTAATTGCTGCACCCAGTATTTACATGTATGCATTTACATGTTTGTGCTTGTAATTTAGTTTAGTAAAGATGAAACCCAATTAAATATGTTATTTTGTCACTCTTGTTAAAGAAATGTTACTAACCACAATGAATAACCTATAATAGAAACATGAAGCTGCAGACTGCTGATTTAAGTAGCTTAAAACAACTTTATTTATCCAGCAGAAATAAAGACATTCCACCCATGCCTCCCACCTCCCCTGAAGGTGGAGTGTCCTCATTTCTACTGCATCAATAAAGTTGATTTAGGCTACTTGGATTAGCATGTGCAGATTTACATTTGTATCAGAGGAAACTGGGGCATGAAAGATCTTGCAGAGGCCAACAACCACCACTAAGGTAAATGCAGCACAGGCCCTATGAGAGGTGCTCTGGGTTTATGAATTTTAAATGTTTATAGTTATGTTACAAAACACATAAGTAGTCTCATGGTTGCTTTTATTGTTCTCATACTACTACTTAGCAACTTTGCTTTTTTTTTACATGTTTTAGCAGCCAAACTAAACATTACACTGAAAATGTATGTTAAGATGTTAGGTGATCATTTGATTAATAATTTGTGAGTTTCTAAACAGCAAGTGCTTATAAAAGTGAGCTCAGCCACCCTTATGCCCTGTACACACGACCGGTTTCGCTGTTGGAATAAACTCCGAAGGTTTCTCAGAAGGATCTCCGACGTTTGTTGGTCCATTGGAACAGCATACAGACGAATGATTTTCCCGATAGGAATTGGTTCTGTTGGAAATATTTAGAACTTGTTCTATTTCTAGGTCCATCAGAATTTTCTAAAAAAAAAGTCCGATGAGGCATACACATGATTGGAATATACGATGAAAAGCTTCCGTCTGACTTTTTCTGTCGGAAATTCCGCTCCTGTGTACGTGGCATAAGAGATGAGATGGAGGCCTGGTGGGGTCAAAATTGGACCCTGGGTGACATAGAAATGGGGGGGGGTGTGCAGAATGGATGGAGGCACACTGAAAGCTTTGGGACTTTGACAGCTCCACAGCCTGCATATCCATGGTGGGTCGGAAAATGGGCAAGATGGTGACTGCCTGCCACAAGGAAGACAGCAATGTGAATCCCTGCTGGCATCAGAGGACTCAGTGAGAGACCCTGAACACTCCGATTCTTTACTCACTTTCATAGCTAAGACTGAAACTACGGGAGGCATTAAAAACTTTGCCTGCAGTCATAACCGACCTTAAAGCAGATCTACTTGTTATGTTGAAGCAGCTAGCATCACAGATAGAGCAAGCAGACAAAGAGAGAAAGCTATCTCCAGGCTTAAGTAGGAAGGAAGAAAGGAAGAAAAAACAATATCAGAGGGAATCAGTGGCACCAGTCCAGATAAAGTTGGCACTACAAACAATCTTTAATAATGTTCTGGAGAGATCCACTGATACCTCGATTGAATTTGACGAAGCCCACAGGGCTCTACAGCCACCTAGTGCTGATAATGCCCCTACAAGAGATATTCAATTCTGCCTCTCTAATTTCAGTTTGAAAGAAGACATTCTTGCCAAGGACAGCGAGAATGAACTCATTACGCTAAACAGAGATGCCAAACTTTTTCAAGACCTCTCTCCTATTACTATAAAAAATAGGAGAGCCTTATGCCCCTGTTGGAAGTTCTTAGAGATTACTCTACAGAGATCTCCCTTACAGATGGTGTTTTCCATTTACACTGCAAGCTACATTTAATGACAAAAATGTACATCTTAATCTCCTCCTGCCCATGTAATAGCTGAATGACGACTACAGTGTGGGCCTTAATTGCTAGGAGGCCATCACATGACGTTCTCCCGTGCATGGGCTGCCTGCCCGCCTCCTGTGAGACGCAATGTGGCCTGCTCGGTGATCGAGTCTATGACACTCGACTGATCACAGATCGGAGTAAGAGGCCGATCCCAGCCAATGACAGCTGATCATGTGATGTAAACAGAAGATCGGTAATAGTTTTTTCCCTCACGGTGTCAGCGTGAGGGGGAAAAAAAACCTGATCACCAGCTTCTGTCAGAGGGACCCTCACACAGAGAGCTGCGACTGCCTCCTCTGTGCACACCAGTGCTTTCTGCCAGTGCCCCCTATCAGTACCCACCAGTGCCACCTACCAGTGCCCACCAGTGCTGCCAATCAATGTCCATCAGTGCCTCATCATAAGTGCCAACAATCAGTGCTACCTATCAGTGTCATCTACCAGTGCACATCAGTGCCACCCATCAGTGATTATCAGTGCCCATCAGGGCCACCTATCAGTGCCCTTCAGTGCTGCCCATTAGTGCCAACCATCAGTGCTACCCATCAGTGCCAACTATCGGTGCCAACTATCAGCGCAGCCTCATCAGTGCACATCAAAAGGAGAAAATGACCTGTTCTGACAAACTATGAAACTTTTTTTTTTTCAAAATATTCTGTCTTTTTTTTTTTTAGCAAAGAAATAGAAAACCCAGCAGTGATCAAATACCACCAAAAGAAAGCTCTATTTGTGTGAAAAAAATGATAAAAACAGTGTTGCATGACCACGCATCTGTCATTCAAAAATATGAGAGCTCTGAAAGCTGAAAATTGGTCTGGGCAGGAAGGGGGTTTAAGTGCCCAGTAAGCAAGTGGTTAAAATGCCTCATGAGACTTCCGGTCCCGGCGCCGTATGGAGTAGTGATAATCTACCTTAGCTCCCGCTACCCGGCCCGTATATCAGCCTGTAAAACGAGCCCTGCCATCCATCACCGCCAGCAGACCGCTCGCAGACTTTCCTGATACCCCCCGAACTGTGCAAATAAACCGATATCTCGAAAAAAGCGGCACGTGCCTGACATGGAGGTGAGTGGCAGGCCCTCCTTCCCAACAGTGGGAGGCAGACAATATTGAACATATTTCCCAAGCTGTGGCAGCAATCTTAACCCCCACCATAGCAGCTTCAGTGGAGAAATCAGTCAACGCTGGTATGCTGCAAATAAAAAAAGAGCTGGGAGAACACGCTTCTCGCCTCAATGAGACTGAAAACAAAATTGCAAGCATACAGGAAGAACTATACCAGGCACAAGCTACAGAGCAAGCTGTCAGGGTTGGGCTTAGCCCTTCCTTCTCTGAGCTGGCCGCTCAGCTGTCAGCTAATTGCCAGCAACTATCTCTCCACAGTTACTCGTCAGTCCTGCCTACTTAAGCCGTCCAGTCCACAGGAGCTCTGCCTTCGCCTTGGTCAACATCACAGAAATTTTCTTCTGCAATCTTCTTCAAAACTGGATTTGCTGACATCCCTTCTGGCTCCAGATCCTGCTTGCTGTTCCACTACATTGATCTCTAACTTCTAGCTTGGCAGACTATCCATTCTGGCTACTAAACTTTGGCTATGTTTTGACTAAGTTGGTTCTTTTTACTTTTATTATTAAACAAGTGTGATTTAACTGAACTTCTGTCTTCTGTCTGACCCTGCTGCTGCTCCAGTCTCTGTGCAGGCACCCACCTCGAGTATTACCTCTATAAGAGGCATGTCTGGTTCCGCTCTGCTTCCCCAGTGATTTGTGGGTGATCCAGTCTAATGCAGAGGGTTTCTCAACCAGGTTGAGATATACTTTGAGATGCTGCCCCAGGCGTTTCCCACGGACAGAAACAAAGTAGGTTTTGTGATACCTTTGCTTTCTGAGAGAGCCTTGGCTTGGGCAAACCCTCTATGGGAGATCCAAAAACCTGTTGTCTTGAGCTACCCTAAGTTTGTGGCTTTGTTTAAAAGGGTATTTGACATTCTCACACGCTCCTTCTGCTGCCAAGTACCTCATGTCCATCCAACAGAGTACGAGAACTGTTGCTGACTGCGCCATTGAATTCTGTACTCTGGCAGCAGAGGTTGCGTGGAACAATGAGGCCCTCGTGGTTGCTCTTTCTCATTGTCTCTCGGATACCATCAAGGATGAGATAGCAGCCCGAGATATACCCACTGAGCTGGAGAAGTTGATCACGTTTGCCATCCTCATTGACTCCAGACTCAGAGAAAGACACTATTTTAAGGAGCGCTTGGGAAAGACTCCTGTACGTCTGCCTCCGAGCTTTGCAGTCCCACCCGTGCCTCCCTCACCTCCCATGCCTCCTGGTACCGAGTCGGTCAGTGAAGGTGAACCCTTGCATTTGGGTTTCATGCATCTCTCTGCGGATGAAAGAGCCTTTAGGAGGGGGAAGAGATTGTGCCTTTATTGTGGCCAGGCAGGTCTTGTCCTACCTATCCAGGGAATGCCCGAACCTTGAGGTCCTGTCATGGACAGACCTTAGGTGGTGTTGTTTCATCCCCAGTTATCCAGAAGGATAAGCCCCTGGTTTTGGTCACCCTTTCTTGGGCTGAGTCATACGTTAAGATACAGGCTCTAATCGACTCTGGGGCTGCAGGCCTGTTCATTGATGCTGCCTTTGTATCATAACACTCGATCCTGCTGCAGCTGCGTGACACTCCACTTGCCATTGAGGCTCTTGACGGGAGACCTCTACAGCCTGCCCATGTGACTCATGAGACGGTTCCATTGTCCATGGTCGTAGGGGCTTTTCACCATGAGATAATCCAATTCCAAGTTATTTCCTCACCTAAGTTTCTGCTGGTTATTGGTTATCCTTGGTTATAGAGGCACAACCCCTCTTTTGATTGGCTCTGTGCTGAGGTTCTCTCCTGGTCATCACAATTCGGTGAGACCTGCTTCCAGAAGGTAGCCAAAGTCCTGTGCACCTCTTCACTCTCCTCCCTGCCAGAGGAGTACCGCAATTTTAGCAATGTCTTTGACAAAAGGTCATAAAAATCTTCCATGTATAGTCATTTCACTTGATTCGGACAACCAGGGGCATTTTCTTACAGTACATGTCCAACTAGGCGACAGGGATCTTGTGATCTCAAACGTCTATGTACCCAACAACCCCGGGAAATAGTTTTTTGGAGACCTATCCACCAGACCTATGAAATACCCTCTTATTCCTCATGTTGTAGCAGGGGATTTTAACTCACACATGACAGATGACAGATCCACCCATAAACTGCTGAAGGCAGTAGTGAACCCAGAGCAAACCCTTCTCACCTCAACCATGGAATCTCTTCACTTTACTGACCTGTAAAGGAAATGCCTATCCAAGGGGTCGAGTCATATCACATGCTGCATCCTATAAGAAAAATGCCCTATCTAGTTGTAGGAAAGCAAGCAGCCGCCTTAAGCTGGCTCAACGAGCCCTCTCTGCCCAAGACTTTCTGGAAAATAGAGATAAATGGCGAAAAGCCAAATACGAGTTTGATACATGGGCAAATATCTTAGAATTAACCAAACAAGCTCATGCTGATGCAAATTTATACAAATATGGTAACAAATCAGGTAAGCTCCTGGTGAGATTATGCAAAGGGCCATACAAGCCCATTCATATCACAGCCCCACGTGACTCCTCTGGCACTATCAATAAGACACCACAGGAGGTCAATAGAGTCATGTAAACATTCTATTCTTCCCTTTAAGCTCCAGACCTCATAAACCACAGTATTGCCCAAAACTTCCTTGACAAGCTCGACTTACCATCAGTTACTCCCTCCCAGAGACCCAAAATGCACCTATATCCGGCTGAGAACTAGCCCTTAGCAAGGCCCCAGGTCCTGACGGATGTCTAGGGGAATTTTCTAGGGGAATTTTACAAGACTCTCCAGAGGATTGTTGAACCCACCCTCCTTAATGTCTACAATGACATCTGGAAAGGAGGGTCGAACCTACCCTCTGTAAACCAAGCCATCCTCAAACTATTATCAAAAAAAGGGGAAGACCCTCAAGACCCAGGTTCATACAGGCCCATTTCACTTTTAAATTTGGATGTCAAGAGCCTCTCAAAAACAGTTGCCAACAGACTTGCCAATATCATCCCCTTCTTAATACATTAAGAGCAGTCAGAGTTTGTAAAAGGGAGAAAGGCTTCACTAAACACCCGCAAGGTACTGTTGGTATTGGAACATGCTTAAAAACACCCGGGGGGGGGGATTTTGCCATTATCACTCTGGACGCAGAGAAAGCCTTTGACAATGTCAGTTTCGATTGGTTTTCCTTAGTCCTGTTAAAGCTAGGCTTTACTGGTTCCTTTAATCATCTCGGTAACTCCATGTATTCTCTACCTGCAGCCAGACTGGTAGTGGCAGGTCTCCTCTCTGAAGAATTCCATCTATATAAAAAAGGTACGAGGCAAGGCTGCCCCCTATCACCCTTACTCTTTAACTTGGCCTTGGAACCCCTCTCTAGATTCCTAAATACTAAGGCATCTTTACATGGAATTCATTTAGGTGAGCACGAGCTGCAATTGGCTCTTTTCGCAGACGATGTACTCATATTTTTAGACAACCCCACCTCCGACATGACCACCATTAAAAAGTTCTTTGAGGAGTTTAGATTCTGCTCAGGTCTACGTATAAAATTACAATAAAAGCAAAATTCTTCTTCTAGGTCCCACCTCAAACCCACCCTGGACATCCCACTCGCCCTTCACCATAGCCAAATCTTACATTACTTACTTGGGTATCAAGATTGATAAAATCCCTTCTTCACTGTATACCTTAAAATATCCACCGCTAACAAAATCATTCAAGAATTAGAAAATTGGATGGATCAGTCTCTCTCGTTCCTGGGGAGATGTCATTTATTTATAATGGTTCGTTTTGCACGTCTACACTACCCACTTCGAACCTTACCACTGCTCTTAAAGCATAAAGACATCCAGCTTTTGAATAAAGCCACCTCCAAATTTATCTGGCGACAAAAGAGGCCGCACATAGTGCTGACTAAGCTACATCTCCCCAGGGGCAAAGGGGGCATTAGTTTATCAAATATTAGAGTTTATAACTTAGCATGCTTATTGAAGATAGGTCTAGACTGGATACAACAGGCATCTCGGTACTCAAATTATTCTCTTGAATCTGCAATGACATCCTTATTCTTTGGTGGCCTTACTACACTGCCAATGGAAATCTATACGTCTGGACCTACAACACAACCTTCTTCTACGAGATACAGCCATCGCATGAAGGGAAGTACGTAAGAGTGAAAAACTATCCCCTTTCATCTCTAGACACTCAACTATCCATGGAAACCCAAGCTTTCCTCTGGGAATGGAGCACCAAATTTATACTTTATGGCAAAGAAATGGTTTCACTAAATTTTCCTCCCTATGTGATATGAAATCAGGTACACCTTATGCGTTTTCAGCCATAGCCCAGAAATTCTCTCTGCCAAAATCCCACGTATTCTACTTCTGGCAACTTCATCTGCACCTCTTGTAGGGAAGGAGGCAAAAGATTCAGGTCATCCCTAAGAGATCGATTGCTCCATGAAGGTTCATACACCATCTCGGTCATCTACAAACCTTTACTCAGCAAGATCACTACCTCTTTTTTCCTCTTCTTCTGTTGCAAACTAGGGAAAAGACTTTTTGGATCCAGAGTTACTTGACAAACTGTTGCAGGGATACAATAAAGTCCTCCAGTTGATACCTTGTGAATATTGAAGGGAAACACAGATGAAAATTCTTCAGCGCGCCTATATACCCTTCCTCATGAACAAAAGCAACCCTCAGTCGTTCCTCTGTCCTCTCTGCCACCAGGCAAGACCTACTTTAACACATTGCTTCTGGTCATGTACATACATCTCCAATTTTTGGGAACAAATCATATCCTTCATACAGGGAATTACCCTGCTGAATCTTCCTAAAGACCCTCTGCTTCTAATCTTTTGATACTGGGACAAGCAACTCCTGACATGGTTCTCCAATGCTAATCATCCTCATAAAGAGTGTATCCTAATCAGTCTTTTTGCAGCTAGGAGATAAATTCTTAAAAATTGGACCTCTCCAACCTGTCCAAAAACATCACAGTTCAATCGAGAGCTACCGTTGCAACCCCACAAGGAAAAGATCACTACCGATTTTAACCACCAAGTCGCAAACAAAAGTTTCTTCTCACGATGGGGGGCATTCATAGACTCAACAATACAGCCAGAGTCACTCAAGTCTCTTCATAGCCATTTCATCTACTAAGAGAATCTCCATCACATGATATATATGCTATATGTAGAAAACTCATTCTCCAATCATTGTCCTCCTCCCCCACAGGGTACCAGGGTACATTGATTATCCATCCCCCCCACTTATCCTTAATTTTATTTATATTTTCACTTGTATCAGTATATTTTTATTTTTAGGGTGACGCAGAGTTCCTCCTTTTGCTCACATTATATATCTGTATGACTAGTTCTTCAATAAATTATTTTGAAAAAAATGCCTCATGAGCTGCACAAATTTTGTGAAAATGTACAAATCCCACTGGTTGATCTCCCAGGATGTTATCAAGAGTGTAAACTCACAGCACCTGTACAAAGTCCTCCATCACACCATTCTTCTCCAAAGAAAATGCCACATAAAAAAAGCAAACATAACAAATCCATTGGTACTGGCTCTACTTTATCCTCTCTGAGCTCTAAACTACCTAGAACCAAATAGGACACTTAAACCTTATGGCAAGAGATGCTGTTTGCTTTAAATCCACATGTTTCTGAGTTTGTTTCACTTCAGTTTACAGGATTCCTCCCACCACTGATTTTCCTTTGAGAGGAGACGTTTAGTATCCTAGCACTGGGATGCAGCTCTCCCCTGTTACTTTAGGTCTAACTCTTCACCAGAAACTCCGTCTATATTAAGAGTTTAAGATAAGAGTATCCTTACACAATAGCTGGATTCTATATGATAATTTGCAGTCCTCGCAGATGCTATGTTGGACTGAGCATTTGAGATCCCATATGCAGGGGGGACAGCCAATACAAATGTAGGGAGCCCTGGTGTCCCGAGGGGCCAAGACACCCAGCGGGGCCAGGAGAAGGCAGAAGCAGGTCCAAGAAAGCCATGTGGTGTAAAACAGAAAAGAACTCAGCCGTTCTGCTCCTCTGTTTTATTGAGCTCACACATCAGGCTCTTTGCTGCTACCTCTGGCTACTTCCTGCATGTGCACTCCTTGTGTGTGTGTGCTGCTTCTACTCTATTAGGGAATGTGATGGGCTGCAGCTTCTCTTTGAGTCTCAGCGACATATGTCAGCTTTGTGTAAGCAAGAGCTGGGACTAGAAGACCTTTACAAGTTGGGGCTGTGTGTACAAGTGAAGGGAGGTAGCTGCTTGTGTACAGGGGAGGCTGGAAGCAGGATGCAAATAGTCCCAATGTTCACATTCAACCCAAACAGAATAAGCAATTACAGAATCTGAATGCTCTCCATTTTAATTAGAGTTCACTCTTTAATACATTAAAAAACTTACGAGAGATTTTTCTTGTTTCCAGCATAAAGGTGGTATACAAAGCCGACCGCTGGATCTGAATCATTTGCATCCTGCAGTACTCATTCCCTAATAATGGGAACAAGCGATTCTTGACATCCTGTTGATACAGGGGTCAATTTCTTGAGATGAGCAAGCATTCTGTGTGCTAGTGGCAGGCTCATTCACCTAAGGTGTTGCTGCATCTTAGATTTTCTCACGTGGAACAAAAAACTATCCATGGAGATTTTTTATACTGGGCTGTGGACTGTTTTAAACAATTTTCTGTTGCTTAATTGTTTTATACATATTTGCACTGCAAAGTCTACCTTTCAGTAAAAGCCTAAATATGCCTGAGAAAAGATCACTTCTTTTGAGGGAACTTAAAAAGGCTAAGGCCTAAAATAGTATTCCTTCAGGAAACACATTTTAAAACTAACCATATACTAAAAGGTAACAACTATTTTATGAAAACCTTCCATGCTACAAACCCCCTTGCGAAAACCAAGTGAGTTTCCATATTGGTGTGTAGGGCGGCTTTCTTGTCTGTGACCGATCAATTAATAGATCCAGAGGGAAGATATATTTTTCTCAAAGGCACCTCGGAAGACAAACTTATCATGCTGGCTAACCTGTACTAACCTGTACTTTCTGAATTCAGCACATATTTATTTCTGTCAACATACCAATATGGTTTGCCACAGGATGCCTGATACTTGGTGGTGACTTTAATGATCCTTTCAACCCTTTACAAGATACCTCATCTGGTAAAACTGGTGTCACATAGAAATGATTAAATTGATATTGAGACCCTCATGTTAGTTGATACATGGATAACTTTAAACTCCTTGGGCAGGGATTATACTGTACATTCTTTTCAGCATCACATGATCTGTACTCACAATTAGATTATCTCATTTTTATCTCTTTATAAACAGAGAGACCTTCCCACTTTGAAAGGAGCCTGAATAGACATCCCATCCTTCCCTGATCATGCCCCCACTCCTATCATACTTAAACCATCAGATCAACAGACAAAAACCTGCAGATCCTACTATCTTTGAGCAAATGATCAGAGACTATTAAAACATACTTTACGCTTAACTCAAGCTACAAAATCTCCCTTAAAATTCTGTGGGAAGCTCATAAATATGTGGCAAATTCAGCAAATGGGGTGCAAAACACAAAAAAAGAAAAATTGACAGTTAACACCCTTTCAGCTACCATTGCTCGTCTTAAAACCCAACATAAATTATCTCTGTATACACAATTGGCAACAGAGCTATTATAGGCTAGGAAATATCTACAAAATATTTTGAAACTGAAATCCAAGTATACACTTTATTTTTAAAAACACATTTCTTATGAACATGGGGATAAGAGTGGAAAGTTCCTCTGAGAGATTCTAAAACAAATGAAAATATTTTCTGTATAAAAAACCCAGATGGTAAATTAAAATATTAAAATAAGACACCATATGAACTAAATAAGTTTGTCTTGGTCTGATCAGACCACAGTACATGGTTCCATTAATC
Source organism: Lithobates clamitans (assembly GCA_037952925.1). Taxonomy (NCBI): domain Eukaryota; kingdom Metazoa; phylum Chordata; class Amphibia; order Anura; family Ranidae; genus Lithobates; species Lithobates clamitans. The sequence goes on from JBBGZY010000732.1 coordinate 3,273,286, forward strand.
CATGTCCTTAGTCTGCTTGTCTTCAGCAAACTGTGGGCTTTCTTGTGCAACATCTTTAGAAGAGGCTTCCTTCTGAGATGACAGCCATGCAGACCAATTTGATGCAGTGTGCGGCATATGGTCTGAGCACTGACAGGCTGATCCCCACCCCTTCAACCTTTGCAGCAATGCTGGTAGCACTCATACGTCTATTTCACAAAGACAACCTCTGGATGACGCTGAGCATGTGCACTCAACTTTTTTTGGTCGACCATGGTGAGGCCTGCTCTGAGTGGAACCTGTCTTGTTAAACCACTGTATGTTCTTGTTCACCGTGCTGCATCTCAATTTCAGGGTCTTGGCAATCTTCTTATATCCTAGGCTATCTTTATGTAGAGCATCAATTTTTTTTCAGATCCTCAGAGAGTTTTTTGCTATGAGGTGCCATGTTGAACTTCCCTTGACCAGTAACAGAATAAAAACGATGACACCAAATTTAACACACCTGCTCCCCATTCATGCCTGAGATGTTGTAACACTAACAAGTCACATAACACCGGGTAGGGAAAATGGCTAACTGGGCCCAATTTGGACATTATCACTTAGGGGTGTACTCAATTTTGGTGGCAGCAGTTTAGACATTAATGGCTGTGTGTCGAGTTATTTTGTGGGGACAGCAAATTAACACTGTTATACTACAAGCTGTGCACTCACTACTTTACATTGTAGCAAATTTCTTCAGTGTTGTCACATGAAAAGATAGAATAAAATATTTACAAAAATGTGAGGGGTATACTCACTTTTGAGAGATACTGTGTATAATATATATATATATATATATATATATATATATATATATATAAACTAACTTTGATCGAGTGGCGTGGGATTACATTTTTGCAGCATTTACCATATAGGCCTATGTCAGAAGATGTTGTCAAGGATTGTCTATCGTTCTCCCACTGCAAAAATTAAAAACAGTAGCAGACAGGCCTGTCCACTATCTCCACTGCTATTTATTTTAACTTTAGAACCATAAGCGGTTTTTGTAGTGGCAGGGAGAGAATACAAAACTGCAGCTTATGCAGATGACTTACTATTCATCCTAACTCAACCCCATATATCTATTGGAGGCTTTAAACCTCTCTCCTAACAGAGACACTGTACAACACACAATGAAATTTCTCTTTTAAATGGGAAGAAAGGGTTACCCATCAATGCCCACAAGTGCATCCTATCAATGCCCACCAGTGGTGCCAATCAGTGCCTCATCAGTGCCACCTAGCAGTGCTGCCTATCAGTGTCATCTACCAGTGCCGATTAGTGTCCATCACTGCCACCAATCAGTGCCCATCACTGCCACCCATCAGTGCCCATCACTGCCACCCAGTGCCCATCACTGCCACCCATCAGTGCCCATCACTGCCACCCATCAGTTCCCATCACTGCCACCCATCAGTTCCCATCACTGCCACCCATCAGTTCCCAGTGCCAGCTATCAGTGCCAGCTATCAGTGCCACCTATTGGTGCCCTTAAGTGCACCCCACCAATGCCCTTCAGTGCCACCCATCAGTGCCACCTATCAGTGCCACCTCTCAGTGCCCACCAGTGCCACCTCATCAGTGCCTGCCAGTGCCACCCCATCAGTGCCCACCAGTGCTGCCTATTAGTGCCCATCAGTGCCGCCTTATCAGAGCCCATCAATGCAGCCTATCGATGCCCATCAGTGCAGCCTCATCAGTGTACATCAATGAAGGAGAAAAATTACCTGTTTGCCAAATTTATTAACAAAATATAAAACGGTTTTGTATTTTTTTTTTTTTAATTTCAGGTTTTTTATATTTTTTTAACTAAAAATAAAAAACCCAGAGGTGATTAAATACCACCAAAAGAAAGCTCTATTTGTGGGAAAAAAATTATAAAAATGTCATTTGGGTACACTGTTGTATGACCGCGCAATTGTCGTTCAAATAGTGACAGCGCTGAAAGCTGAAATTTGGTCTGGGCAGGAGGGGGGTTCAGGTGCCCAGTAAGCAAGTGGTTAAACACTTACCTGAGCCCTGTATAGATCCACCATTGTGCCTGGTTTCAGTTCTTCTCTCCCCACTCTCACAGACTTGCTGAGTTGAGCAGGAGCCATTGGCTTCTGCTGTTGTCAGTCAAATCATGTGAGGAGGGAGTGGGACTACTGGACAAACACAGCCCAGCTGATTAACATATCTGTATATTGCCCTTTACGAGGCAGCTCGCGCGCCCGCCGGGAGCTCCGTGACCGTGATCACGGGTCCCATGGACTCAATGTCCGCGGGCATACCGGCGATTGTCTCACAATGAGTAAGAACGGGGGATGCTAATGTAAACAAGCATCTCCCCATTCTGCCTAATGACACTGATCACACTCCCTGTAATCGGGAGCAGTGATCAGTGATGTGCCACACACAGCCCCTTCCCCCCACAGTTAGAATCACTCCCTAGGACACACGTTACCCCTACAGTGCCACCTAGTGGTTAACCCCTTCACTGCCAGTGACATTTACACAGTAATCAATGCAATTTTTTAGCATTGATCGCTGTATTTATGCCAATGGTCCCAAAATTGTGTCAAAATTGTCCGATGTGTCTGCCATAATGTCGCAGTGATGATAAAAATCGGTGATCGCTGCCATTGCTAGTAAAAAAAAAAACTATCAATAAAAATGCCATAAAACTATCCCCTATTTTGTAGATGCTATAACTTTTGCGCAAACCAATCAATAAATGCTTATTGCGATTTTTTTACCAAAAAATATGTAGAAGAATACGTATTGGCCTAAATTGGATAGGGAATCCGCACAACGAAAATGAGTAAAGACAAAGTGTTGGACTGCTGCCCTCACACACGCAATCTCCACCGAAGTGGAGTGAGCGAAGAGTAAATATAAAATAAAGAGTGAGTCTGGCGCCGTCCTAAAATTTTATTATCAAAAAGAAAAAACCTCCTTAGTGATTAACTGTGAACAAGGAGAAAATGTTAAAGTGACTTGTGCAATGTATCATAGAAGGTGAAAAATAAAGAGTTAAAATAGGATGAATAATCAAAAGTAAAACATAAGTAATAACACATGTCATGCAGCTGTGATGATAATTACATAAACCTTAAAATAGTGTTATTGTAATCACACATAAATAATACACTGAGTGATAATTAAACAATCCTTAAAAAATAGTGTTATTGTAATCACTCTTTAATAATATACTGGTTAACCCAGCCGTGATTCGTGCACAGTGCACCAAAAGTGAAAGTCTTCAATCTATGTGAATTCCTTGGTGTTTCCCTTTAAGACAAGGCAGGCATATTCAACTTGTATCTGCTACTATTTTTATGGTGACCGGGTGCTTGTGTCTCGCGCTGTGATCGTGCAGACACTCACCAGCTTCCTTAGCCCCTGCAGGGGTAACGTGCAGTCACAGTGTGTGCCACTGTGCGGCAGTCCTTGGCATGTTCAGGATCGGGATACCATTTGAGCATGAAGGAAAGAGGATATTCCCATAGTGTAAAACCATAAACACTTTTATTTACATTAGATGACAAGCTGGTACTCACATTATAGTGGTTTCAAACAAGCAATGAAATGTCATCCGAGAAACGTCAGGTTCAAAGTCTGTGTTCGCTGGGAGATGGTGCAAGGCGTCAGAATTAGGCCACGCCCTACGCGCGCTTCGTCAGAGGAAGGGATCGCTCCTGTAGATGTCCTCTGACGAAACGCATGTAGAGCGTGGCCTAATTCTGACGCCTTGCACCATCTCCCAGCGAACACAGACTTTGAACCTGACGTTTCTCGGATGACATTTCATTGCTTGTTTGAAACCACTATAATGTGAGTACCAGCTTGTCATCTAATGTAAATAAAAGTGTTTATGGTTTTACACTATGGGAATCTCCTCAAGTGCTCAAATGGTATCCCGATCCTGAACATGCCAAGGACTGCCGCACAGTGGCACACACTGTGACTGCATGTTACCCCTGCAGAGGCTAAGGAAGCTGGTGAGTGTCTGCACGATCACAGTGCGAGACACAAGCACCCGGTCACCTTAAAAATAGTATCAGATACAAGTTGAATATGCCTGCCCTGTCTTAAAGGGAAACACCAAGCAATTCACATAGATTGAAGACTTTCACTTTTGGTGCACTGTGCACTAATCACGACTGGGTTAACCAGTATATTATTAAAGAGTGATTACAATAACACTATTTTTTAAGGATTGTTTAATTATCTCCTAACTATCCCTAACTATTTATGTGTGATTACAATAACACTATTTTAAGGTTTATGTAATTATCATCACAGCTGCATGCCACGTGTTATTACTTATGTTTTACTTTTGATAATTCATCTTATTTTAACTCTTTATTTTTCACCTTCTATGATACATAGCACAAGTCACTTTAACATTTTCTCCTTGTTCACAGTTAATCACTAAGGGGTTTTTTTTTTTTTGATAATAAAATTTTAGGATAGCGCCAGACTCACTCTTTATTTTATATTTACGTAGTGGCCTAAACTGAGGGAAAAAAAAATTATATATTTTTTGGGGAAATTATAGCAAAAAGTAAAAAATAATGCTTTATTTAAAAACATTGATGCTTTTTTTTTGTTTATAGCGCAAAAAATAAAAACTGCAGAGGTGATCAAATACCACCAAAAGAAAGCTCTATTTGTGGGAAAAAAAGGATGTCAGTTTTGTTTGGGAGCCACGTCGCATGACCACGCAATTGTCAGTTAAAGCAATGCAGTGCTGAATCACAAAAAGTGCTCTGGTCAGGAAGGGGGTAAATCCTTCTGGGGCTGAAGTGGTTAAAAAAAAAAAATGAATTGTGCTACAGTGAAGATATATAAACAGCTGCTATCACAAATGGTGCAAATGTATAGTTATTCAGTTTTTAATTAATATTAAAAAAAAAATCCTGCATGTGATTAATTTGCAAAGTGAAGCTTTACCTCATTTATTAAGATCTGGAGCAAGTGCACTTGCAGTACTCAGTATATTGCCTTTAGTAGGTCAGTCAATCACAAACTGTCAGTACTAAATGAATGTAAATACCACTGTGAATCACTCACACTCAAACTCACACAGCATTTACAGTGTGAGTGATTAACAGTGTTTTTTATATTCGCGTCATTGTATTGAGACTTTGTTTTATATCTGTTGCTATATCTATATTTAATCAGTTAATACTAAACACAGCACATTTTGTTTCAACTACCGGTATGTTATTTTAATGATAAAAAAAATGTCAACAGCTTTAAAGGTACAGTGTTATTATGAGAAACATGCTGAAAATGTTGAAACATGCTTGTATGGAAATTGTGGAACTTACAGTAGCTTGTACTATGACATAATACCGTGTCCTTTCCTCATAATTCAACCTGCGCCGTAACACAACTGCTCCAGACTGTGGGAGGGAAATGTCAAAGGTCTGTTGGGATTCCTAAAGAAAAAAAAAATTATTTATGTGTTTAACGAATAATATCTTTCCATATGTTTGATTTCAAAGAAATATCCCTTTTTGAGTATTGAAGAAGTTAATTGCCTAAAGATGATCACAATGCATGACCAAATTTACCTCCAAACCTTTCCCACCTCCTTCTAGATTATAAATAAACTACCAAATAATTATGTGCTCAGTGCTAGAAGGTAATGCTGCACACTATATTCCGGGTAAAGGGAAAAAAACGAAATAATAAACAAAAAGAGTGCACAAAACGTTTGACCTAAAAATCACAATGAACGCAAACAATAAAGTGATACAAATAATATTAACATCAATAAATAAAACCACCAATAAAGTGGTGAAACAAGAACATAGTCAGTAAAAATCAAACAATGTTATAATAGAAATGAAAGTCCACTTCGAAAGGGATATATAGGGCTCCACTGGGGGGGGGGGGGGCAGTGTAGAATCTTGTGTGAAAATGAAATGCCACGTGTTTTAGTCCCTAACACCTCAGACATAGATACTGTATATGAATTCCCTTACTGGATAAACTTGATCTCCAAATCATAAGATATCACTAGCACAGGATACACTAAATATGAATTACATCAGGTTATGGTAACAACCTCCATGCCTACCAGGTCCTTCACTGGCTGTCCAGAAAGCGTAATTCTCTGCAGTAAGATTCAAAGGAAAATACAAAGGACCAAATGTGTAGGAAGCAGCTAGAGGACTATGATGTCATCATACCTGCTGGTGTACCGCAGCATGGTGTCTGTGAGCTTTTGTTACCCTGAGATTCTTGTGAGTATATTTGCTTGAAATAAATTGGTATTTCTAGCAATATTACTCTGTGGTCCTTTGTATTTTTGTTTGAATCTTACTGCAGAGAATTGTGCTTTCTGGACAGCTAGTGGGGGACCTGGTAGGAGTGGAGGTTGTTACCATACCCTGGTGTAATTCGTATTAGGTGTATCCTGCGCTAGTGATCTCTTATAATCAGGAGATTCTGGTTATCCGAGGAATTCATATATCTACAGTATGTCAGAGGTGGTTGGGACTAAAACATCTGGAACTAGACAAGATTCTACACTGGCCCCCTTGTGGAACCCTGAAATATTCTTTCAGGAGTGGACTTTCATTTTCACACAAGATTGTTTCTATTGGCCCCCTAGTGAAGCCCTCCTTTATTGTTTGCTTTTATTGAGATTTTTATGGTCAGAGGTTTTGTTCCTGTAGTAAGAGAAGGCTTGTATCACTCCCTGTGTCAAAGCTTGTAAAATTCTGAAGGGGAAGCTGCTGAGAAGGGGATTATCAGGATCAGGAAGGCACTCCCCCCCCCCCTCCAGTGCCTAGAGAATTCAGAACTCATCCTGTAAATTGCCTAGAGAAATCTAAAATAATTTACATTTACTTCCATATTAGGATAATTTTATAAACTGAAATGAATATTTACTTTCAGGGGTACTGTTAGAAATCATGGGGCCCCGTGCAGCCCCCAAAACCCCACCCCTGATCCCGCCTCACATCTAAAAAAAATGCAGCTTTGTCTTCAAGGGATAGTGATGCTTTAAAAGCCTTTACAGGTTACCAGTTTAGAGTTAGACAGCAGGTCTGGTGCTAGAAATCTTGTTTTTTGTGGGATTTTTTTTCAACATTATTGCTATCAAAGGGGTTGAATAACATCCCTTATGATAGCAGGGGTATTGACAGGTCCTCTTTATGGAGAGATCAGAGATCTAGTAGACCCCTGATCTCTCCCCTGCCCTCCAAGGCAACTGATTAAACACAGATCACTGGGACCAGCCAGGTAAACACAGAATTGAAACCATAAATTTGAACCATGTTCCTCCCTCTACTCCATATGCTACCAACCCGGCTTCATACAGCAGGACAGCCTAGGAAAACAGGGATGGATGGGCTGTGGGTGAGCAGAAGAGTGGTGATATATTTAGCTGCACAAATATTATCAGGGCCATTTTATTTATTTTTGTTCCTCCACTGCTTTGCAGTATAAGAGAAAGCAATTTGGGGTGGTAAAAACGTGCATCTGAGCTGCACATTTTTACCATGCCCCTAAACACAAGTGTTAATGATACCTAAGGCCCCTTTCACATGTCTGGTCCAATCGGGTCTACCTGTCGGTTATTCAGGGGAGCCAATCGGACCCTCCATGTACCCCTATGGAGCACAGGGTGAAAACAGACTTGTGTCTGTTTACAATTGCCTACCTCTGATCTGGTCCATTAAAAATTGGAGGGTAGTAGGCTGTAAAAAGACAGCAGAGTCCATTTACATCCAACTGCCCATAGAGCATATATTGAGCAGACATGGACCCGTCATCTGCCCACTCTGCTTTGATCAGTGGGGGATCGGTGGACAGATCCCCCACTGAGCTAAGCAGAGTCCATCCCTAAGGTAGGCCATAGATAATGCAATCAATTTTTTTCCTGCAGAAAATTACTTGATTCCCCTATCAACACAGTCAGTGTTGATAGGGGGATCCTTCCAATGGAGCTGTTGTGTTCTCCCGGTGGAGGGGCAGAGGAGAGCCATCTCCACCAGGAGAACACAGCTATTGATCAGAAGTAAAAACCAACATGCTTGTTGTACCCAAGTCGTACAACAATCGACTTGGGTACAATAAGCCTGCCTAAAGATGGTTCGAATCTCGGACGGTCCCTGCTAAACCAGCCACGATTTGAACCATCTATGGTTGGCTTAAGGATGCACTTCATTGTCCTTCCTTCAATTATCATCATCATTATCATCATAATAATTGTGGCTCAAAGCACCTGTACTGTGTGACAATCATCATGGTGATAATGATGATCACACTTAGCTGCTCCCTGCTGTATAACTGAACATAGACAGTGGTCAGGGTATGTGTATGCTTGTGTATGTCATGACTGTAGCTTTCCTGAGACTTGCCACTGCTGGTGATCCCTCTGTGTACATTGGTGAGCTGGCTGCTGGGTGGAAGAACATCACATGGACTCTGCTGCCTGCGCTGACCGCTTCCAGCCAGGCTGCCCCGAGCCTGACAGTTAGCCAGCGCTCTTCTTCTGCCTGATTCCCTCAGCACATACTTGCTGAAGGAGTCAGGCAGTGTGCAAGGTAAGCTAAGCCAAATCACTCCACCAGGCCAACAGCAGGGACTGAGATAGCCGGGACTTCTCATCAAATGCAGCACAGGGTAGTGTGTAAGTCCACAGCCCACTGGTGCTCTTGAAAATGAAAAAGTCCCCCCGATCTACAGTCTCCTGTGCTTAATTTTTCTTGTTTATACACTCACTATCTATGGAGAGTGAGCGGGGAATCCCGCCACTTTAATTGATGGAGACCGTCATGCCACTCCGTTTGTTCCTTGGCTGCGTTCATGGACCCCTGAGACGCGGTTGCCTCTCAGGTCTTCTACTGATGCCGTTTTTACAATTTTTTCGAATGTTTTACATCCGCACTGGTTATCTCATGTATTCTGTGGTTTTTCTATTGTTTTCCTCATATCTGGTATACTGTGCTCTGCTGGAGCACATACAACTACCCCTTCCCTCCTTTTTTTAAATTATTTTTATGCTATCTTCTGCCTTTGTTTTGATATGCTATTATGGCTTTGAATAATAGTCCCAGCCTATGTGTATCTCTACCTGGGCCTATGGGAAACGGACATGGTGTACAGCTCGCCGATGTACCTCAGCCATGTGGCTACTTGGCTGAGTTACATCGATGATATCCTGGTTTTATGGAAGGGGGATGAGGAGCACCTTAAAAGGTTTCTTTATATCTTGAATGGAAATGAGAGAAACATAAAGTGAACGTATACTGTTGACTGTAATATCGATACCCGTACATATGGGAAACCCACTGCAGCAAATACATTGCTGCAAGCCTCAAGCCATCATCCTGAACCCTTGATTAAGCAGATCCCAGTAGGTCAATTCCTGTGAATCCGCAGAAATTGCTCACAAGATCAGGACTTTAAGGGGGAAGCATGTGAAATGCTCCAGAGATTTAGAGACAGGGGTTACTCCCATCAAGTTCTGAAGAAAGACCATAAAAAAGCCTAGCCCAGTGACAGGAAGGACCTATTAAAAGTAAGGTTAAAGCCTGAAAAAAAAAAAAACGGGGAAGTAATACTCCTCTTAGGATAATTACCACCTATGGAGCACAATGGAGACAGGTCAGAAACATCCTCACAAAGCATTGGGGTATTCTGACCAAGTCTCTGGTTTTGACAGATAGTTTTGCCCATGCCCACAACTTGTGGCATGAAGAGCCCATAACTTACAAGATGCCTTGGTCCATTCGGAGTATATGAGGGAAACAGCCAGCAATTGGCAGTAATGGAATTACCTCCTCTTAAGGGTATGTATGCATGTGGTCACTGCCAGATCTGCAGGTATGTTGATAGATCTGCAGTGTTCACCAATGTGGACCATACTGTCGAGTTCCAAATTAGGAACTTCATCAACTGTTCGACCTCCAGGGTAATATATATGCTGGAGTATCCTTGTCAAATATACTACATAGGAAAAACTAAACGACAGTTAAGGATCCGCATTGGTGAACACATCAGAAACTTAAACAATGCCAATAAAGAGGACAAAAAGAATCATGAAGACAAACCTGAGGGAATGAAGGTAAAGGGTATTTACACCCTTAACCAACCACTATGCAGAGGGGATTTCAACACCATTTTACTCCAAAAAGAGAAAATGTGGATCTATAGATTAAATACACTCTTTCCCTCAGGCTTGAGCATCAAATGCAATTTTAAGGTTTTTCTTGAACAATAGATATATAATTCTATATCACTTGAATCTCTGGTGGAAAATGATAATGACTGTAAATTAATTGTTTTCCTTACTTACCCTCTTTTCTCTAAATAATTTTCTTTAAATAATGTTTACAAATATTAACAACAGTATTGAGTTTTCTGCTAAACACCTGCCATCTATTTGCCCCTTTTTCATCTCTGTTAATAAAATGTCAATGTCGGAATCACAAAAACCATAGCATTCCATTAGTATGTGGTGTTAATGGTGAGGGTGACATCTAGTGGCGAAAAATAATAAATGCATCCTTTTTTTAGGGTATAAATACTTGATCACTGCTAGCCACTCTCATCCCTGAAGAAGCTTATGCTGGCCGTCATCACCTCTGATGCAATTTTGCACGTCTGCACATGCTCAATGGACTCCTTGAGAATCACGGAATCCATCTTGGGTAAAGGCATGCTAGAGATCAGATTGGATGAGTGTCTATTGCTCCATATCCTGAGCAAGACCTGAGCTACTACTTCTGCCTCCTTTTGACTTCTCATGTTCAGCCTCGATGAGAGAGCAGGTTATCTCGAGTTACCACTGACGCAAGTTTATACTGTCAAAGGTTGGGTGAGCGGACCTGCCAGTCCATGATCTGTTTTTCTAGCATTATACCTACTTATCCACAGTGAACTGCTGATGGTAACGTGCAGTTTATCAGTCTTATGCTGTACTTTGGGCCAGAGGCGTCGTTAAGGGTGGGCTATTGAGGCTGGAGCCCCGAATGTGGGCTTAATAGCCCCGAGTGTTTGGCGGCGTCGCTGCGCAGTCCTGTGTGGAGGAAGAGGAAGACGCGCTGGTCAGTGAGTGGATTCATGTGCTCCTCTCCCCCGGCTCCTCCCCTTCTCCCACGCTCTGCGGATCCCCTAACATGTGCAGATCGCGGATTATGGCCGCCTGGCTGAGCAGCTCCCTGACCTCATCTCTGGGATGGACGGCCATGGTGGAGGATCTACCAGAGCAGGCATCGCGATCAGCGGGGAGCCAATTTGCCGAAGTCTCAAGGTACATACAGCATGTCCTGCTGCATGACACTGACACATCCTGTGATGTCATTCCCCGACTGAGGGCGCCTCGAATATCCCTGCTATCTGCTGCCTGTCACATCACACACACACAGCCCTGATCATCTACTGTCCCCTGTCTCTCATCACCATCATGCCCCTAATTATTTCCCTGTTCCTGGCAGCCCACCACCCTACCTCCGATTCCTGTCAAACTTTTTATCATCATCCCCCTGTATCCCTTTCCATATGCACCCCCTGTCATCATAATCCCCCTGTACCCCCTGCCATCATAATCCCCCTGTACCCCCTGCCATCATCATCCCCCTGTACCCCCTGCCATATGCATCCCCCTGTGCCCCCTGTCATCATCCTCCCCCTGTACCCCCTGCCATCATCACATCATCATCCCTCTGTCATCATCACCCCCCCTGTACCCCCTGCCATATGCATCCCCCTGTATCCCCAGTCATCATCATCATCATCATCATCATCACCCTTTACCCTCCAGCAATATGCATCCCCCTGTACCCCCTGTCATATGCATCCCCCTGTACCCCCTGCCATATGCATCCCCCTGTATGCCCTGCCATATGCATCCCCTTGTCATATGCATCCCCCTGTACCCCCGTCATCTTCACCCCCCTGTACCCCCTGCCATATGCATCCCCCAGTCATTATCATCCCCTTGTACCCCCTGCCATATGCACCCCCTGTCATCATCCCCCCTGTACCCCTTGTACCCCCTGCCATATGCACCCCCCGTCATCATCATCCCTCTGTACCCCCTGCCATATGCACCCCCTGTCATCATCCCCCTGTACCCCAGTCATCATCATCCCCCCTGTACCTCACTGCCAGCTTCCTACCACCACCACCACCCCACCCACTTAAATTTACTGGTGCACATCACATATGATGGACGCAGGGACAATTTTTTTCTTCCAGACACCTTTAATGGCCAGGGGCTTTTTTTTTTCTTTCAGTGACACCAAGGATGTAGGTGCATTTCTACCTAAGTCCCTGCTCATTTATAGTGCAGTGACCTGTGTTTTAAAAAAGCCAGTGCCACATACCACCACCCCCCCCCCTATTGCTGGCCTTGGACTTTGGGCTGAAGCCCCTGGTCTTTTTGTCACCTAGCAATGCCCCTGCTTTGGGCTAATATTGGTGTTACTGAGACTGTGCTACCTTAACCCGATTTCACTGATCATTTGTCTCTATAGCCCTGTTTACAGCTGGGAACCCCAGGCCGTGAAAATTACCAGCACAGCATACTATGACCTAAAGCCTGCTGTTTGACAAACAGTGACATTACAATCCATAGACTAATCTACACTTGGAGTCACACATTCACACATTGCCTATGGGAGCCCTATACCTGGGAAACAATTTCTACAGTGTTTGTCTAATTCACAATCTGGTTAGACACCCTGTGGATTTCTATTTCATTCCACAAAGCCAACTTATCACTCTATGGGCTATGTATCTGATACAGTATGTGTATGTGAGCGGTTTTGAATGATACAGCTGCATTTGGATTAGATAACGTTGTCTTTTTTAATACTCTAGCACAGGTGCAGGTGGTGGGAATTTTTTACCCAGTTATTTGCATTACCATTAACAATTTTATAAAAAAAGACCCCTTATTTTAAGCTGCATGGTCCCCAGTAATCTTTTTTGGTGAGGTACTACCCTACCTTGTCCTTGTTTGTAATTACCTCTTGATTACCTGGATCACACCTTGATTGGTGAGTCAGCGATTATAAGGGACGCTGTTTTTGTCATATACTGGGCTTTTCAGCGCTTTTACCCTAGTGAGTTACTGGTAGTTTTTGTGTTTTCTTGTTTATTATGGCTCTGCAACTTATGTCCCATAATATGAAGGACTTGAATTCTAACAATGGCTTGCTTTGAAGGAATTTAAGTCCTCAAGGCCGGACATAGTCCTAGTTCAGGAAACCCACTTCCATGCTGGTGGTTCTTTCAAATTTGCCTCTAAAATGTATACTACTTCTTATGTCTCCTTGGATGCTTGCAGGAAGGCAGCAGTAGCAATTCTGATCAGAAAGTCCTGCCCTTTACGAGTTAAGGACACTCTCATTGACCCTCATGGTTGTGTTATTGCCCTGAACTGTGACTAATTGTCCTCCCTACTTTACTCTTATCAATATTTATGCCTCAAACACAGGTCAAGTTCAATTTATCAATGAGGTTTTTGAAATCTTCCATCATTTCTCCCAACCCCACATGATTGTTGGTGGGGATTTTAACATGGTCATGTCCCCAAATAGGGATAGACAGTCTTTGTTCTATAATACCCCTTCACAAAGTGTACTTTCCCAGGCCACTTCTTTACGCAAATGTGTTAGAACCTACAAATTACTCAACTCTTGAAGAATCAAACACCCTACCCATAGACAGTATGCATACTACTCTCCACCTCACAAATTTTTCTACTGGACCACTTTATCTCTGCCCCTCTCTTGACTTGTACTGTAGCTTCTGAGTTTGCCCCAATTACCTGGTCAGACCACGCCCCTACAACCCTGGATGTAGTCTTGTCCACCTCTGCCCCTAGAACTTGCCGTTGGTGTCTTATTGACCTCCTCCTCTAGTCTTCGGCCACTAAAGATAAACTGGTGAAAGACCTGACAGAGTTTTTCCAGATCAATTTGGGCTCTGTACAAGAGGCGTCTATGCTGTGGGAGGCCCATAAGGCTTTCTTTCGAGGGTTATGCATATTCGAGGGCTCTCGTCTGAAGAGGGAGACCAACAGCCTTAAAGTTTCCCTACTCAGAAAACGGTGTTCCTCAGAGATATTGCTCTTGTGCTCCCCCACAGTGTCTCGCCTCCGTATGGTCACTTCTTTATGCAATCAATTAAAAACCCTGGCCTTAAACAAAACTGCAAAATCCTTGTTATTGGCCAAGCAAAAAGTCTACAAATTTTCCAACAAACCACATAGGATCGTATTAAACAGATTCAGACCCCACCCATATTACTCTTTTCTTGATATGCTTATGCAGGCTAATGGCACCCCAACATATTGTCCTCGCACAATGGCCCAATGGTCTTTGGGAATTTCTATCAAAAAACGTATAATTGCCTAACCCCTGCAAAACAATTTCACTTCCAGCAAGACAAATTTGATAAGTTCTTTGCAACTCTTAATCTGCCTAGTCAATCTCCCTCCAATTTAGCTTCTCTTAATGCAGCTATCTCCCCTAAAGAATTTTTGCAGGTAGTCAAGGACCACCCACTTCTTAAATCACTGGGGCCAGATGGGCTCCCCTACTCTTATAACAAAATGTAATATTATAATACCATCTGTTACACCTTTACAGTTCTGTTAAAAGGGGAAAAAAAACACCATTCTTTTCTATTTTCACATATCTATGTCATCTCCAAACCTGGCAAAGACCCTCTATTCCCAACAGTTATAGGCCTATAGCCCTTCTAACCTCAGAATATAACATTTTCACAAAGATATTGGCCAATAGACTGACTCAGCTACTTCCAAAACTGATTAATAAAGATCAGGTTGGTTTTGTGCCAGCCATACACGCTGGTGATACTACTAGACAAACAATAGATCTCGTTGATCTCATAAACCGATTCCCCTGCCCTACATTGGTCCTAAGTCTTGATGCCAAAAGGCTTCTGATCACCTTAGTTGGCCATATATAATTGCTACGCTGTCCCATTATGGCCTTATGGCCCCTTTTCAATGCATTAACTGCCTTATATTCTCACCCTTCTGCTCAGGTTCAACTGTCCTCTTTTTTGTCACCCAAGTTCTCCATGGCTAATGGCACTAGGCAGGGCTGTCCACTTTCTCCTTAGCATTTTATCCTCTGCTTGGAACCCCTGGCTGAGGCCATTAGATCACACCGGATATCCATGGAGACCTGATGCGACATTGGGAATATAAATTGTCTCTCTTCGCAGATGACATCTTGCTGACACTAACTAACCCCCTTCTCTCCCTACCATCGCTACATGTACTCCTGTCTTCATTTGTCAGGGTATAAAGTCAACACTACTAAAGTGGAAGTTTTACCTGTCCATATCCCCCCAGATCTTTTAGCTCTCCTCCAACAACATCCCTATTGTTGGTGCTCCCACTCCCTTAAATATCTTGGGGTTCATATAACCTCTTCATACCATACTCTATGTGAGGCCAACTACCCCCCATTACTTCAGGATATTATCAGCTCTCTACATCAATGGATCACCTTTCCAATTTCTCTCCTAGGTAGGGTAAACGTCCCTAAAATGCCCATTCTGCCTAGGTTACTCTACTACTTTGAAATCCTGCCAGTGGCCATCCCCATGTCCTAACTCATGTCATTACAACAAAAGTTTTTAAAATTCATGTGGAATAGAAGGTCCCATCGTATAGCCAGCTCTGTGCTGTTTTCATTCAAATCAGGTGGTGGCCTAGGAGCACCTTATATTATAAAATATTATTACGCTACTCACTTATGGCTGTTGTCTCCTGGTCTAGCTATAATAGAAATGACCTCCAAACTCTCTAATCTGCCAGGTGTTTTGGAAAAGAGACCCTGGGTAGTGGTATCTCAGTCCTATACCCCAAAATAGGTATGAAATATAAAAAGACCTGTCTATTTGTAAGTACTAATATGGGATTGCTTCCATTCCAATATGTATATCATTTCTTCTGCTATATGTCAATTAGTGGACAATTGTGTATTTCGTTTCAGATCATTATCACGTGCTTTCTCCTGATGAGTGGTAATACCAAACCACGAAATGCATTGAGCTAGTTGAAGCTGTGTCTGGACCTACATATTTTTATATACTCATGTTTTATATTTCATACCTATTTTAGGGGTATAGGACTGAGATACCACTACCCAGGGTCTCTTTCCCAATACACCTGGCAGATTAGAGAGTTTGAAGGTCATTTCTATTATTGTAATTACTGTTTTGATATGCCATCAACATGAATGTGTATATAGATGAAATTTGTGGGTTATACTACCACTATCAATTATTGTTCTTATCTTGCTAATCACGGTCCTATTGTATCCTAATAAACAGATCTAGATTTTTACTATTGATAGTTGGTAGTCCCTGAGACTGCATATTTTATACATGTGTATATGAATATAGATCCAAACCATGGGTTATATTACCACTATAATTTATTGTTCTTATCTTGCTGGTCCTATTGTATTCATACAAGCATTTTACTATTGATAGTGGGTTGTCCCTGAGACGGCATGCTTCATATAAAGTCCCATTTTCTCCAATTATTCCCCCCCCTTTTACCCATAATTCTGTGTACATCAAACAGTCGGGAACCAGTTTAGGAGTATAGTCTGGTCTGTCTCGACACCCCAACTGGGATCAAATTGTGTCGGGGAGGGAGACCATACCTCCCACCCTCTGTTCCTTCCCAAAGGTACTAAATTTGGTTACAAATTGCCTTGTATCACATCTTCAGTGTTAATATTTCAATCAGCGTGCAGCTAGACCTCCTGTCCTATAACTGTCTTTGCTGATTGTACAGTGTGTTTATGGTGAAAAGGTACTGTTTAGAGGTATGTCTCATTAACTCTAAAGATAACATATCTTTGGAGGTTATAAAAATCTACATTGAGTGTATCATGACCTTTGTTTATTAAGACTGCTGTGTTATCCTTATGAGGTTCGATAAAGTCATTTACAATTGCAGTTCTGTATCATGGTGTGGTAACTTGTGGGTTATAATAATAAAGGTAAAAAGGAAATATGGACTAGCGTAATTAGGGTCTCAGGGTGAAAAGGAAAGGGTGAAAGGTCTCGGGACATCCAGGAAAGGAACATGAAGAGGGATGAGGGAAAAGTGATCAAGGTTTCCATTCTCCTCCGCCTAGAGTTATTGGGGGCTTAAATTAATTGGTTAGGTCATGAGTTTGGCGTATTTGTCTGTCATAGCAAAGTGAAGCCAGCATGACCATATCTTGGTAACTTTGGACTGAGTCTCCTTTGCTTGGTGGACAAGCTCCTCCATCTCTGCGGTTTTATTTATGCATCAGAGACATTCTGCTATCGTGGGAGGGTTAGGGTCTCACCACCAGAATGTTATACACATTTTTGCAGCGTTTACAATTTGCATGGCCAGAGAGCGATAATATGCTTTTATCAGGGTGGTGGGGCGATGTAGTAAAAATTGTGCTGGGGAGAGGTCTAGGGAGAGTGTTGTAATTTGATTGGTAATGTGATGGATTTCCTTCCAAAATGGTTGGATTTTTGGGCACATCCACCAGATGTGCAACATTGAACCCTTGGCGTCATCACAACGTCAACATTTGGTGAGACTGTGGGGTATATTTTGTGCAGTTTATGCTGGGCTCTGTATCATCGTGAGAGGATTTTAAATCCATTCTACTGTGTCGAAACATTAATTGTTCCTTTGTGAATGCAGGTGTAAATTTTTTCCCACTCCTTCTCTGCTATTGCTGGGTGTTTGGTGTGCTCCTGTACCTTTAAGGAGGGGTGGGCTCCTCTCCAGCCACCTGCTCTCATTTATCCATTAAATGCATGTGCCTCCACTGTGGGGACACTCATACTTTAGTGTTAGGACCACAGATACAAGGGTGCCGTGACGTGGCTCTGTGGCTCACGCATGCGTTTGCAAATGTGTGCGGACTAAACCCCTTTTTTAATGCTTACTGTTAGATAGGTCAATTTGGTTGTCTGCAAGCTGGTGGTAAGTAGACTTTGGTTTTTTCCTGGGCATTCCCCAGACACTTGTTGGGTCCTTCTCTGTTAGGTCTAGGGATAGTTCTTGTTCCCAGTTGTGGCTTGCTTTTTTAGACTTGGGGTTGTGATTAGAGAATAGCATGGACTATGTATCCAAAATTATGTGTCTTTGTGGTTCCTGTTTGCAGCATAGTGTTTCGAATGGTGTGAGTCGAGACCAAAATGGAGTAAGTTTGGGATTAGTTAGGAAGTGTCGGATTTGGACGTAGGTCCAGAAAGGAAATGTGTGACTTGTCATTTGGGAGAATAATGAAGGCAAGGTCAGAAAATGTCTTTTGTTGAAGAAGTGTTCTGCTCGGATTTTGGCATGTGGCCAAACGTCAGTTAAAAAAGTGTCTGCGAAGCCCGGGGGAAACTGTGGGTTTTGTCGGATGGGGGTTAAAGGGCTCAGTGTTGAGGAAATCTTATGTTTCACACAAGTTTCTTTAAAGATGTGTAAGGTATTGCTGATGAAGGGGTGGGATTTGCACGTTGGCGGGATGTGTGCTTGATCTGTCCACGGGAGCTGGTGTAGAGATAGAGTGGAAAAAGAGTGTTCAAGTTGAAGCCAGTCTTTGATTTCGGCCACCCTCCCCTTCTAATATACTTTTTAACCCAATTTTGCCTGACAGTCTTTCTTATATCACCGTGGTCACAGGCCTCTCTTTTTCAGCTTCGTATTCTAGTCCTCCCTGTATCACATACCTGTATCACGTAGGTTGCGCACCTTTGAGGATCTTCGGGAAAAATATAATCTTCCCAAACGTGTTTTATTTTACCTGCAGGTTAAGCATTTTTTATTGGTCCCTATCCCCCTCCCTCACTTTGGCTAAACCTACTCATTTTGAATATATCTGCACTCAAGGCTCTTATCAGCAGCATTTGATTTCCTCCCTTTATAAGATTCTTCATGGAGAAAACCCACTCATACATGCACAAATGGGCATATGTCCTCCAGAGGCCAATGCCATTGCTTCTTTGGGACAAGATATGGGCCTCTGCTTTTAAATCATCTAGAAATGTGGTGCAGAGAAAGACTGTTTTAAAAATTCTTCTAATGTTCTGGTATAGAACTCCAGAGGTATTAAACCGCCAAGACCCTTCACTTTCTGCATTGTGCTGGTGCTGTAATCTTGAACTAGGATCACAGCATCATATTTTTTGGCAGTGTTCACGACTGAGACTTTTCTTAAACAATGTCATGTCATTACTTTAAAATCTGTTTCAAGGACCTTTTTCATTAGACCCTGTTAATTATCCACTAGGTCTTTCCTTCTCCTGTGTCCCTAAATCAGCTAAGCGTCCAATCTCATACATTCTCCTTGCTGCCAGGCGGGCCATTCCTCTCCATTGGCTGTCCACTGTACCTCCTACAAAATCCTAACTTTTACACATTGTGGCTGACATCCGGAGAATGGGATTCCTAACTGCAACTGCTATCGACACCCTTATACAGTTTTGTAAATGTTGGGATATTTGTGACCAATCCGAATATGGCGACTTTTCTCTTCCAAAGATCACCTAATGTCACCTGTCTTATTCCTTGTTGCCTACTACAATCCCCCACCCCCTTCACCTATTGTGTGCTCAATAAATAGCTTTGGCATCTATGTTGTATTTTGTTATGCTCTGACTTGCTGATATTATATGCAATGGTTAACCACATGCCGACCGGCCATTGCCGAAAGGCAGCTACAGCGTGGTCGGCTTATTCTGGGTGGGCGTCCATGGACATCCTCACAGAATCGCACTCCCGCACGCCCCCTGGGGCACGCACCCGGGAACATTTGTGACTGACGGTTCCAGGGGCCCCGGCGCATCACGGATCACGGTAAATTGACGCTGATAGCGGCCGTTTACCACGTGATCGCTCCGTAAAATGACGGAGCATCACCTGTAAACAAAGCAGCGTCATGTCAACCCAGAGGTGATTAAATACCACCAAAGGAAAGCTCTATTTGTGGGAAAAAAGGTCAAACATTTCAAATGGGTTCAGTGTTGCATGACTGAGTAATTGTCAAAGTGTGAGAGCACCGAAAGCTGAAAATTGGTCTGGTTAGGAAGGGGGTTTAAGTGCCCAGTGGTCAAGTGGTTAATTTGTTTCTGCTTTGAATTGTATCAGGTGTAAATGTTAATTTTCTTTAACAAACATAACCCTGTAAATTGTACATCAACGTTCTTCTTTTGATGAATGCTACATCCTTTATTTATTTTTTCCTCAATGTTTGTCATATGCACAACTTCAAAAAAACATAGTTATAATTAGGGATGAGCCGAACACCCCCCTGTTCGGTTCGCACCAGAATATGCGAACAGGCAAAAAATTTGTTTGAACACGCGAACACCGTTAAAGACTATGGGACACGAACATGAATAATCAAAAGTGCTAATTTTAAAGGCTTATATGCAAGTTATTGTCATAAAAAGTGTTTGGGGACCTGGGTCCTGCCCCAGGGGACATGGATCAATGCAAAAAAAAAAATTTAAAAACCGCCATTTTTTTGGGAGCAGTGATTTTAATAATGCTTAAAATGAAACAATAAAAGTGTAATATCCCTTCAAATTTCGTACCTGGGGGGTGTCTCTAGTATGCCTGTAAAGTCATTTAAAACTACTAGCGGCTATTAATGCATTGCCGGTCCGACAATACACATAAAAGTTCATTGATAAAAACGGCATGGGAATTCCCCACAGGGGAACCCTGAACCAAAAAAAAAAAAAAAAATGACGTGGAGGTTCCCCCTAAATTCCATACCAGGCCCTTTAGTTCTGGTATGGATATTAAGGGGAACCCCGCGCCAAAAAAAAAAAAAAAAAAAGCGTGGGGATCCCCCAAAAATCCATACCAGACCCTTATCCGAGCACGCAACCTGGCAGGCCGCAGGAAAGATGGGGACAAGAGAGCGCCCCCCCTCCTGAACCGTACCAGGCCACATGCCCTCAACATTGGGAGGGTGCTTTGGGGTAACCCCCCAAAACACCTTGTCCCCATGTTGATGAGGACAAGGGCCTCATCCCCACAACCCTGGCCGGTGGTTGTGGGGGTTTGCGGGTGGGGGGCTTATCAGAATCTGGAAGCCCCCTTTAACAAGGGGACCCCCAGATCCCGGCCTTCCCCCCTGTGTGAAATGGTAAGGGGGTACAAAAGTAGCCCTACCATTTCACTAAAAAAAACTGTCAAAAATGTTAAAAATGGCAAGAGACAGTTTTTGACAATTCCTTTATTTAAAATGCTTCTTTTTTCTTCTATCTTCCTTCATCTTTTCTTCTTATAGTTCTTCTGGTTCTTCTTCCGGTGTTCTCGTCCAGCATCTCCTCCGCGGCGTCTTCTTCTCGGGCCGCTCCGCATCCATGGCATGGAGGGAGGCTACCGCTCTTCTCTTCATCTTCTCTTCATCTTCTTCTCTTCATCTTCTTCTCGGGCCGCTCCGCATCCATGACGGCATGAAGGGAGGCTCCCGCTGTGTGACGCTTCTCCTCTTCTGACAGCTCTTAAATAATGGGGGGGCGCCACCCGGTGTCCCCGCCCCCCTCTGACGCACGGGGACATGACGGGACTTCCCTGTGGCATTCCCCGTGACACCACAGGGAAGTTCCATCAAGTCACACTAAACACTAAAGGGTGTTCCGCGGCATTCAAATTTGCCGCGAACACCCCAAATTGTTCGCTGTTCGGCGAACTTGCGAACAGCCCATGTTGGAGTCGAACATGAGTTCGACTCGAACTCAAAGCTCATCCCTAGTTATAATAAAAAAGAAACACTTTTTATGTGCCCAATTGCTTAGTGGCCTAATTACTGAATTTGGCATATATTGTCCTTGGTGCTAGTATTGCCTGTGTAGCTGTTTAAATTGTTGTGTAAATTATTTAACACCATCTTTTAGTTTGTGGGCACGACCCATGTTTACAGGGCTCCAGATTTCCAATATGGCTGACGAAGCACTGTGCATGCACGTGAAGTCATGACGTCAATTTATTCAAATTCTCTTTTTAAAAAACAAAGTATTTTTTAATGCACTTAATAAAATTTGATATGCATTTTAAAATATGATGTAGTATATTACCTTTGTCTGGCACCCTAAAAGTCCAATTTACATGTGTAAGAACATCAATACATTTTTTTACGGCTGTGTGAATGAAGCCTTAGGGGCAAATTGGTACATTCTGTTACCCACGAGATGAGTTTCCTACCACTACCAACTACCACTACCAAGATCAGTACACAGAGCACAATTATAAGGTTTAACATCCAGTCCCTAACATTTTTTTATGTTGACTATGACCGATGATAAACAAATGTCTACTATAGAAAAAAAAAAAATTGTATTCAGTTTTAGGTTTGAGTGCTGTAGCCTGAACATTTCCAACCTATTCAACCAATTTTGCATAGTATGCTGAAAGGTTTTTAACTGAAATCTCTGGTTTTCTGTTATACTGCGAAGGTGACACTAAACTCACATTTAAAAAAATAAATAAATAAATGTAATATGTCCAATTATAACTGGAATGCCCATTCTATCTCTCGTTTCCTTTGTGTCATCTCTCAAATGCAAGCTTTTTTCTGCTAGTGTATTCTTAGACTTATGCCTCGTACACACGATCGGACTTTCTGACAACAAAACCGTGGAATTTTGTTCGAAGGATGTTGGCTCCAACTTGTCTTGCATACACACGGTCACACGGTTTTGTTGGTGGAAAATTTGAGAACCTGCTAGCCAACATTTGTTGACGGAAAATCCGACAACAAATGTTCGATGGAGCGTACACACTGTTGGACTTTCAGCCAACAAGCTCACATCCAACATTTGTTTTCGGAAAATCCGATCGTGTGAATGGGGCAAAAGACTTTCTATTCTAGGGTGGCTACATTCATTTTCCAGCCCTCCCCCACCCTTATGTATATAAAAATTGTAACCACCCTTTCCTGCTCACCCCGAGGTGAACTATAAATCTATCTGCAGACACATTTATGTAATTCTGGTCACATTCAGCATGTGACCAGAAATAACAGCACAACTTGTTCTGCACTAGTAGCAGTGTGAGGATAGGGAGCATGCACAGGACACAAAAGAAGCCTGAAAACAATGGAAAGAGGCTTTTTAAACAAAAAAAAAGACAGTCATGGGATACTGTAAAGAATGAGTTTAGTGTCACTTTAATTATCCTACAAACATAAAATATGTTCTAGGGTTTAAAAAATGTAATGTGCAGGGATAGCTATAGTCATATTTTTCTGGCTGCTGAGATATGTATCATAGTGTAAACTGAAATATTTTTCCCTTATACTGTAAAAAGTAAATAGATGCAATATATGGCCAAAGTACACTTACTGTGTCATTTGGGTTGTATTGGATAAAATATTCAATCTGGCCGTTAGGACCATCATCTATGTCTGTAGCACCTTTATCCGCAAATCCATTATAAATTGTGGTTCCAACAGGTATTAACTAGGAAAATATAAAGATTGAAAGTTACGTTACAGTTCAAATGAGTATATAATATAATATCATGATAATATTCAGGTCATTTCATTTCAGATGAAAGCCATATTCATGTTTTTTTGTGACCAATATATGAATAATATAAGATCCAATAGCTATTTCTAGTAAAGATAAGTAAAAAGTAAAAATTAGAATAAATTTATATTTTATATTTAGAAATAATTTTGATTAGATCAAGGGGGAGCCATAGATGGCACCGCTAGTGGTCTACTAAGAAACGGAAAGAAACACTAATCTTTGTACCTTAAAACACAAACAAAATCATACTTTCAATGTATTTATTATGCTGCCTATTACTAAACATGGCAAATACAATATAAATTTAAAAGAAATAATTAAATAGTAGAAATACACTCTTTGCTTTCTTAAGTTAGTTGGTAAATGAACTTTGAAATATACATGCAAGAAGCAAGCAGATTGTAGAATATATTAGACCTTGACATTTAGAAGCAACTCCAAGCAGTGGAGAAGAACTGGAACCAGCAAAAGCTATTTGGTTGAACAGTAGGAAGTCACAGGAAATACTATTATATTTTGAAGACATACCACAATCTCTCAATGCATTGAGCATGTGAAAGAGTAAAAAATATCCTTAAGAAAAGTGGATAAAGGTTTAACAAAGGTTATTGGATCTTCTTTGAAAAGAGACCGCATGTTTCTGAGTTTAACTATTAACAGTATGTTCCAGAGCTTTTTTTGGCTATATACAGTAGGTACAGTAAATAGTAAAGCAAAAAGAAGAAGATCTAGACTGTATCATGACAGTGGCTTGTGAATATATTTGTGTAAAAACAACCTGTTAAAAGCAGATTTTATCATTGCTTGCTTTATTGATAAGCAGGGCAATTATTTATATATTAACAATTTTACTGAGGTTTTTGCAAGAAAACATAACAAGCCCTTTCCTCAGAAATATAATGGGGAAGTATTAATATTTAAACAGGTGAAAAGGATTCTCTTCTTCATATTAAATAAAAAAGGACTGTAGGTTATCTTGTGTAAGCTTAGTATGGGAAGGGAGGGAGAGTTCAAGAAAGTGGGAAGGGAGGAGAAGGGAGACAGGAAAAGAAAAGAAGGGGGCGAGGGGGGCACTCTCAGGCTTATGGGGAAAAAAGGGAACAGTTCACTAAAATGTGTGGTTTCTGGATGTTGTATCAACCACATACATATATTAGTCATGAGACAGCTGTATTGTTTTGAGCATCAGTATATGAGCTATGGATACTAGGTGGTGAATAATATAAAATTTAAACTCGCGCTGAATGGTGAAGAAACAGTGAAAAAGAAAACTAAAGCAGCTGCCACACACAAAGTGCTACTCACTAGAAATGTAAAATTATGGAAATGTGGTGCTTGCAAATGTTATTAAACATGTGTGACCAAGTGTAGATGAGTGCAGATGTAAATATACAAAGCAAAAAACATGTAAATAAAGTCCAAATAAATGTGCTGAATGTTCTGATCCACAATGGGAAAAAAACTTTTCAAGTGCAATGGGCCACAGACGCTCCAGGACTTTTCAGGTGCAGAAACGCCACCCCCACATGTGTCCCCACTCACCAAATGGCAATAACCCCCAGCTTTGCAGTCTGGGGGTCACTTCAGGCTTATGTGATGGTATCCAGAGAAGCTCAGGAGTGGTGTTGTGCACATCAGATCAAGGGATTTCTTATTGGAATTTCTTAGGAGAATCACCAGGCACCAAAAAAGGAAAAAAAATTAACTAATAGTGAAAAGTACCATTTGAAAAGGGATTTATTCCATATACAAATGGGTACTTACAAAATGGTTGATAAAAACAGGCATGTAAAGGGATTAGAGATGGATCCAGACGCTGCTCACGAATAAATCCCTTTTCATAGGCCTGAAGTGACCCCCAGACGGCAAAGCTGGGGGTCATCGCCATTTGGGAAGTGGGGACACATGTGGGGGTGGTGTTTCTGCACCTGAAAAGTCCTGGAGCGTCTGTGGTCCATTGCACATCAAAAGTTTTTTTCCCCTTGTAGATCAGAACATTCAGCATATTTATTTGGACTTTATTTACATGTTTTTTGCTTTGTATATTCACATCTGCACTCATCTACACTTGGTCACACATGTTTAACAACAATTGTGAGTGCCACATTTCCATAATTTTACATGGATACTAGAGGAGCCAGATTTATTTTAACTTGGTCATTACGTGATTTTGTTAGGTCCTTCATGTTGCATATGGTATTTAGCTCTCTACACCAATCTTGTATAGTAGGGGTGTACAACTGTTTCCAAAATCTGGAGATCATCATTTTAGCCCATTTAATAAAGTAAGGACTTGTTATATGGAATAGGGCCCATATTGTTTAAATGTAGGTAAAAGTAGGTAGGATTGTCAGGAAGTTGTATGATGATCAGTTTAGTGATGATAGAGGGCTTGCCAAAAAGGTCAAATGTTTGGGCACATTTAAAAAAGGAGTAGTACAGTTTCCTTGAGTTTGGAACATCTCAAGTAGACTTTTTTGGGAAGATGTGGAGTTTTGCTAGGGTGTAATAACAGCGAGACAGTAGCATCTACAGTAGCATATTACCTCACTGCAAGCCGGTGATTGGGTTTTCCTCCCAAAGGAGGCAAAAGAGGGGCCTAGGGAGATGATCATTATGGAGCCCAGGTTTGAAAAAATAGGCCTTAGGGAGCAGATCCACTTAAGCACATTTGCTCCAGTGGAGTAAATGATATTAGGATATGTATGGAACTAATATAGGCAGGGCAGTTATTTAACTAACAATTTAAGCATTGTTTATACCAATCTTTCTCCTTATATAATTATAAAAACAAATCATTCTGATTTAAACATCATAGTATTGGTCATAGCATAGCCATTTGCCCAGGGACTTTGCATGTGGATTTGTTTTGCACAAAGTGAGCAAGCACAAATGTTTTGTAGGCTTTTCTCTTCTGAATGAATCTTTTACTATGGACAGTAGTAAAATATTGCATTATGGTCGCTAGATGCAGCTGTGGAGCATAGAAAATACAAACATATTTGTAACAACATATATAACAATTCTAGAGAATATTAGTGGGAACTAGCAAAATAAATGTAATCATTGATCACATGTATTTGCTGTTTTCCTCTATCATTCTCTAGAATTGTTATATTAAATCTCTTGTTACAACAACATATTTCCTATGCTTCTCAGCTCCATTTAGTGGGCAGATTGCACATTTTAAAGTGAAGCAGAAAGCCTTTGGTTATATCTGTAGGGGAAAAAGCTACCTCAATTATGGGACCCAAACTGGAAAAATCAAAAGTGCCCATTTATAAAGGCTTATATGCAAGAAATTGGGCACACAATGGTTATGGGAGTTTGGGTGCTGCCCTGGGGGACATGTATCAATGAAAAAAAAGTTTGTAAAAAAAAAAAAAGTAATTTTTAAATAAGCAGTGATTTATTGATGCTTAACCACTTCAGCCCCGGAAGATTTGGCTGCTGAATGACCAGGCCATTCTTTGCGATTTGGCACTGCGTCGCTTTAACTGACAAGTGCATGGTCGCGTGGTGCTGTACCCAAACAAAATTGATGTCCTTTTTTTCCCACAAATAGAGCCTTCTTTTGGTGGTATTTGATCATCTCTGCGTTTTTTATTTTTTGCGCTATAAACAAAAAAAGAGCGACAATTTGGAAAAAACACAATATTTTGCTATAATAAATATCCCCATTTTTTTTAAAAAAAAAGCTAAATTTTTTCTCAGTTTAGGTCAATATGTATTCTTCTACATATTTTTGGTAATAAAAAAAAAAGCAAGAAGCATATATTGATTGGTTTGCGCAAAAGTTATAGCGTCTACAAAATAGATTTATTTTTTTTAATAGTAATGGCAGCGATCTGCAATTTTTATCGAGACTGCGACATTATGGCGGACACATCGGACACTTTTGACACATTTTTGGGACCATTGGCATTTATACAGTGATCATTGCGATAAAAATGCACCAATTACTGTAAAAATGTCACTGGCAGGGAAGGGGTTAAACACTAGGGGGCGATCAAGGGGTTAACTGTGTTCCCTCTCTGTCTTCTAACTGAAGGGGGGATGGGACTGTCTAGGGGAGATGACAGATCGCCGTTCATACTTTGTATGAACACACGATCAGTCTCTTCTTCCCTCAGAAAACCGGGATCTGTGTGTTTATATACACAGATCCCGGTTCTCAGTGTGTCACGAGCAATTGCGGGAGCCTGGCGGTCATCGTGCCCGCCGGGCACTCGCATCGGCCGGGGGGGGAGCAGCGGGCGTGCGCGCCCCTAGTGGCCACATAACGTTGACATAACATAGTTTTGCCCAGCCATTCCATTCTGCCACAGAAAAACTGCAGTAGCTGGTCGGCAAGTGGTTAAAGTGAAAACATAAAAATGAAAAATTCCTTTCAATATAGTGCCTGGGGGACCCCTTAATCTGCCTGTAAAATGGCCATCTGTACTGTCTATAGAAGATGCTGCAGTAATAATTGCATTTATAAAGCCAAAAAAAAATGTAATTTTCCATGCAAGCTTTCTTTATTTTGTAAGCAATGGCTTGCAGAGCCAGTCTGTATGATGAGGCCACAATGCAGTGCACTGGGAACAAGATTAGAGATTTTTTGGATAAATTCTGGTGTCTCTTCCACAGACTTTGGATAGAAGTAACAGGTGGGTAAAATTGGTCTTTGGGTGTGGTGCCTTTACACCGTAACCCTATAGAGGTACTCTTGATGAAAGTAAGAATTGACCTTGCTGTCAAAAATTGAAATGATATGCACCTGTCAAACAGATGCGGAAACCATGGCCTTTGGGTGTCTGTGGCGCCTTCAGACCGTAAACCTATAGAGGTAGTCTTGATGAAAGCAAGAATTGGCCTTGCTGTCACAAATTGCAATGATATGCACCTGTCAAACAGGTGCGGAAAAATTGGTCTTTGGTGTTAATTGTGCCCATGAAACCTACACTAAAAAAAATTCTGCCAGATGAAATCAACACCCACACTGCTAAGCAGCCTAGAAGTCCTGCAGAGATTCCACATCCCAAAAACTCTTAATCAGTGACAAAACCTACAGCAGCACTGAATGCCTGTTCATAAAGCACGCTGGATGCAGGACAGCCCAGCTGCTCAATTACATACTGGGCAAGTTCTGGCCAGTGATCTATTCTCATGACCCAGTAAGCCAGTGGATCGTCCACCACTGGAAAGCTCTCCTTCGCCCCTAGATAATTGTCCACCATGTGATGCAGACACTGCCAATGGAATGTGAAAGCTGACAGCCCTGGGTGGCGAAGACTAAACAAATTGTGAAATGCATCACTTAGGCGGCCACCTTCTCCACCGCTCCTCTCTTGACCAACATAAGCCTCAAAATGAAGTTTTCCGGGGGGCGTGGCCTGGACGGGCATGTGAGCGGACGCTATACACAGAGCTCCCGCTACTGATCCTACCTAGATCCTACACCCGCAAAAGATCCACACTCAAAATTGACCCACGGGTACAGATTGACTCTGCAGGCAGCCCCACAGTGTCGGCGGACAGTCACTGGAGCTCATGATGACCCGTAAGGGGGAGAAAGAAGCAGCGGCCGCGGCGGCCATGGAGGGCCAAGATGGCGCCGGCCCCCCCTCTGCCCTCAGCGTGTGGCACGCAGCGTGGACAAGACACAGGAACCGAGCGGTAAGACATTAAAGTCAATGAAACAGTTGGGGAAGGAGCAGCCCAGGGATATGCTGTATTATGCACAGAAGATGCAGGGACCGAGCGGCGCTCTCCCCCCACTACAGCAGTCACAAGTACTGGAGCCTGATGGACAAGATGGCGCCTCGGCACTAGATGACACGCTGCCTTTAGAAGGCTCCCTGATCCTCACTCCAGATGGATCTGACTCCCCACAGGAAGAGGCACAGCAGCCCACCTTGAGTGACATACTACGTGCAGTGCAGAGCTGCACAGCGTCTGTTAATGGACTGAAAGTGCAGTTTGGAAGCCTCACAGAAACAGTGTCTCTCCTGCGACATGACATCCAAAAGATCAGGGAGAGAACCACAGCGGTAGAGGGCAGGATCAGTGAGGTAGAGGATATGCTGTCCCCCCTCACTAGGGATGCCAGGAGTGCACTATAGCAATCAGCACAAGCCAAGCCAAAACCGATGACATCGAGAACCGTCTCAGGAGAAATAATGTGCGCATTGTGGGGCTCCCAGAGAAGGTGGAGGGCAGGGACCCCATGGCGTTCACAGAAGCATGGCTACAGGACATATTTGGCAAAGACGCCTTCACCACGCTGTTTGCGGTGGAACGGGCTCACCGTACACCACCAAGACCCCTTCCCCTGGGTAACCCACCTAGATCCATGCTGGCCAGGCTCCTGAACTATAAGGACAGAGAGATAATACTTAGATTGGCCAGGGAAAGAGGTGCAGTGCACTACAATGGAACCAAAGTTTCATTCTATCCTGACTTCTCGGCTGAGGTGCAGCGCAGGAGGGCCAAGTTCGCTGAGGTGAAGAAACATCTGCAGAGGATCCAAGTTAAATACGCCATGTTGTACCCGGCCAAACTACGCATCACTGCCAGAGGGCAGTCAACCTTCTTTGAATCTGCATCAGAAGCATCCGCCTGGCTGGACCGCAACGAACAGGATCTCAGGAGGCACAGAGAGGCCGACATGGGAGACTGATATCCGCTACGTGGAGTCAAGGGGTCGGTATGTAGCTCATAGACGTTTAGAGTCTACAATTTACAATGCGGGACACTGTTCATATTTTCTCAAAGTTAGCGCTTGACAAGAGCTTTGTTGACAAGTGATTCACTAAGAAACAACTGACACTACTGTGAGATAGCTACACTCACAGGAACTTTTTGAAAACTCAATTTCACCCAGTTGAAGTGGCGGCTTAAAAAGGTACCCTATTGGCACAAGTTTACAACACGATTCAGGGTGTGAAGGCGGAATGAGGGAATCTCCCTCTGACCTGTGCGGGACAGTTGCCTACACCCGACGGAGCGATTTAGGTCTGCCATACACATTCTTATTGCTCGGAATGACACACTTCCATTTGTAACTATTGCATATACGCTTCCACAGATGCCTCATGTCATCATACCAAACCAATGCTGAACATCGCACCAGGGAACTCTGTGTTCGTGGTGTGCACACTGACTCTTTACTGCCTGAGATGGGGGCAAAGAGGCATTCAAGCCTTGGACATAACACCTTACTTCACCAAATATTGCGAAAAAGTTTCACCCTGCTATAGTGAGCCTCCAGGAGACTCATCTAACCAGGGACACGGTTGGTTTTCTGCAATTTTCCTGGGTGGGCAAGGCATACCATTCCACTCACACTGCATATTCCCACGGGGTGAGCGTGCTGGTACACAAATCCTTGGCCTACCAGGAATTGGATGCAGTTATAGATCCTTTGGGTAGATTTGTATTTTTACATTGCAGATTGTATACTTTAACTTTGATAATGGCTTTTGTGTATATACCTCCCCCATTCTCTAGGGAGGTACTGCAGCTCCTCTTGACTTACCTGGTTGACAAACCTGATATCCCTATAATGATTATGGGAGACTTTAATGGCTACCTTGATCCCAGACTTGACAGGCATCCCCCAGCTCGACCGCCTTCTGGGAGCAGAGGTACCATTTTGAGCAGACTGCTGTTAGAGGTGGGGTGGACGGATTTGTGGAGAGCTAAACATCCCATGACCAAACAATTCTCATGCTTCTCCAAAACCCATGGGTCACTCTCCCATATAGACCTGTGGGGTCCCCGCAACTTTTAAGTATTCTCCATAAGGTGGAATATTCCCCTCGGGGTGTCTCTGATCACTCCCCACTGGCCGCATATCTTATCACCAGACCGGCGACCTCCCTACCTAGGGCGCCATGGAAACTGAATGCCTTTTGGCTAAAACTTTTTACTTCCCATGATAGAGTTACGAAACAGATAGAACAATACTTTTCTGACAACCAAAGACAAACTGATTTACTAATGCGATGGGATGCTTTTAAGGCCTGCCTACGAGGTACATTCATAGCTGAAATAGCAGCCATAAAACACAATTCCTCAGCCTTATTGGTGCAGGTGGAAGACCGGGTGAAGCAATTGGAACTTGCATTTGTCCTAGACTCATCAGAGTCCGTGAAGGAGGCATGGATATCGGCTCAGGAATCCCTGGACCGGTTAAGATCCTCCGCCGCGGAACGCAAGCGGTTCTTCACCAAACAAGCATTTTATGAAGAAGGTGAAAAGACCGGTAGACTGTTGGCCAGAATAGCCAGATCTCAACAGTCGTCCCCCGCTATAGGAGCGATACATAGCTCTTTGGGACGTCTGGTGAATGATCCGGAGAAAATTATAGATGAATTGGCATCTTTTTATGCCGAGTTATACAAACCATGTGACAACTACACAGACGAGGAACTGCAGACATATATGGGCACAATAACACTTCCAACTCTGACCCACCAAGCACGGGAAGAGATGGAAGCATCAATCACGCTGGATGAGCTGAGGGAGACTGCAGCCTCCTTTCCTACTTGTAAGGCTCCGGGGGACGATGGGCTTCCCATGGAGGTTTATACCCAATATGGCGAAGTGATATTACCCAAACTGCTAGAAGTATTCAATGCCTCATTTAAATTGGGAAAGCTGCCCACCACCATGACTAAGGCTAATATCATACTACTGCTTAAAGTGGGTAAAGACCCTTTAGACCCCGGCTCCTATAGGCCTATATCGCTGTTACAGAGCGACATTAAAATACTAGCTAAGGTGCTGGCCATGCGGGTTAACAGGATCGTCCGGTCTATTGTCCACTCAGATCAGGCAGGCTTTATGCCTCGAACGTCTACAGCGACCAATCTCAGACGACTATACCTAAACATGCAGACCCCCTCGGAGTCAACTGGTCGCAGAGCTCTGTTGTCTCTCGACGCCAACAAGGCATTTGACAGCGTGTGCTGGAGGTATCTGTGGACGGTCCAGGCCAAGTTTGGGTTTGGGCCCAGGTTCATTCGGTGGGTGAGGCTGCTATATGACACACCACAGGCAGCCATACGCATGTCAGATAGGATGTCGCATGCCTTCGGACTGGGTAGGGGGACTAGACATGGGTGCCCCCCATCTCCCCTGCTCTTTGCGTTGGCCTTTGAGCCCCTTGTGGCACAGGTGAGAGAATGCCCACAGATTAGGGGATTTCGATATGGCGAACTGCATGAAAAAATCATGCTTTACGCCGACGACATGCTTTTATTTCTGGAAGATGCGGAGGGGTCCCTGGATCAGGTAATGTCCCTTATAACGGAGTTTGGCCATTTTTCGGGCCTCACTATCAACTGAACTAAGTCAGCTTTAATGTTTATAGATGGGTCTCCGGTAACCAATGAGAGGCCCCCAAGCCAGATACCCATAGTATCCACCTTCAAATATTTAGGCATATTCAGTTCACCCAAACTTACCGAATTTGGTAGCCTGAACATTTACCCTGTTATCGCGGTTTAGAGATAAAATAAATGTATGGAACAAACTTAAAATGTCCCTGGCAGGGAAAGTTAATCTCATAAAGATGATTCTGATGCAACAGTTTTTGTACATGCTTCATAACACGCCAGTAGTTATCACGCTGAAGATATTCAGAGTGGTTAACTCTTTATTTAGGCTGTTACTATGGCACACCGGGCCCCCCAGAATTAAACTAGAACAGCTGCAATGTCCAAGGGAGGGGGGGTCTCGCCCCCCCTAACCCTTGGATATACTATTTGGCAGTACAATTACAACATTTGATAGGTGCCATGGCCCCCTTGCCAATGGGCTCATCAGCTAAGCTTATGCTGATTGGCACGGGAGTGGAATCTGTTCCAGAGGGATTGGAAGCCCACCTTTTCCAAAGGCCCAACAAGCAAATGCCCACATATACACTCCTTCAGAAGGTATGGAATAAGTCCAAACAATTACAAAATGTTACAGGGTTCACTACATATAGCCCGCTATGGGAAAATAAAACTTACACAGAACTGGCCAAGATCCAACAAGGACCCAGATGGCGCCACAGGGGTATCACTCACTTGAGTCATGTTTTTCGTAATGGGACATTACTCTCCTTTAAGGATCTACAATCTAAATATTCTCTGCCTCCCAATATGTTATTTTATTATTTACAATTACAACACGCTGTTAGAGCCCAAGGGGAAGCAATGGACTGGTCCCAGTCCCCCACGCCTGTTTTTCGTATGATGCAGGAGGCGTCAGAGACTAAAGGCATAATCTCACAATGCTATAACATGTTATTATCGTCATACTTAGATGGGTACCCCACAAGGGCAGCAGCTCAATGGGAGGCAGATTTAGGCCCCATTTCAGGGGAGATGTGGGAAGAGGCTCTGCAAGCAGTTAACAATTGCTCCTTAAACGTGGCTCAAAAGGTCTCCCAACTATATATACTACTGAGATTACATTATACCCCTGTAAAACTCTACAAAATGGGCAGAGCACCTGACTCATTATGTGGCAGATGCAGAGCAGCGGCTGGAGACCTGATTCACCTCCTCTGGCGTTGCCCCAAACTCCATAGGTATTGGACGGAGGTCTTGGCTACACTGAATCAGGTGTTCCAGACCAATGTTCCCCTAGATCCGCTGTGTTGCTTACTGGGAGTTCTGGAGGGGGTGATTGCGGTGGAGGTGACGAGAGTTGCCTTTGCAAGAGCACTGTTTCAGGCCAGAAAAATAATACTTATGGGCTGGAAATCTGCTACGCCACCTCGGTGCACAACATGGATACAACACATGGGAAAAACACTCATAATGGAAAAATATATATACCAGCACAGGGGGAGCCCTGGAAAATTTGACAAATTATGGGACCCGTGGCTAGACGTGCCTGGCATAAGCCCCATGGAATTGGTTCAGATGAGACTGTTGATAAGCGCTTAAATTCAAAGAAGGACTGGGGCATCAGCCGGACGGTTGGTAGTTAGGCTAAATGACAAATACTTTGCGAGGCTGTAGGAAACGGGTAACTGGAGACGGAGGGGGAAGGTGTGAGGTAGCTGGAGAACATACCCTTGGTTAGATTAGATGGGACACAAGGTCCAAATGTTGAAAGTTATAGGTTGTAAAATGTATCACTTGATCGATAGATATTCCAGTATATGGATGAAGTGGATTATGATTCATGAATAACTGTATTGTTTGTTTTTTGAGCAATAAAACCTTTTTGATTAAAAAAAAAAAAAAAAACCTACCAGAGTCAAGAAAAACAATAAACTCCTCTTTAAGGTGTCCTCAAGAGATTTCATCTGCTGCACTCTCTGTGGGGAGGGGATGAGTTCCGAGACTTTCCCCTTGTATCGGTGGTCAAGGAGAGTTACCAACCAATAGTGATCATTCTACTTAACGACACATATTCTTGGGTTCTTTCGCAGGCTCTGAAGCATGAGGGAGCCCATGCACCACAAATTTGCAGAGGCATGAGAAGCAGACTCCTCGGGGTCACTGAGGATTATAGTATCTGGAACTGTCTCCTCCCAGCCACGTATTACTCCCAAGGGTTCTAGAGATGGAAAACCATCTCTTACTGTTTAATGTATGTCTTCCTCTGCTTCAATTACTCCAAAACTGCCAGAATCTTCCTCCTCCTCCCTCTACTTGTGTGTATTCTGTGGTGTAGGACCAATCGTGTCTGCATAAAGTTGGCCTTGAGAGGAAAGGTAGTCCTCCTCTTCCTCCAACTGGTCTGCCTCGAGTGCTCTATCCATAATGCCATGCAGAGTCTGCTCCAGCAGGGACACAATAGGGACTGTGTCACTGATGCATGCTTTGTCACAGCTTACCATCCTTGTGGCCTCCTCAAATGGTGACAGTACAGTGCATGCATCCTTTATGAGCAGCCATTGGCATGGGGAAAAAAAAACTGAGCCAGCCTAAGCCTGTTGTTGTGCCGTACACACACAGGTACTCGTTGACAGTGCTGATCTTCCAACCCTGGGTACCTATTTAGGAAATAATAATAAACCACCAAATTGAGGATATGTGCCAGGCATGGCACATGTGTCAACTTTCCCTAAGGGCGGACAGGATGTTTGTGCCATTATCACACACCACCAATCCTGGCTCCAGCTGGCATGGTGTGAACCACCTCTGGGCCTGCCCCTGCAGTGCTACAAGAATCCCTGCTTCGTTATGGATTTCTGTCCCCTAGACACACCAGCTGAAGCACTGCATGGCACCTTTTAGTCTGACTCATTGAATAGCCCCTTGAACTCTTAGAGGGTACTTGCGGTTCATATGACAATTCAGCAGAGGAGGGCATGGAGGAGGAGGAAGAGGAGGAGGAGGAAGAGGTAGAGCTGATAAATCTCACATCACCACTAGCTGTAGCGGCACAACAAGCTGCAGCACTGAGCCCTGTCCTACATCCTTCTGAGTTGCAAGCAAAGTTACAAAGTGTGCTGTAAACTACATGTATCATCCCTGACCATGCTTGCTGGACCACGTGTCAGCAGTAATGTGGACTTTGCGGCTGACTGCCTTGCCCAATGATGCCACAACATTGCCTTCCATGTGATGGTACAGAGCTAGAATGGCCTTACATGAAAAGAAATAGTGACTGGGAACCTGCCATTGTGGTGCAGCACATTCACAAATTCACAGAAGGGGGCAGAATCCACCAAACGGAAAGGCAGAAGTTGTAGAGCCAGCAGCTTTGACAAGCTTGCATTTAGAAACTGGGCATGTGGATGGCAGTGACTGTATTTTTTTCCCACTGCAGCAGATGAGGCAGAGAAATTGGCAGGCTATAGCCTACAGCTGGTGGTGTGCTACTGGCAGATGTGCTGCAAGGACCTGGGACACCCTGCGTTATACCATCATTCCAGTTAGTGGAGGCTGCTGAGAGGTCATGAGGTACAGTGGGGGCAGATTTAGGTGAGTAAGGAGGAGGAACAGAATGGTGCTCCTTTTGTGTGGCTTTCAGGTGCGCTTGCCAATGGACTGAGTGATGGGAGGTTAAATACCTTGTCTAGCATGTAGTACCCAAATGGCTGGTGTTACCACTGTTCTCCCCTCTCTGTAGGCTCATGCTCCTGCCTTCCTCAACCTCAGAACCAACATCTGAATCAAGTAATGACTGTACATCATCAAGGAGCAAGTGGCTGCCACTGTGTTCAAATAACTGACTCCTCCATGCCTGATGCTGGGGCTATTGCAGGAAGAGCTGTGAACAAGGAGGCAAGTTTAGCCACTCTGGCAGCTGCAGTGGACTGCGCACTAGTCTTTGCTTGAGTGACAGAGTATGAGGGCATGTGGTCTGGTATGGTTTAGGAGGGGGGCACTCGCTCGTTACCCCCCCATCCTGTCCTCCAGGCTGCATGCTCAGATAAGGGTCTGGTATAGATTTTGGGGGGGACCCCACGCTGGTTTTTTTTTGACGTGGAGTTTCCCTTAACATCCATACCAGACCCAAAAGGCCTGGTATGGACTGTGGGAGGTGGCAATGCCATTTTTTTCTTTAAATATATATATAGAGTAGAGTACACCCCTCACATTTTTGCAAATATTTTATTATATCTTTTCATGTGACAACACTGATGAAATGACAACTTTGCTACAATGTAAAGTAGTGGGTATACAGCTTGTATAACAGTGTAAATTTGCTGTCTCCTCAAAGTAACTCAACACACAGCCATTAATGTCTAAACCGCTGGCAACAAAAGTGAGTACACCCCTCAGTGAAAATGCCCAAATTGGGCCCCGATAGCCATTTCCCTCCCCAGTGTCATGTGAGTTGTTAGTGTTACAAGGTCTCAGGTGGGAATGGGGAGTAGGTGTGTTAAATTTGGTGGTATCGCTCTCACTCTCATACTGGTCACTGGAAGTTCAACATGGCACCTCATAGCAAAGAATTTCTGAGGATCTGAAAAAAAAAAGAATTGTTGCTCTACATAAAGATGGCCTAGGCTATAAGAAGATTACCAAGACTCTGAAATTGAGCTGCAGCATGGTGGCCAAGACCATACAGCGGTTTAACAGGACAGGTTCTACTCAGAACAGGCCTCGCCATGGTCGACCAAAGAAGTTGAGTGCACGTGCTCAGCGTCATATCCAGAGGTTGTCTTTGGGAAATAGACATATGAGTGCTGCCAGAAATGCTGCAGAGGTTAAAGGGGTGGGGGGGGTCAGCCTGTCAGTGCTCAGACCATGTGCCGCACACTGCATCAAATTGGTCTGCATGGCTGTTGTCCTTCTAAAGATGATGCACAAGAAAGCCCACAGTCAGTTTGCTGAAGACAAGCAGACTAAGGACATGGATTACTTCAACCATGTCCTGTGGTCTGATGAGACCAAGAAAAACGTATTTGGTTCAGATGGTGTCAAGCACATATGGCGGCAACCAGGTGAGGATTACAAAGACAAGTGTGTCTTGCCTACAGTCAAGCATGGTGGTGGGAGTGTCATGGTATGGGGCTGCATGAGTTCTGCCAGCACTGGGGAGCTACAGTTCATTGAGGGAACCATAAATGCCAACATGTACTGTGACATACTGAAGCAGAGCATAAACCCCTCCCTTTGGACCACAGGGCAGTATTCCAACATGATAGCAACCCCAAATACACCTCCAAGACAACCACTGCCTTGCTAAAGAAGCGGAGGGTAAAAGGTGATGGACTGGCCAAGCATGTCTCCAGACCTTAACCCTATTGAGCATCCTCAAACGGAAAGTGGAGGAGCACAAGGTCTCTAACATCTACTAGCTCTGTGATGTAATCATAGAGGAGTGGAAGAGGACTCCAGTGGCAACCTGTGAAGCCCTGGTGAACTCCATGCCCAAGAGCGTTAAGGCAGTGCTGGAAAATCATGGTGGCCACACAAATTATATGGACACTTTGGGCCCAATTTGGACATTTTCACTTAGGGGTGTACTCACTTTTGGTGCCAGCGGTTTAGACATTAATGGCTATGTGTTGAGTTTTTTTGAGGGGACAGCAAATTTACACTGTTATACAAGCTGTACACTCACTACTTTACATTGTAGCATAAAAAAGTGTCATTTCTTCAGTGTTGTCGCATAAAAAGCAATAATACGATATTTACAAAAATGTGAGGGGTGTATTCACTTTTGTGAGATACTGTGTGTGTATATATATATATATATATATATATATATATATATATATATATATATATATATATATATAAAACTTTTCAAAGTAGAGGAAAGCCGCACCCATTACATGATGTGTAAGTTCATTACGTTTCGGGCTCACAAGCTTACGCCCTTCTTCAGATCAAACACACATCTAAAGTCAGAGCTACACACATGGCTTAAATACCATCATTTCACACATTTGGAATCAATTATGTGATTAGCAATCGATCGATGCAAACTAAATCCTTTTCTTATACATCATTATATCACAGGTTTTGAAATGGTTAGCCAAACGTAGAACCCTCCCATATTTCAACAGAAGCCTTCAACATGTTTAATCTGTCAAAAAGAAACATGTACATAATGTATCACCATCTAGACATCGCATTGAATGAATTATCACCTAAATGAACAGATATAAATACAGATCTGTATTCAACCCCTTGGGGGCAATCGTATCAAGAAAATTAATCCAATATACTTCTCGCATTTTTTAAATAGATTCTCGGTTACCACCCCTCTTATTGTTATTAATCCCCTCCAGCACCAATCGTCATATGTAATATATGCAATAAAATGTCTATGTGGGTTACTTTACATCAGAGAGACCATTCAGAAAGTTAAAGATAGGATAGCAAGGCATAAATATTCAATCAGAGATAAATTGATACAGTTTCCTGTAGACATGCGAGACATTTTTTGGCGAAAGGACATTCGATTTCTCAATTAAAATTCATGGTGCTGGAGGGGATTAATAAGAATAGGGGGGATGGTAACCGAGAATCTATTTTAAAAAAAGGGAGAAGTATATTTGATTAATTTTCTTGATACGATTGCCCCCAAGGGGTTGAATACAGGTCTGTATTTAAATCTGTTCATTCAGGTGATAATTCATTCGATGTGATGTCTAGATGGTGCCCTGATTATCAGTGCAGCCCCAACAGTGTGAGGAGAGGAAAGCCGATAACCAGCATTTCCTTGTTTACATGTGATCAGCTGTGATTGGACACAGCTAATCACATGGGTAAAGAGACTTGTCTTCGACTCTTTACCGAGATCAGGGATGCGCCATGTCCCAGGAACACAGCGGGTGGCCTATCGCGCCTAGATGAGTTGAGAATGTGACGTCCAAGAACGAGAGAGTCACCCTTCTGCCATCATTTGCCTATACGGCGGGCGGGAGGTGGTTAAAGGGGTTGTAAAGGTAAATATTTTTTCACCTTAATGCATTAAGGTGAAAAAACTTCCGACAATACCGCCGCCCCCAGCCCCCCCCCCGTTTTACTTACCTGACCCCTCAAAAGTCAGCCGCTTGCTCCCGACATCCATTTCGCCGCTCAGCCTGGCCGCTGATTGGCTACAGTGGATGGATTGAAAGCAGCGCAGCCATTGGCTCACGCTGCTGTCAATCACATCCAATGATGCGGCACGTGGGGGCGGGGCCAAGTGATACAGTGAGCGGCTATAGCCACCGGCTGTATCACGGGAGCGCACCCGCAAGAACTAACCACCATGCCAGGGAGCTCGCATTAAGGTGGTTAGTTCTTGCGGGGAGGAGCTGAAACAGCTGCCGAGGGACCCCAGAAGACCAGGTTCGGGGCCACACTTTTTTTTAATTACCTTTACAACCCCTTTAAGGTTATTCTCATCAGGGTAATATATTGTAATTATATTCTCTAACAGCACGGCAAATGATTAGGCTAAATTAAAATGGCATATTTTCAAAGAAACCGTCAGCAATTTTAAAAATATTAGTTTCCTGAGCAAGTACAGACAAAAAAAGCAGTCTTTGAGAGTAATCTATTAGCATGGACAGTGGGGTCTATCATTTCACCTAATGTCACTGGCATTTTTTTAATCAAAATTCAAATACCTTAGAGGTATCTCAAATAGGCCTTTGAGTTACAGTATGCAGAAATCTAATGCACTTTGGGCTTCATGCAAATCAGTAAAGCCAAAAACAAAAAGGCAGATACTAGCAAACAGCTATTTCTATATGTTATATATTAATGATTTTGTTTTGTCTGAGGTTCAGAAAGAGGAAAAAAATATTCAAGAATTAATTTTACCTCCTTTTTGAAGTAATTAACTTTATAGGTAACACAGTTTTGTTATGTGGAGAACATTATTCACTTAGATTGAATGATCACCAAACATCATTGTACAACACAAATAAAATAACTTTTACTAACACTTCAAAAATAATGTCTATGCTCAAGATACCTGAGTACAGAATCATATGACCTCAGTTGTTTACTGAATGTACTCTTAGAGAAAAAGTTCATGTTGAAATGTAAAGGATACTTTTGCTAGGTCATGCTTTAAAATTTGTCACTTCAAAATTACCAACTACATCAGGTAGCTTATTTTCGTATAACAAAAAAGAAACAGGAAAACAAGAAATATATTTAGAATATATGTAACAAGCAGCCTCAGGGTATAGTTTTGGATGGGATTTATCTATTACCCAGGATGCAAAATTTCTGAACCGAGGGACTCCACCTTGGGTTTGGGCATCTGACTGAGACTGACAACAGATGTTTTCATTGGAAGTGGCATGTCTAAGAGTGTTTTGTTTTTGTGAAGTGAGTTGATGTTCCCATTACAGTTAGGCAACAATATTATTATTTAGTGCTCAGCCAAGCAGGTTTGTTTTTGGTATCTTTGAGGGATGAAAACAAAAGTAAAACTACAACTTGCTGCAGGGCCATAACAATGTGTCATACAACTCCAAATCATTTTAGCAACCCTCTAATATCCAGTTTAAAAGCAGATTTTCTAGTAATACAGAACACTAAATTTTCATTGAAATTGCATAGATCTTCCCAAACGTTATATACAAAGAAAATATAAGATATTCTTTGTGTGAAAGTATTACTTAGTCCGTAATTTTGTACAAATATTTTTCAAAACACTGCTATTACCTGAATAAGTCAGTGCATGGCCAGAGAGCTCTAGACCCCCATTAGTTTGTGGGCCCCATGACAGTCACATGGTTTGCTATGGCTTTAAATATGCCCTTTGTATGTCAGTATACTTTTCATAAATAAAATAAATCAATAGAAAATAGTTTTTAATCCTTAGCAACCATTACACTAATTAATGTACCTTACCTGACTGACAAATTACTGCGCTGATTCATGCCCACTGAGGGTTTTTCAGGCAAAACTGTCTGCAGATGTGACTTAGGCTTCATGTACACGGGGCGTTTCTCAACCTCTCCTGAACACTGGAACATCACAGCTAGTAATCCACGTTTAAAAACGTGTGTTTAGCAACGTTTACAAGCCATGTTTAGCGGTGTTTGCTCTCAGAAGAGTTTACTAAAGATAACCTCAGGAGACCCTCCCAAATGATTAGAAAGCACTAAAAACAAGTATTTATTAACTATTTCAGCCATTCTGTGAGAGAACAGTGTGAGTAGCAGCTGAGAAAGCAGTGTGATTGTAGCTGTTATTTTTTGGTTGGTTTGTTAATATGGATCCCATGATGAGCATGTGCGAGGAAATGCTCCTGATGTTGCTTTTGCTGAGGCTCCAAAGACATAGAAAATTGCATGAGAGGACCAGTTTGTCTCTACTGGACACATCCATTAATGGCTCAACACATGGCCACAGGATACTTTTCTAATATGTGTGTTCAGCTGTGTAATTACCCAGAGAATTTTTTTAATTTTAGACGCATGTCAATTGCCACCTTTGACGTTCTCCTGGAAAAGGTTAGACCCCATCTAGTTCACATGGACACCAACATGAGCAAAAGCGTGCCATCAGAGGAATGTCTGTTGGTGACTCTAAACTTCAGCATCAAGTAATGCAAGTCGTGTATTGTACAGCATAATTGGCTGATGAGGGGAAAATCCCCATCAGGGAAATGGCCGTAAGAGAACTGGCAATAGTGCCAGTACTGGTAATAGTCACCTCCAGCATATTTCCGTGCGCAAGAAGTGCGAACGGGCGCACGCAGATTCGCAATGGAACTAACAGGCAAACACGCATGTGCCAATTGGCAAACGTGCATACGCCCAGCGTGACAGATGCGGCCACTTGCTGGCCTATATAAGACTTCTGCTAAACCCATCTCATTGCTGGATTGTCGTCAGGCTTCCTGTGTTTCTGAGCCTCTGTGAAATTACTGTTTGGATTTCCTGTTGTGATCCGACTTGTTCCTGACCTGTCTGATCTGCTCTCCTGGTTTGACCCCTGGCTTGCTTTACCGACTTGTTGCCTTCTCCAGCACCTGATCCCAGCTTGTATCACAGACTTTGCTGTTCCTGCCTGCCTTCCTGTACCAGACCTTTGGCTTGACTCCATTCCTGCTACCTGCCTCTTCCTCTGCTGGATCTACTGTGTTTGACCCCTGGCCTGGCTTCCACTACTGTCCTTGCACACACCTTGCCAAGCCTCACTGAGGATTCCTAGAGACTTTGGCCCAGCTGTGTTTCGTGCATTACCCAGTATTCTTCAGGTGACCACCAGCTCTTCTCTCCTGAATCCGTCTGGCAACCTGTGCTTCTCTGGGCACCACACCCTCTGTACCCAAACTCAGGGGTGTACTGCACTCAACCGCAAGGGGAGCCCTCTCTGCTTTTCAGCCTCCAACCTGGTATGTGACAAATGATATGGTATATCAAGCTTGCAGGCAGCGATAATTGAGTTTTTGGTGTGTTTTAACATTTTCTAGGCTCAAAAGTAATCAATAAAATGTTTCCCTTTAAAAACGCTTCTAGACGAAAACTCACCGAAACGCGAGTAGCCATGCTTAGGAGCGTTTAGCCACGCTAGGCACTTGAAATTCCTCTAAACACAGATTCTGAACACTTTTTTTGGGTTCCAAAAAAAGCCTCTAAGCTCAACTGTCTAGAAACGACTATAAACGAGCCTGTGTACATGTACTAATAAGATAACAGAGAAGAGTTCAGGAGCAGTTGAAAAAAATTCCCAATTGCTCCTAAACATCCGTTTACCAGCAGCAGTGTACATGAGGCCTAAATTGCATTGTCTTCTAGAGCCTCTCTGGCAATCCCTCCTTTTTGGTGGTCAAATTTGAAAGGAGAAAAAAAAAACCAGTGTGAATATGCGCTCTGAACTTAGAGGACAATATTATCATATGTGAACATTTTCAAAGGCTAAGCTTACCGTTTATAAAAAAGAAAATAACAAATTAACATCTTTTTGCATGTAAAAAAATGTGCATTTATTATTCTTTTACTCTGCAGCCTGTAAGGCATTGCACCCGTGACCAACAGATCATAGGTGAAATGCCTGGTCTCTGCAAAATCTCAGTACACTGTTTGCCTATACCTTCAAAGAATCAATGGAATATGAGAATGCTCACAAGCATCCTCACAGTTCATTCAGAACTACAAGCCATCATCCATGGCAGCCAACTGTACTGAAGCCCCACACAGCCACATTGTTTTTAAATTCTGAAAGTGTCCCGGGGGGGGGGGGGGAAGCAGGAACTGGAACATTTTACATGCTCCACCCTACATAAGGTGAACTTATCCCTTAATGCATGGATTTCCAGGATTTTAATAATGCGTATGTCTTTCTAAATATCTGTATAATGTTAAAAGAATACAGAATTTTACCAACACTATACTACTGTAATGTGAGTGGCAGACATCACTTTTAACACAAATATCACAATTAGCAATAACCTGCTTATATTATTTGGTAGTACAGGCGCCTGACAACATGAAAGAAAGAACAAAAGTCACTGGGTGCACTTTCCAAAACTATAGTTGGCAGGTGGCGGAATGAATAGACAACATTATAAAATTATAAACTTCAGCTATAAGAACGTAAGGAAATTAAAAAAAAATTAAAAATGCTCTATTTCTTATAGCAGGCAAAAGGAAGCTTCCCTTTTTCCAACCTAGAAAATTAAAAAATTATAATATGTTTAGTTGCTTTAATTAAAAAAATACCCACGGTATAGTTTACTTCCCTTGTATTCTTTTTTTATTCTTTACTCAGGGTCGAATATTCTTTATCTGAATATGTTTCACTTTATTATTTTATAAAGGAAAGTAGAAAATGTTTGCAAGGTGATTACTTAGTCCCCAGTTGTTTGAAATGAATGATGCTTGCCAGATATAATTTGGGCACCTCAGTTAAGTTAATTTTAATATGCAATTTATTAAAACAGAATTAGTTTATTAAGGTTAAT
Source organism: Lithobates clamitans (assembly GCA_037952925.1). Lineage (NCBI taxonomy): Eukaryota > Metazoa > Chordata > Amphibia > Anura > Ranidae > Lithobates > Lithobates clamitans. The sequence goes on from JBBGZY010000732.1 coordinate 3,318,157, forward strand.
AAATTACCCAATCAAGAGTATCCCATTAGGAAAAGTATATTGGTAGGGAGTTCTATTAGTTTGTCACTGTCAACTGTGCACTTTCAAGATTATATACCTCAGCAGGCACTTTATTTACTGGAAATAAAAGAACAAATTGAGTAATAAAAAGCACAGAATTGAAAATTAAATATGTTTTTTTTTTTTAAACAGCAATTAATCAAATCCACTAAAAATCCTAAAAGTAAAATAACATTTAAGAACATCAACACTTTTTAATTTCTATTGTGTGTATTTTCATATTTTTTAGCCATTTCTTTGTAGAAAAAAATTATATTTTCATGGAAAATACACAAACTGCCTTTTAATTTATCTGTGATTAGTATCACAATGTACATAACATCTGAGACAACACAGTAATAAAAGAGGCTAGGGATTTCTAAAGAAAGGGTCATTGAATCAAATATTTTTTATATAGCAAAAAAGTTTAGCTTTGTTAGGAAACAATGCACAAATGTAGAGATGCAAATCTCACTGTGTGGTACCATATCCAAATACTTACAAAAAAGAAGAGAAGGCGTTCATGTACCACTGTGATCCCAAGTTGAAAAAAAAAGTGCTCACAAATGTATAAAATTTGCATTTTATTTAGACAAATATAAGAAAAACATTGTAAAAACACTATAAAGTATGTGCATGCTATCAAGATTTGTATCTCTCCCATATATAAAAGAAAGCACAGACAAATTGGACAGTGGACGGTGGACAGTGTGTTCTCCCCATGAAAGTTCCACTAGTGGCCAGGATCAGCGGCAGTCAATTTACAATGCCCCATATACTCTGGGGGGCCCCCCTTGACCCTGGGTGGGCCCCTGTCATTTGGCTGCATTACACCACACCCCTTTTTCTCAGCTGGCTGCGGTCCTTTCCTCTCCTCCCGTGTTGTGGATTAAGCACTCCATGCCTCTTTTTCTGACCATGTGCCAATATGATCTCCTGAAGAAGCTGTTGGCGAAATGTGTAGTGTTCCATTGGTGTTGATACAGTGACTCCGCAGTGGCCCCTTACATATGGAGGACCACTATATTTATGCTTTACTCGACTAGTGATTGATTTGTGGGCCAATTCGAACAGGTTTCTCTGCATAATTTGTCTGTGCTTTATTTTATATATGGGAAATATACATATCTTGATAGCATGCACATACTTTATGTTTTTATAATGATTTTTTTATATCTGTCTAAATACAATGTGAATTTTATACATCTGTGAGCACCTTTTTTCCAACTTGGGATCACAGTGGTACCTTTAAAGTCCATTAGCCCCCCTTTTTTGTTAGTAAACAAGAAATGTAGTAAATATGACAACTATGAGCAACATGCCAATATCACACAAACATTTATATGGGTTCTCAAAAAATGTGCACCAACAGTCTTAGAACACAATATTGTTTTAAATTCCAGACAAAATATAAAATAAAAATGAACCATAAAACCCAATATAACATGAATCAGTTAATCTAATTTTGCATATGATAAGAAACAATAATTGATACTGAATTGTTATTAAAATGTATACACAGTTCTACTATTTTGGTTTCATACTCTGTTTGTTCAAATGATAAAGTTCAAATGAGCAACCTGTTAATTCATGCTGCACTTTTGATAACTTTTGTGAAATGATATATCTTTTGTTTAACTCATTCTCCTTTAATAAAAAAACTTATGAAACAAAAAACAAACAAAAAAAATCTTGATTATCTCCAAGACTTTTAGGCAAATATTCTGTGGACTGATGAGACAAAATTTTTGGAAGGTGTGCTTTCCGTTACATCTGGCATAAAATGAATACAGCATTTCATAAGAACATCATACCAACAGTCAGACATGGTGGTGATAGCGTGATGATCTAGGGCTGCTTTGCAACTTCAGGACCTGGACGATGTACCATAATTGATGGAACCATGAATTCTGAGCTCTACCAGAAAATCCTAAAGGAGAATGTCCGGCCATCAGTTTGTGACCTCAAGCTCGAGTGCACTTGGGTTATGCAGCAGGGCAATGATCCAAAACACAACAGCAAGTCCACCTCCAAATGGTTCAAACAAAGCAAGATTTTGGTTTTGGAGTTGCCTAGTCAAATCCCGGATTTAAATTCAATTGAGATGCTGTATCATGACCTTACGCAGGCCGGTCATGCTGGAAAACCCTCCAATGTAGCTGAATGAAAACAATTCTGCAAAGAAGAGCGGGCCAAAACAGCAATGTGAAAGACGCATTGCCAGTTATCGAAAACGCTTGATTGCAGTTGTTGCCACCAAGGGTGGGACAACCAGTTATTAGGTTTAGGGGGCAATTACTTTTTCACATAAAGCCAGGCAGGTTTGGAAAGCTTTTTGCCTTAATAAATGAAACCATCATTTAAAAACTGCATTTTCTACTTACTTTGGTTATCTTTATGTAATAAAATTAGTTTGATGATCATTTAAGTGTGACAAATATGCAAAAAAAAAAATCAGAAAGGGGACAAATACTTTTTCACAGTACTGTATAAGCATAATCTGATTGGTTAATTTGTTTTGTGTATATATTGATTTTTGTTTGTACTCTGTAACAGGACCCACATTTCAGAACTATGTTCTATAAAGACCATGGGAAGAAAGAGTCATAACAATTTTTTTAACTTTCATCCCTGTTTTACCAATTGGGGAGAATTGTTGAGAAAAAGGCAGCATGCTTTTGGCATGCAGAGATCTTTGACCGCTACATTAGGGAAGATACTAACCCCTTGGGATTGCAGATACAAATTTTCCCCCTCTTGGAAGAGGTGGATGTCACCTTCAAAAAGAGAAGGGAAAATAATTTACAACAATGTACAAAAACAATGATGAAGCTCCTCAGTGAAGAATACCATAAACCTATTGCTGCTATGGATAAGGACATTCACCTTCTCTATATCAAATTAAAACCATTCAAGGTACCTTCAAGGAGCATGGGGACAGTATTAGGAACCATTTAGACCAGTTTACACATGACACATTAGCAGTCAAAAGGGAAAAAGTCCTGGAGGGACAAGCAGGACTTCCAGGAGGGGAAATCTTATAGATGGCACCAGGGCAATCAATCTCAATGTCAAAAAACAAAAGGACTAGGACAGACATACAATAATAGAGGATCAAATTCCTCACTCAATTCTTCCATTTCTTGTTCCTCACAGAGTGGAAACGGTCACTATTAGGTAAAGACCCTACACACTAAAAACGCACAACAGAACCCACCCCTATGCAGAACTCTTCTAATTTTCCTTCCTTTGGAGCTGTGGGCAACTATGGTAAAGGTAATTCACCTGGTGTAACTATTGCCTGCCCATCTGAGCCTACTGGTGATGGTTTGCCTACACCTCCACAAGGTACTCTATCAAATATTTCTATTTCTGATAAAGATTTTTTAGTACCCAGTCCAGACAATGCTCACAACACATAGAAGGGTACAAACCTTCAAATGAGACAGAAGACAACACTAGTGCACTTAATATCATTAATCTGTCTAATTATAAGCTTTCTCCAGAAGAAGAATTATTGCTGTCCAAAGACCTCAACTTTTGTCCTGACTCTGATTTATACACTTTTGAAATAATCAAGGATTTGCATATTTTTGCGAGGAGACTCCTTTTTAAAAGATTATATTCTAAAAAAAAAAAAAAAAAAATATCACAAAATGTCCAAAACACAACACAATTAGACAAGGCCCTGAACAATCTTTTGACCCTTTTAGAAGAACAAGACCCTACTGATTTCATTGACACAATATTGAAACTCTTTTGCAAGAGCATATTGACACCAAGGCAGAGTCTTTGCCAAATATCCCTATATTTAAAAAGAAATCTGTCAAGTTTCCCTTCCTTTCAGGCAATCCCAACTTGGCTGCCTTTGTGAGTTTCACTAGCACAGAAATTTAAAAGCTTAAAACACATGCCTTTTGAGGTAACCTCACTAGAGCCGAAAAAATGGCCTACATTCTCTTAAAGAACATCACTCACTCACTATAAAACCTTCTGACAAGGGAGTGAGTATAGTGATTATTACAAATGACCAATGTAAATTAATGTGCAAAAAGATTCTTCTAAATAATGCTTGGTACAAATCAATCCCTAAGTGTATTATTGAAAAGTTTAACAACAATTTTTATACACTAATTGATGATGCCTCAATGGCGTCATCGATAAAGACACTTGGGAGTTTATTCCTATCAAACATCTTAAAATTCCAACATTTTACAGCTTATCTAAAGTACATAAAAATCTAAAATTCCCAGCGGGCAGACCTACTGTATCAGGGAGAGGTTGTATTACTGAAAATCTAAGTAGATTTATAGATACACACCTCAGACCTTATGTCACAAACCTCCCCTCTTATATTAGGGACACAAGCTTAATACATTGTCATGAAAACAGTACAGTGCATTGTCAGCAATGAATGATAAAAAGTCCAGGTAACATAATCCAGAGCCCAAAAGCAGACTGTCATATAGACAAGAATCTCTTGAGTGAAATCCATACCAGACGCTTATATGAGACACCAAATCTTTGAGTGAATGAGCCCACCACCAGCACACAGGATGCTCGCTCAGCTCAGTAACTGGACCCCTGAATTAACAGGAAGGTCAATCGCTCAGGTTCCCTATACCGAGGGACAAGAGATGACAAATGCAGGCAGGTCCGGGTCGTTTCAGCATTCACAGATATGACAGGGTGCATATAAAAGATAAAAGGATCTAAGTGCTCACTGTGTTTTAAAAAGAACACTTTTATTGGTAAAACACTTACAAGATTCACGTCTTGGTTAAGGCATGTGAATCGTATGTACAACCGCATGCCAAACAACTGACATTCAGCTGTGTCAGATAGCAACGGATGACGTCACAGAATGTGGCTCCTCCTCCCGTATGCGTTATGTCCTATGGGACTTCGTCAACAGAGTGGAGCCACAGTGTCACCCAACTGGAATAAACGCAAATTGGCTGCTATAGAAACCAAAAATGCTTAGACAAAGAGGCTAAACCTGACAGCTCTGGGGCATAGATAAAACTATTGACGGCCGCGCTCAATGATCACTGCAGCCAACACCCAAATATCAGAGTAAAACATATGTTCCAAGACAGGTTTACTAACCAGTTATTGTATTCTCTAAGTCACAGCAAAGATAAAAGGGGGCGATCATTTGACAATGATTTAACTCCTCATGAGCCCCAACAAGGGCAATGGTAAAAATTGACACACCCACGGCTATCCATAACAAATCACTAAAACAATATGTATGAAATTCTACTTACAAAAAAACTTTAAAGTGCTAATGAGTTTATAAAAGCCCATAATCAACACATAGGAATGAGCGCGCGGTTCGAGTCAAACGTAAGCTCAACTCGAACCCGAATTTCGAACATTGTGGGGAATTCGTGGGAAATTTGAGCACTCGCAGAATGCCCCATAATGCACTGCAAGATCAACCTGCATGCTTTGGCCAATCACAGCACGCTCTGCTGTGAGAGCCATGTTTGGCCAAAGGCAGGGTGCCTTTGGCCAATCATGGCTCAGGGAGCTAAGTCCACACCCCACACTATGTAAGGCAGCTTACACAGCGGCCTTACGTAGTGTATTGAACGAGAGCAGCAAAATTACATTTCTAAAGGAAACTGCTCGCGGCTGTAATGTATTGTTGGATCCTGGCAATATAGATAAAAATCGTTGAAAAAAAAAAAAAAAAAGTCCATTACCAGGCCCTTCAGGTTTGGTATGGATATTAAGGGGAACCCAGTGCCAAAATAAAAAAATGGCATGGGGTCCCCCCAAAATCGTTTTCCAGACTCTTCAGGTCTGGTATGATTAAAGGGAACCCTGCACCAAAATAAAGAAATGGTATGGGGGTCCCCTCAAAATCCATACCAGACCCTTATATGAGCACGCAAGCTGGCAGGCTGCAGGAAAAGGGGGACTGACAGAGAGCCCCCTCCTGAACCGTACCAGGCCACATGCCCTCAACATGGGGAGGGTGCTTTGGGGTCCCCCCAAAACACCTTGTCCCCATGTTGATGGGGACAAGGGCCTCATCCCCACAACCCTTGCCCAGTGGTTGTGGGGGTCTGTGGGCAGGGGGCTTATCGGAATCAGATCCTGCCCCCCTATGTGAATGGGTATGGGGTACATTGTACCCCTACTCATTTACTAAAAAGTGTCAAAAAAGGAAAAATTACAGGAGACAGTTTTGGACAATTCCTTTATTTACAAAAAAAAGTTTCCCACAATGTAAATCCATCTTCAATCAGAGCGCCGACGGTCCCGAGAAAAAACAAAACAGAAAAACTCCACCTCCATGGGAGGCGTCCCGCTGACTGCAGCCTTTTCGCAATAACAGCTCTTATATATCCAAGGGTGGGGCCACTCGGTGACGTAAACAGGTTACCCTGTCCCCTCTGATGTCACATCACCCGGTTATTATTATTTTTTAATAAAGGAATTGTCAAAAACTGTTTCCTGTCATTTTTACACTTTTTGGTGAATGAGTAGGGGTACAATGTATCCGATACTCATTCACATAGGGAGAGCTGGGGAATTGGGCCCCCTTGTTAAGTGGGGCTTCTAGAGTCCGATTTGCCCCCTACCCGCAGACCCCCACAACCTCCCGGCAAGGGTTGTGGGGATGAGGCCCTTGTCCCCATCAACATGGGGACAAGTTGTTTTGGGGGGGACCCCAAAGCACCCTCCCCATGTTGAGGGCATTTGGCCTGGTAAGGTTCAGGAGGGGGACTCTCACATCCCACCCTTTTCCTGTGGCCTGCCAGGTTGCATGCTCGGATAAGGGTCTGGTATGGATTGTGGGAAGGACCCCATGCCATTTTTTTGGGGCATGGGGTTTCCCTTAAAATCTATACCAGACCTGAAGAGCCTGGTATGGATTTTGGGGGGACCCCTCACCATTGTTTTAATGTTGGCGCGGGGTTCCCCTTAATATTCATACCAGGCCTTATGTTTATTTTACTATTTTAATTTTTCATTTTTTATTTATTTGTTATATATTTTTTTTTATTTTTATTCTTCTTTATTATTTTATTATTTATTTTTATTATTATTTTTTTATTTATTATTTATTATTTCATTATATATTTTCATCATTTTTTTATTATTTTCTATTTTTTATTTATTAATTTCTCCTTTTTACATACATTCATTTATATTCATTTATATTCTCCACTGTTACCCCTTTTTACTCTTTATTTTCTACCTATGCTTGGTGCACCGAACTCATTTCTTATACTCCACCTACTCCTCTCATTCCTTCAGTACGTTGTGCTCTGTTTATGTTGTTGCCTAGCAACCGACTTCATAGTTCCCATATAAAGGACACTTGCTCCACTAGCCTGCTAGATCTGAAGAAAATGCGGAAGCATTGAAATGCGTCATCTGACACGTCCATACGTCACTTCCGCTCTCTGGTTCCTGGTACAGTGTTTGCACTCCACGCTGGTTCCCATCCGGTTCCTGTTTCCTGCTACGGTCCTGGCTCTCCATGTCCCAGTAGATGCCAGCTCTCCTTGCGGACACTCGGATCTTTCCATCTCCCGCGCAGCTCAGCACCCACAGCAGAGACCCCATAGACCACCCGCACACTTCAGCGCTGATATCATCTAAACCAGAACCTGCACCATGTACCTCCGCTAACATCTAAGGAAGACGTCCCTGGACCAGCTATATGTCTTTTGCCTGTATTCATCTTGTTCCTGTGAGTAGCCATTTGGCTGTTGTTTTTATACATTTTAATAAAAGCCTTTATGATACTGCACTTAGATTGGCGCTTCTTGCCCTTTTTTCCTATATTGTCTTTCAGAGCTGTTGCTTCCACTCTCAAGTAAGCTGCCACTGGTGCACAGTATCAGATTCCTTTGAACCATATTATTCCATTGACAATTATTTTTTGTCACCTTCTGGACGTTTTTGGCAGAGTCTACATTTGTGTTTGCATATTCATTATTATTCAGTTACACTGCCTCCTTTATCTTGGACTTTTTTTACGTTTGTGTGTATAATTTATATTTATTCATGTCTGATTGTGTTCTTGTGCCATTTTTCTTTCTCTTTTTTACCGTTCCATTGAAGCTTGTTTAATGTGCTGCAGACCTATCATTCATGTGTCTTTATATGAAGTCCTCCATTGATCTACTAATTATTTACTATCTTGTCATATATACCCAGAGTTTGTCCTATTTAGTATTGTTGTATTGATTGTTGTATTATTTCGATTTCTCACATGGATATCATAGAGCAACTGGAAAAATCTAAATATGTTTTACTAGATGAGTTGTACACCATCTTCCCTTCTCATGTTTTTTCTTCTTCCATTCATTCCCGTACTTGGCCCTTGCCCAAGTACAGGGATGCCTCCACTAGGATGAAACGTATAGAAGACCTTATTACTTCTGCCAATACCCAGTGGTGGGATGGTTTCTTTTTGAAACAATACTTTAGATCCAAAATCTCCCCACGGGGACTTCGTATACTTAAGGGCTGTGCCTTTTTGGATGAGGATCTCCGCACAGATTGGGAGGGTGTGGCGGAGTTCTGCACCCAGAAGTGGATACAGATCCTGATTACCCATAGAGACAGATGCTACCTTTTTTTGCGTCACAAAGTAGAGAAACTTGTCACAGATCTTCTGTCCCTTCATCCACAGTTACCCATGGCATGGTTAAAAACTTTTAAGATCAATACCAAAAAAAGTGAGAACTCATTAATTGAAAATAAACTAGGAAAACTCAGGAGAGATCTTGCTGACTACTCCCACAAGAGAGTTTTCAATTGGAGATCCAAACATATCATTCCCCCCCCACTCCTACCCCCATCCCAGTCCAGTACCCCACCCATCATTGAACATATTCAGACCTCACCCCCCAAAAATGATTCGATTCCTCCTAGTACCAATTTGGCACGCATATCCACATCCTCCCCTCCGGCCTCTCTTAGTCCTGTTATAGTTGACCATTCACTTCTCGCTCCATCTGTAGTTGATCATACTAATCAGTCTCTACCCCATCCCTCTGGATCTTGTTCCCATTCTCCCCCCAATTTACCCCTTTCCCCCAAACCTTCCGCCACCATTTGTGCTGATCTTGTTTCCGACAATCCTGATCTATCTTCCACTGATCCCACTTGCTCATCCACCATTAACCAAGACCCCACGAAAGATACTAGGATGGTTGAGCATCTCTCCCTTGACATATACACTTCGCCTTTTTTAGTTCAGACCCCCTCATCCAGCCTAACTCCATCTCAATCAAAAAGAAAAAACGTAGAAGAGGCAGGCTCGGGGGACACCGCAAATCTAGAGCTACTGTACTCCGCCCACAAAAAGTGCGGAAACTTAAAAAAAAAAAAAAAATTCAATTTATCCTCCTATACACTTAATGAACATGAAATTTCCTTATTATCCCGAGGCCTCAATTTTGCCCCTACCACTTTCCCCAATCCATTCACCTTATTCAAGGACTTAAATAAATTTATTCGTGACCTCACACTTAAAAGACATTTTAATATTAAAGACAAAAAAACTCCCATAACAGTTACCACCATGTCGGATGACCTGCACCTCCCGTTGGACAATTCTGCTGACCAACAAGTTATTCTAGATTTATGCGAACTATGGAATATTAATGAGGATGATGACCTGATACATATATAGTGACAAGCGCGCATCCTGACACAGTGTGTCTTATACAGTGTGTGTAAAACCTTAGTGTTTTGACCCCTATAGGTGTGATATTGAATAATAAATATCCAAAATAATTTATGTGAAAAAAAAAAAAAAAAAAAAACCTATTGAAGAATTTGTTATAGTTCCGCTAAATATTGAATTACCATGCTCCAAACAATATTGTGAAAATAAAGTAAAAAATGTTGGTATAGTGACACCAGCCACAATGTTGCTAAAAAAACTCTTGGTCAGCAACAATGTAGCATCCACTCATTACTCAAAATAATATTGTGATCATCATATGGTGAAATATAGTGGTATAGTGACACCAGCCACAATGTTGCAAAAAGACTCTTTGGTCAGCAACAATGTAGTATTCACTCCATACCTCAAAAATAGTGCTAGAAAAAAATAGTCTGTCAGTGAGAACTTCTTCCCCCTGAATATCCTGTGTAAGGATTTAAACAATAAAAAATATGTATTCAAACTCAGTCCTCATAGAAATATATATTATGCTGATGATGTAATAAATCTTCTACTGGAATACAGCGATGATCTTCCTATTCAAAAAATATAGTAGAAGAGGCCACTTACCGGATCAGATGGATCTCTGGTTAGGGAGATCAAACAAACTTGTTGCATTAGCCTGCCGGCTTCCCTGATTATCACCTGGATGTCAGTTGTAGGATCTTCATCCACTTTAACCAATCCACAGAACAGGTATCCTCTGTTTTTGGTATACAGGATTTCCACAACTCCAGATTGATTTTAAATCTTTGAATTATCCATAGTATAGCCAAACACCTCAGTGGGAACAAAGCGTGAGAAACTCCATAGTGCAGATGTGTATTTCAAAAAATTTATTTTAATAAACTTTTTCACAGTCGCTTCAACAAATTCCACTGCAGTTGATCACAGCAATGACACACAGCACTCTAGGAACCGCAAATCAACAACTTCAAAAGTGCACAGCAAACGGGAACCAGATAAAAAACAGCTAAAAAACAACTAAAAATTTTAGCAGACATGCAGCGAGGGAGCAAACCAACTGACTGCATGGGGAAAAAACTAAAAAAACGTGATGGCATCACAGCCTCTAGCTCCACCCGACATGTTTCCCCTAAACAGGCTTCCACTGGGAAGGGAGACATCATGTCACTGAGATACAGCCATAAGAAACAGTCACCGGAACCAGGGGGTAATCCCTGGTTTCCCCATGTATACACACTACCCATAGAGTCTTACTTACGGGGCCAAGTCTCCCGATCACCTTGGCATGTGCCAGCATCACCATGCTACCGGAGTCTAGTAGAGCCCTGGCAGGAAGGTGGTTCACCCACACTTCACACTCAAACCGTCCTGCGGCCATATCCAGATGGGTGGCACATGCTCTTTGCACATAGAAGCTTCTCTGACCAGTCCCGCAATCCATAGGCTCCTTTTGAAGTGGGCATTGTGCCCGTGTATGCCCCCAGGACCAACGTCGCCAACACTGTCCCCCATCCTTGGGACAGGAACCAACCTCTGTGGTTCTGTGGACAATGATGCAGGCTTGCGAGTTCCAACATCTGGCAGGGCTTCTCTCCTAGGTGCTGTGGCTGGCCTGGTTGCCCTTGGTGTGGGTTCCCGACACTTGGCAAGCACGAGCAGGTCCTCCACCACAGTGTGCCTTTCAACCAACTCTACCAGCTGGTCAGCAGTTCCAGGGTCTCCATGACTTACCCAGCAGTGTAGGTCATCTGACAGGGACCACAGGTACCAGTCCATCACCACCCATTCCACCATTTGTGGGCCTGTCAGCTTCTCTGGTTGCAAGCAAAGGGGAGATAATGCCAGCCCATTGGTCACGGGGCCAGCCCTCTCTCTCCACTGTCCTCTCAAAGGTAGTGAGAAAGGCCTCTAAATCATCGATGGATGTCAGTTTTTGCAAGAAATGGCTGGCCCTCATGGATACTTGGTTGCCAGCAGCGACGACCGCTTGCTCCCATCCCTGAACCAGGTGCTGCACTGCCTCCTGCAAGGCAACCAACTGTGCCTGAGTGGACTCCTGCTGGACGGTAAACTGGGCGGCTAGCAACCGTGTGCTTTCCCGCTGTGCAGCTACAGCCTGTGCTAGGGCCTGCTGCTGCTGAGCCATCACTTCCTCATGGCGACGGTTTGCCTCTGCTGAGGCTAGCTGCTGGGTCATGGTGGCTTGCGCCAATGCCTTGATGACCTCCTCCATGTTTTTTTTTCCTTCTGTTTGTAGTGTCTGAGCTGATTTCACCCAAGACATGCCATAGGTAAACTGTCTCTTTAAATGTCAGTTTTCAGTTTTAAATGCCTTTTGTGGCTGCAAATGCACTTCTGCCCGAAATCAAGACACCAGTTGTAAAGTTTGGGGGATTGTAGCTCCACAGGACTGAGTGCAAAGCCATTAAAATTTAACCAAAAAGGCTTTTATTTTCAGCAAGCAAATTAAAATAAGGCTTCCAGCAGCACACAAGCACAAAAATACAATATAAATTCTGCTTATCTTCAGCACAAAGTAAAAGTAAGAGTAAAAAGGCACATACAGTTTATGGAAGGGTCTTCACCCCAAGGGTTTAACAGTCCTTGTTGAATCTTTTTAGCAGCCTCCAGCAGACTCACAGCTCTCTAAGACAGGTGTATTTACCAACTCCTCCTCCCCACCACTCCTAGCACTACTTCCTGCCTTTAAAAGCTGCTTCCTGGAGGCTCTTAACCCTGTGTGTGCTGGAATCCCTGTAGTCAGGAGTGGAGGCTCTTTCCCACCTGAATATCACTTCAGAGCCTCCAAAATTCCAGATCCCAAATATCTCTTTATTAACACAGAGAGAACTGTGACTCAGTCCTCTCCTGATTAATTCCTCACCCATCCTGGGTGACCCCCTGAATACTATCACACTTCCCTTAAAGGGACCATAACCTAAAAATCTATATAGCAGCCGTCCAGGACCCAACCTTGGTGTCCTGCACAATATATATATATATATATATATATATATATATATATATTTATATATATATATATATCCTTCACTGATGATATCAGATTCCAAGAACCTCTGAGCATTTGTGTTGTCCTATATATTTGTGATGTTTATGACTCAATTATTTATTTTTTTTGCGTCCATTTGTGTTTTTCTATAGGTTTATCCCTGGATCCCACCTTGTGCATGTCTCAGTGTATAAGTTGTTTATGTACACTGTATGCTTGTGATACTCATCAGTTGCTAATTATCTCCTTGTATACTGCTCCTGATAAAGGGGGAGGCAGTTCCAAAGAAAAACACATTGGCTTTACCCATCACCTGTGAACTACTTCAATAAACTTCATCAATTTAGGCCTCATGCACACGAGATGCTGTTAAACGCGCGTTCAGAGGCAGTTGGACACTTTTTTCAACTGCCCCTGAACTAATTCAATGTTAGCAAAAATGGGTTCAGACGCAAAATTTTCCACGTTTCAGACGCCAAACACGGCTAACGCCGGTACTGCATTTAGCCGTGTTTGCGTTTATAAGTGTTTTTAAAGGAACCCTATTTTTTGGACGAGAAAACACAGAATGGTAAACTGCAGCAGAGAATGACATTTTGCGACCCGAATTTGGGGCCCCGTATCTCAGGGCCACTTGGTGCTAGGAACCCCAAGTTTGGTGTACAAACACAGTAGAACAAGCACTACAACATATGCAAAGCTGGGGTTCCTAGCACCAAGTGGCCCCAAGATACGGGACCCCAAAGTCGGGTTGCACTTTTCTGCAGCAGAGAATGACATTTTGCGACCCGACTTTGGGGCCCCATATCTCTGGGCCACTTAGTGCTAGGAACCCCAAAGTTGGGTCGCAAAATGTCATTCTCTGCTCTGCAATATGTTCAATATGGGATGCATTTCCAAAAAAAAAAAAACACAGTAAGAGGCAAATGCAAGTATACAACTGCTCTCTCTGCTGCTCACTCTGATCAAAATGGCAGAAATAATTAAAATGTATCATGCTTTCTGAGCTTGGGGAGGGTCTTTGTTATCTTAACTAAACGCTTCTAGATGCTAACATGGTTAAACGTGGCTAAACGTGGCATGCAAACATGGCAAAACTGGCATTTCTAAATGCCAGTTTCAGCTTTTAAAAACATGTGTTCAGCAGAGTTTGCACCGGCGTCTCGTGTGCATGAAGCCTTAACTGCAAGTGTGACAAACTCTTATACTGAGCATGCCTCTACACTCATCCAAGATGGTTCCATACATGAATCGATTCTATTGTTTTCTAATGAATTGATTTTAATGTATGACAAATCAGACTGATAGCAGTTGTGTAAATTTTTGTCAAAACAGTAAGGCCTCATGCACACTGGACGTTATAATAACGTTATCAAAATCCCAGTAGCTTTGCAGTGAGTTTTGCAACATTTTCAGTGTTTTTGCAATAGCTTTTTTAGTATATTTCAGCGTTTTTTAGAATCAGCATTTTTAAGCGTTACCTGAAATATAGTAAAAAGTCTTCATACTAAATGATATAATCTAACAATAGAAGCAAATGTCTTACCTCATTGATGGTTGTGTAGTAACTCCTTTGCATAAAACTGGGTGAATTGTCATTTCTGTCTCTTACAACTACTCGTACATCATGGAAAATCGTTCCACCCTTTAAGTTCCTGCATTCTATTTTAACACCAAAGGTCTGAATGGACATAGGAGGCTGAAAATAAATCAGAATACTAACATTAAACCTGGATTAGAATCAGGAAATGTGTAAATTTTACAGTACTTAGACAAAACATACATATGAAAAAGTAAGCATTTGGGTATAGCAGTAAATACTGCTAGAGAGGAATTAATTTCTGCTTGAGATTCATGCTAGCACCCTAGCTTCCCTGCCTTGCATCTACTTACTCTGTTGTTCACTACTCCAAATATATGTAACTATGTTCAGCTCTTCAGTCAACACGTCTCATTATTACCTATTGTGTACTAATATGATGAGCAACCATTTTTTTAACTTGTGTACCATTTGAAGCTGAACTCTGAGTTTGCCTCTCTAAAGGCTGGTACACACTGGCTGAATATCAGCTGGTATTGACTGGTTCAACAGAAACCAGCCAACATTTGGCCAGCGTGTACAGCAGCCTGTCCACCAGAATCTGGGCTAACATCCGGCTTCTGTCGAATGGGCATGCTGGAAAATCAGCAGCCGATCGGCATCCATTCAACACTGACAGAAAATGGTTGTGTGTGTTGGTGTGTTCTGGTGGAGGGGCGGTCCCCATGTCAGAATAAAATAACTCAGCGGGGAGATTGCTGTACTAGCATTGCATATTTAGTACAGTGAGCTCCTCACAAGCTCCTCAGTTTTTCTCTTCATTCAGCCTGCTGGGTTGAATGAAAAAAAAACTGCCTGAGCATACTAGGCATAAGGGATATCCCCTAACCACTTTGTGACTTTGTTATCTTTTCTTATTCCTGTACTGACCAAAAATGTTTAATAAACTTCTTGAAGCAGAGATTCACTACTATATACTCCCATCTGTTTTGAACTAATATGAGTGTTATCATGAAATAAAATTTAGACAACAAGGTCTAAGTAATCTGTTGATAAGATTCTAGTTTACAACAGATCATTTTATATGTTACTAATCTGTGCAAATGGTTACAATCCCTTTTTCACTGCATAGTTTGCATTTATAAATGTACATGGAAGCTTCAGTACTTACTCATTACATATGCAGGCTTTTTTTAGTTAGGACTGATGCACAGGGTTTGTGCTTTCCAGTTCTTTCCCCAAATGGACCTACCAGTCAAGTCTGACTAACTGCAAATAAGGGACCTTATAATTAGACACACATTACAACAGAGAACAGAGAACTATTGTAGTCAACTCACATTGAGACTACAATAGAGAGTCAGTGAAGGCCAAAAAGGTTGCGACATTATCAGCCTGAGTGGTGGAATGCCTGTTAAAGTGGTTGTAAATCTCCAGTGCAGGCACCATAAAAGCCATGTACCACAGTACTTTGTCCCCATGTTTAAGGCAAATTGCTGTACTCCCCAGTGCCTGTGTAAGCCCTCAAACAATCACCAATAAGTGGGCGTGTCTTCATGACGAAGGTCAGGAGGTGGAGTTGTGACCTCAGCAGACTCTCCTCCCATCTCTACACTCCCCCCCGCAAGCACAGTATTACGCAGCACACTGCAGTACTTTAACAATGCTTTATGCTGCTGTTCTGTGGTCTGCACTCCATACTTGTTTTCTGCTGCCTCGCTGGTGCTTCTTAGGCTCTCAGGGCTGACAGCAGGATGGCGCAATCCCTGATGGCTGGCCACACCCACTCATGAGTACCGACCAATAGGTACTCGTGGAAGGCACCACCTAACTTACACTTGGCCAATATGGATTTGGCAAATAAAAGCCAATCTAAGTAGAGTCGGAGGAGGTAGGGGGAAAGAATTGTTAGGGAAAGTTGTATAAACACCCCCTTCTGCATGTTCATGAGAGAAATTACATAGTCTGTCAGTCAAAGGAGCGGGTGTGTAGCAACACAAATTTTTTTTGTGTGTCACTCTGAAAGTGCGCAAGAAAGGGGAGAGAAATAAACATTGCTGGATTCACCTTTCTTTGAAGACTGGGGACAGATGGACTCTGATACAATACTGTACAAAGTAAACTGATTACTTCAATTTTTATTTTTTAGGTTTACAACCACTTTGAGGTGGATTACTGAAATTTTGGAATTCCTCAGTAAGCACAAGCCTTTTGGCAGCAAATTCTCTCTAAAAGGAAATATATGCAGAATATTGTCAGGAGAAAGCCAAAATTGCCTAGTGTCCAAGTGTCACTTGTTTCTTGGGGCACAAGAGTAAGTCTTCAGAGACTGGGTCACATCTAACACATATGTAGAAAATAAGTGTAAATACTCTGCGCCAAAAAAAAAAAAAAAAAAGAATATAAAATATAATTATTAAAATAAGCTGCTTCCCTAATTTGATAAATGGTGATCAAAGAACAATTAAGTGGTGTGTAGAGGGCGCTAAATGGTGACTAATGTTAACATAAACACATAGTGTCAACTATCATACAATAATCATGCATATAATCAAGTGTGAAAAACTCAACAATGAAAAATTATAAATTCAATCAAAGTGACTCGTGGCAAACATTGATATGTAAAGTCTCAAGGAAAAAAACAGTTCTATCGTGGACAGAAAAAAATCTTCTGCATAGAAAATTTTCTAGAGAAATAGTGAGGATCCTTCACCAAAGATAATAAATGTGACACCCAACATGTGCTGGATATAAGATCTGCTTACCAGATGTAATTGACTTCTTTTGTTACAAAGAAAGTCAAGGACGCTTACGCAGGATAGTGCCTACTCACATGGATGGACTGGAGATGTATATGAGAAACTTCCTCCCCGGGGTTACAAAGAAAGTCAAGGAGGCTTACGCAGGATAGTGCCTGCTCACATGGATGGACTGGAGATGTATATGAGAAACTTCCTCCCCGGGATTTAAGTATGGAATATATGGAAGACAGCAGAAAGATCCATAGCGTAATTCAATTTTTTAAAAAGCTAAAAACACAAAAACAGCCAAGAGGCCGGTTACATTTGTAGGTGCCTACCACTGGGGTTGCTAACTTGTCTGTAGTAAGACTGTGCATGAACGCCTGGTATCCACCTCCGTGGTCGGCGTGCGTTCCACCAGACGGCGGCAACAACCAGGAAGGCCGGATGTGACGTAGGATAATGTGACCAAGGTACCGCTCAGATGTATATTTCGTGATTACGTCTTCAGGAAGCGTACCTTTTTTTTTCCATTTTTGGTTTTGTAACTAGAAGTCATTGTCTATCCATTTTTGAAACCTGATCTAACACTTTCTCAAGTGTTTCCAATGTGTAACCCTTTTCCAGTAACCTACTGGTTAGTAATTCTGCCTGCAGAAAAAAGTTTGCATCATTATCACAGTTGTGCCTTAAACACATGTATTGTCCCTTAGGGACAGCCCCTATCCCCTGTGGATGGTGGCAACTGTAAGTTGGCACAAAGCCATTTCTATCAGTCTCTTTGAAGAAAAGTCTTTGTGCTAATAGTATTTAGATGTTTAGTGAGCATGAGATCCAAATAATTGACAGTCGTTAGACTGCATTCTGCCGTAAACTTTAAACCATATTTATTATTACTCATTTGTCCCAAAAATCCTAAATAACTTGTGTGGGAACCCTCCCAAAGCAAGATAATGTGATCAATGTACTTTTTGTAAAAAAAGAAGTGACTTATTTTAGTTTTAAAAATTGTTTCCTGTTCCCATTTGTTTAGTACTATGTTGGCCACACTTGGGGCATAGCGTGCCCCCATAGCCACGCCCCCTGTTTAGTTGTAATAGTCATTAAGTGCCCAAAAATAGTTGTTTTCCATGGCCAGAGCCAATCCTTCCACCAGAAAGTTGGTTTTGGATTTCTTCATTTTGGGTTCCTTTGACAGAGCCTATTTAACTGCTTCTAATGCATCCATATGATGAATAGTTATATACAAGGACTCAATTACATCAATATCAATCAATAATGTGTTATTAGTTACAGCAGTAGTTTGCAGAAGCACAATTAGTTACCTACTGTCTTTTAGGTAGGGCTGGCTCTGTGTAACCAGAGGCTGGAGGAACCTATCAAGGTATTCCCCCAATCTGGAGTATAGAGAGGCTATTCCACTAATAATGGGTCGGTGAGGTGGATTTTCTTTACTTTTGTGTATTTTAGGTACTATATATAGCACCAGGGTTTTGGGTGCATGCAAAATTAGGTAATGTTTTTTTTTTGGTCGAGTATTTTCTTGGATAGTCCTTTTTCTACCCATCTAATTAGTTCAATTTTTAACTGTGGTGTGGGATCCATGCTAATTTTTTTATAAGTGTCAGTGTCACCAAGCAATCTTTGTATTTCTTTATTGTAATATTCTTTAGTTTGTACTACCAGCCCGGCCCCCTTATCCACTGGTCTGACCACTATCTGTTTATTATCTTCCAATAGTTTGATTCCTTCCCAAATAGATTGATTAGTTTGGCATTTGTTTACTTCTAGTTGTCCGACTTCATCTTGTACCATATTCCTAAATACTTCTATAAAGTGATTAGTGCCCTTTTTTGGATTAAAGACAGAGAGTTATTATTCAACCCACTTTTCAAAAAGGGGTCATCAACCCTCTTCCCCTTAGAGTTTCCAATTTGACCCGCAAAATGTTTTTAATGGTTTCATTTTCTAATATATTTCTCAATATAGACAAATAAATCAAATTTATCAATATTTTTATCTGGTGTGAATTTTAAACCTTGTGATAAAACTTCCAATTCTTTTTCTGAGAAAGTGACCCCTGCCAGATTAAAAAATGCCTGGATTTAATTGTCTCTCTTTCTTTTGCTTTCTCCCTTTTCTACCTCTTTTTCTATATGTTCCTTGAGGTATTGGGGCGAATTGGACGGGATCCTGTAAAGTTCCTTCCATGCTCTCCATTCCCCCCGGTGGTAGTTTTGGTAAGGTGCCGGTCTACCCCTAAAATTGCCCCTAAAACCACCTCTAGGTGGTCTAGGTGGATATTGGGTATGGTTATGATCATAATGGTTATAATCAGTTGGTCTACATTGCAAAGGTTAAAATCTATTGTAAGTGGGCACTGGATAAGATGATGGGTATGGGTTGTGAGAAAGGTAATTTTTTTAATTATGAGCTGGTTTGTTGCTTTTTTGGGGGTACTAGAGTGGGCCTTGCGTTTGGTGGCCATTTGTGCTACAGCATTGTGGATTTCTGTTTCCCTTTCAACTGACGATTCTTGCAATATGGCTGAGTTAATGGTCTCCTGCCATTTATAAACCTTGTTTTCTTCAAAAACCTTGATATCCCTTTGGTATTTTTTTAATGTATCTTTAATCTCTCCATCATATTTAGATAAATGGATCTGTAAATGCTTTGCTTTATCTATATAGTCATTGACAGCCATAAATGGCTCCATTCTTCCCTTAAGCTCAGTTATTTTTAAATTCTAGTTATTCTAAAATCACATTCTTGGCTCTGCGTCGCCTAATCATCTGCATGAGTTTCTGCTCACAGGCGTTGAAGAACTGGTACCACTCATCTAGAAGCTCCAGGTCTTCAACCCCATTATTAGGACTGACATCCCATCTCAATCTTCTTGGAGTAAGGTCTTACTCTATATACATTTCAAATGAGGCTATGTCCCACCATAGCCTAATTTGTTTCTCCATATCATACTGTAACCGTTTAAACCCCTTTTCTAGATCTACATTGGGACTTGGGACTTGCTGAAAAATTTCTTAAATATTAATGTGCCTTTCTTTCATAAAGTTAAACACATCCATGGCTGCGTGGGTAAAAAAAAAATATATATATCATTTTTACGTGAGCTCGTTCTCCCGTACCACTTGGCCAGTGGCACGCTCGTTTGTACATCCCCGACATGGGACCCCTGCTGGTACGGGTGACTGGCTTACTACTTTTCATTTGTCATCTTTTTTGTGAGTAACTGTTCAACTCTTCCCACATCCATTGCTCTCAAACTCAAAATGAATGGCTGTGCTCCCTCCATGATACTTTTAGACACTTGCTTTCCTCACTCTATCAACTCTTACATGCATTATTACATGATGAGTTACCATCATATACCAGGGTGTGGTATTGGTAAAGGAGCTCTCAGGTGCTGACTGCCAGACCCCCGTTTAATTTTACACACAAATTTACCATCTCGTTACTCTCCGGAAAAAACATTTAAGATTCTATGTCGAAGGTACAGGGATCCATCAACATTACATAGGTTGTTCCCATCTGCTGAGGGTACATACTTACACATCTGGTGGGAAAATACGTCTCTTTTGGTCTCAGGTCTTTATGGTCTATAATAAGGTCTATGCTGATGCTGACCCAAGAGATCTCTCTACTGTCAATGGTTACAGGCTCAGTTGCATCTCAGCAGTGGAGTTCATTACGTTTTTTCTTTCGGCTGCTTGGCAAATTATTGCTTTATTTTTGAAAACTGAGGTTACCCCTCCACTATCACTGTGAGTGGCCACTGTGAATGCTATCATGCATATGAAAGAAATGCTAGCACTTGATGATGTCACCTTTGAAAAATATAAAGTCTTGTGATATGTTTGGATCCTCTTTTCCTCCTCACAGAGATACTCACCTCCTAATGGTTCAAGGACAGGACTTCCTTAGTCCACATAGGGGGCAACTCTGCAATATCATGACATCCCTACGACCATTCCTAAAGGTTGATTCCACTTTGTCCCATTGATAATAACCCTTTATTGTCAATTTCCCTTTTATCATTCTATTTGTCCCATTTCATGCTTTCCTTGGCCCTATAAATTCGCTGACCTCTTACTTTCCTGCTCCTCCTCCTTTTCTTTCTTTTTTTACCCATTCTTGGCCTTTTTTTCCCTTTTTCGCTTTTCTCTTTCTTATATGCACCTTAATGTCTTCTCAGGCTATGCCAACATTATTCTTCGTATCAGCCCAGACAATTCCTGCATTGGTTTTGCTGTATGCATACATGATACTCACTATATGCATTACAAATCTTTATTGATTGTTTCCTACTTGTCCACTTAGTCTGGTTCCTCTACCGTAATGCAAGCTCACCTCTCAGATTACTTGTTCCATATGTGATATGTTTTTGGCAACAGCCTTTTGTTCTGAATTTATGTTACTTGACTATTGTATCCTTTTTACTCAAGAGGTAAAACAATAAAAACTTTTTCACCACTAAAATGTTCCTGAACCAAGTGCTTCTTTCCAGCTGCTTGAATTCTTACACCAAAAAGTGCTCCCTCCACCACAATCAAGGGTTGCACTTACCAGACCCACATGATTATCTAAGAATAGATCAGGTAAACAAGACTCATGACAGGTGTTTAGGGTATTATCCACCACTTCCTTGGCTCTCCTTGCACAAATCCCTCAGATGGATGTATAAAACACAAGGGATACTCCAATGGTACTTTAATGGCAAGCTGCTCAAATCCTCAGACTGCTCACAACCCTTCCACCACTAGAGACACAGATCCAAAGCTCTTTCCAGGGGTGAAGTCTGATGCTGTGGTGGGAAGAGCTTTGGATGTAGATCTTAAGATCTTCACTAAAATCATGCTGAATCACCCTCTCCCGCTAATTCCATTGTTAATAGACTCAGACCAAAAAGGCTTTGTTGCAGGCAGGGAGGCCCATAATGGCCCAAGAGCTTTTATATGGGCACGAAAAAATGGACTTAGGGCCAGTTCACACTACATGCAGTCCAGTGCGTTTTTGTTCAACATAAAAAACGCATGGAAAGTAGGTTATATGGTTTCCATTCCATAGTTCACATCAGTGCAGTCAGTTCCAGGGCTTTTCAGTTCCAGAAAAACAAGTAGAACATGCAGCGTTTTTCCTGCACTGGACTGTACTGGAACACAGTAAAAAAGCATAAAAACACACTAAAATGCACTGGAACGAATCAAAAAAGCATCAAAAATGGACTTGACCCTAGTACAGTGGAACTAAAACAGGAAAAGAGAAGGAAAAAAAAAAACATCCAAAAACGCATAAAAAAAGCAACAAAAGGCACCAGAATGCAACAAAAACACGTTAAAAACATGCATGCAGAAATGCATCCAGAACAGATCTGGAGTGCGTTTTTGTGGTGTGAACCAGCCCTTAGTGCTTCTCTCAATTGATACAGAGAAGACATTGGACAGGATTGCTGGGATTACATGTGTGAAGTTTTTAAAATCATTGGTCTTCAGGGGCGTATGATTGATTGGAGCCATCTACTCTACTCAAAGCACAAAAATTAGAGTAAAGAAGACCTCTTTCAATAGCTTAGGTATAAGCAACTGCACTAGACAAGTGTGCCCATTGTTATCCTTGATCTTTATCCTAATATTTTAGCCATTAAACACAGACATTAAATGCTTCCACGTAGACAGGAACTAATAAAATTAACTGCATACATGGATGATATGTTATTTTTCGTATCAGACCCTCAACTGTATATTGCAAATTTACTCAGACATTTTGACAGTTTTCAAACTTTCTCAAATTTGAAGATACATTTTAATAAATTGGTAGCTTTGCAAATCATCCTCTTTACGCTAATCTCTCAGGACATGAAACAACAATGTCCTTTTAAATGGGTTACGTCTCATATTGACCTTCTGGGTATTAAAATACCAACTGTGCTCTCACGACTATATACAATTTTCTACCTTTACTCTCACAAATTCCACAAGACCTTAAAAAATGAAAAAATATAACCTTTTTGTGGCTAGATCGCATTGCAATCATAAAAATGAACATATTACCCTGTTTACTACATACTGTATGTTCCAAACTATTTCTATTCAGATCCCTTTATCCTCTTTTAAATCTCTAGACCAAGAACTTAACGACTTTATTTGGCTAGGAAAAGTGCAGTGGGTCATAAAGGCCACCCTATGCCTTTCCAAATGCAAACAAGGTTTACATCCACCAAAGCCTCTATTACACATGACATCTAGTGAGAATACTAAACTGGTTCCTCAAAGACAATATCAAGACATAAGTAAAAAATTTAACAATCTTGGATTAAGTATCCACTCACAACTATTACCTGGTTGGTACACACGAAACTAGGCAAAACACTAGACGAACATCCACTAATAGGTGTGACAATACATATTTTTTATACATGCTGTAAATCACCTACTTTTTCAACTCATAGAAACCCCTTTTAAATGTTGATATAACTAATAAGCAATTAAATTATAATAGTATAGAAATTGTATTAGTAATGTTAAAAACTTGGTGCATACATCACCATGTAACAGAGTAAATAAAAACAATATCAGAATTGGATCATATGAAAATATTCTCCTGGTACTGTGCCCGACACATTTCAGGACCTTTCTTCAGGGGCATTCCATACATAGTTTTTATAATACATAACACTCTAAAATGAAACATAACACAGATTAAAATCAAAATACGAAGACAAAAGAACAAGAGCATCATTGGAAGGAAGTTTGAAAGAACATACCGATCCAAAGGGGGGTATGCTCTTTGATTGCCACCAAATACAGAGCAGGAGATTCAGGAATGCTCTGGTATCTCTAGAGAACCCTGATAGATGATAGACCTGGAGCACTCTTTGTCTCTTTTAGATTGTTTTGAACATCCATGAGCTTTAAAGAGTAGGAGGTATATTTCAATAGGTAACAAACCTTAGCAATGCTGTAGGTTTGATTGGGAATGTATCCGTATACCACAGGAGATCAAAAACATTCCTGTGAAAGAGTATATAAATATCCTAAATAACTTCCAACTTAATTTATAGTGGTATATTAAATGCTCTATGTTAGTGAAGGCATATATTTCTGTTTTCATATCCATTATGATGTCATTTTTAGTAAAGGGGTGTCTGTCAGGAGAGGGTGACATATAGTATCCAACCTCTCCTGTAATACAATTTCCCTGTATGTTGAGTCACACATGCTACCAATTTACTATGCTGTGAACCATACTATGCTTGATCTACTGTGGCATAGGGATGAGCCGAACACCCTCCTGTTCGGTTCTCAGCAGAACATGCGAACAGGCAAATAATTCAGCAGAACACACGAACACCGTTAAAGTCTATGGGACATGAACATGAATAATCAAAAGTGCTAATTTTAAAAATATACAAAGTGAATATAAATGTGAACATATCAAAGTGACATAACACCAACATAAATGATGTAATAAGATGTAAACACGTAAGAATAAGAATATAATGAGTAAATGCACATGAGTCCATATACATAAATAACTGAAACACCAATGTGATAAAAAACGAAAGAGTCCATAAAGGGCTGAATGATCTCCGCTATAAATGGAAATAGTGCTCGATCCACCACCACAAGTAATCAATGGCCGCTTACCACAGACTCATGATCCCCCACTACAGAGGATCAGAGAAAGCTTGAAAGGGATAAATTCTCCAGACCTCCGGACCACAGCTGATGAACCAGAATCCTTAGGATATCCTGGCACAACCAGGGCGTTGTTATCGTGGCATAAACACTCAAACTGGCACGTTTGGACAGTCAAGTTATTGTCATAAAAGTGTTTGGGTACCTGGGTCCTGCCCCATGGGACATGTATCAATACAAATTTTTTTTAAAAAAAAACTTCTGTTTTTTCGGGAGCAGTGATTTTTTTAATGCTTAAAGTGAAACAATAAAAATGAAATATTCCTTTAAATATTGTGCCTGGGGGGTGTTTATAGAGTGACTGTAAAGTGGCGCATTTTTCCTGTCTTTAGAACAGTACCACAGCCAAATGGCATTTTTAAAGGAAAAATTGTCATTTAAAACTGATTGCGGTTATAATGAATTGTCAGGTCTTGGCAATATAGATAAAACTCACTGAAAAAAAAAGCATGGGATCCCCCCAGTCCATTACCAGGCCCTTTGGGTATGGTATGAATATTAAGGAGAACCCCAAACAAAATAAAAAAAATATTGCATGGGGTCCCCCTAAAATCCAGCCTAGGCCATTCGGGTCTGATATGGAAATTAAGGGGAACCCTGCAAATTTTTTTTTTTTTAAATGGCGTAGGGGTTCCCCCTTCAGGTCTGGTATGGATTTTAAGGGGAAGCCTGCGCCAAAATAAAAAAAATGGCATAGGGGTCCCCCAAAATCCATACCAGACCCTTATCCGAGCATGCAACCTGGCAGGCTGCAGGAAAAGAGGGGGGATGAGAGAGCTTCCCCCCTCCTGAACCATACCAGGACACATGCCCTCAACATGGAGAGGGTGCTTTGGGGTAGCCCCCAAAGCACCTTGTCCCCATGTTGATGGGGACAAGGGCCTCATCCCCACAACCATTGTCCGGTGGTTGTGGGGGTCTGTGGGTGGAGGGCTTATCGGAATCTGGAAGCCCCCTTTAACAAGGGGACCCCCAGATCCCAGCCTCCCCCTTTATTTGAATTGGTAACGGGGTACAAATGTACCCCTACCATTTCACAAGAAAAGTGTCAAAATGGTAAAAAAGACAAGAGACAGCTGTAATGGAATGTGATTATGAGCGTTATTGTGAAATGCCTATTTCTAATATAATTGCATAGATATAAGTGCTTATTTTCCTATAACCAGCTATTAGGCTTAATCATGCTCAAATTAGATGTCTGCCAGCTTCTCCTTTCATGTGAAACAGAACTGCAAGAGTTAAAGTACAAAGAACAAAGTTAAGAAGATTGCACCTATTTTCAGGCCTATGAGGCTACACTCAAGACAAACAGGAACTGAAAATAAGACACCATAATTAGCTATGATAGTCTGCTATCTCCTTATACAGATATAACCCAGCAAAGCTTACATTTCATCACAATAATGAATATGTATAATTTGCGGTTTGTACACGCTTGTTTTATTTGATATTTGATTTGATAATGAAACATCCGGCTCTCAGTATATCATTTTGAGCCCAGGAAGTAAACGACAGAAGTACCAAACTTACTGAACGTGTCCGTGTCAGTGATTTGTGGTTGAATGTGCACATTTTCACATCAAAGGTTAATTTGGCCAGGGGGACAGAAACAAGGGTACCGAGCGGTTCTATTCGGTCCAAAACATTTTGGCGCCCAACGTGTGGCTCGAGATTTTGGCTCAAAAGGAAGCCGTACTTAGAGGATGCTGAAACAGGGCCAAATACGGGTGGAGCAGAGCCTGATCAACTCTAGAGAAAACGGTAAGACACTTTTTAATAATTTGTCTGCTGTTTGATCCGCATCCGTATTTGGTTAATTTCTGTCTCCGCATCGGCTTCCCGTGGTCCACAAAGACAGGTATATATCTTGTCTCGAGCCTATTTATATAGTACGAACCTGCAATTGTTTCTGACCCGCCTGTATTTGTATTTGGAGTATATTGTGGTTTGTTTTGTCGATCGATCGTGTTGTGTGACGGCTGTTGTGAATGAGAGATTGATTATATGTTCACGGATGGAATTGACGTGGTTAAACTTCTCTTATGGATTGATATCAAGAGAGGGTGTCGGGACGCGGTAAACTCCTCCTGGGGCAAATAATTGTGTGGTAAAGCACGGGTGCGGTAAAGCACGGGTTACCAGAAAAGGGGGCATCAAATTACGCCCAGCGGTGGCGTGGGGATCCTGTGAGGATCTGATTAAGTCCAGAATTCACTCTAGTCATCACATCAATTGGTGTTGGTAATGTCATGTCCTAGATGTGTCTGTGGACTGTTATTTGGCATTAATGAGGAGGCCTGGGGCTTGGTCACAAAGGTAGAGCCAGGTTATAAGAGATCTATTCTCGGTTACAAACCTCTAGTTCCGGAGGTCCCCCAAGTAATGGTATTCAGATTGAATGTACATTATCCACTGAAGTTTTCAGTTGGTAAGAAGTTGGAAGTTATTGAGGCTGAGGCTAGGATAAGAGGACAGGGAAGTAAAAAGTTGCCCCCTGCAACCTCAGCAGCCAGAAGATTATGAGGGGGCAGAGAAAGCCAGAGTGAGGAGTTTGGGTTTTGAGTTGGAACGTGTAGAAGACGTGTGAAGTGGTTCACTGACTACCAGTTGTTGACTCACATTCTGTGTTTTGTCTGGTCTGTTTCATGTCTCCCCTTTTGCAGATTTAACAGAGATCTCTTCATTTGCTCATCTTCCACATCACAATGTCACTGCATATCTTCATTTCTTTTCTGTTTTACCTCAGCTTTTCTTGTTTTCCTCTCCTCCTATTCAATTCAAGAGTTGTGTGAAATGGGAAATAAGTTGACTAGGTCCATAGAGGGCAGTTTGGCTTGTGATTTGGTATTAGAACGGGAGGGAGAGGATGCTGTAAAAAAGGGAAAGAAATTAGCGAAAGTGTGTGGAATTTGGGTGGGAGATTACAAGTAGATAAATGGTGTACTGTTTTTTGAAATGTAAATAAGGTCTGTTGTCAGATTATGGGTTGCTACGAGCAGCAGATGCTTGGTTTAAAGTTGCAAACGCTATTCATAAAGAAGAGGGTGGATGGAACCAAAATGGTTGCATCGTGTACAAGAAAACTAGAAAAGAGGAAGCTAAGTAGTCAGCCACCGCCCTATAATGGCGTCTGGTCCCCAAGTAGACACTGCCCTTCGTCTACCGCCCCTCTGTTCTAAGTGACACCTCCCCCTGTGGCAACATGCCCTAAGCCACCGCCCTATGCAACCGCCCACAGCGAAACCCGCCCACATGTTTCCAGTGATGGTGCATAGTAGCAACCAATGTAGCATTTTAATTAAATAAATAATTTATGTATAGGATGTATTGAATATTTCTGAATATTTGGTTTTAATTGTGTTTAAGCTGTATTAGCAATAAAGAGGAAGTTTATGTATTCTAGGCATTATGCCAGAAAAGCAAAAGAGGAAGTGCTTTCTTTGCTTAAATCTATGCGCTAGTTTTCCTCACAGCGTTTTGTATTCTAAAAAAAAAAAAAACACTCAGTATCTAATTAGAATGTTTAGAAAGGAAAATAAATATCTATGTTGTGGAGATCGGCTGGACCGAGGCTCCCTATAAAAATTATTCTGTATGGAGATGGTTCACATCTCTACTCTAAAACGCCTGAAGTCAATATGTGTACAAGAAGTTTACTGATTTGGGTTTTAGCGTGCTGAACAGAGCGCATAGACACATGTTAGCTGCCGCATTTATTTCAGGTCTTAAAGAGTCAATATGAAAGGGTTTGAGTATAGAGAACCCACAACCTTAGAGCTTGAAGGCGTTGTTATTAGTAGTTATTAGGTCCAGAATCCTCACAGAACAGTAGAGAGTAGCTCCTCTCATGATGGCCTCTGACACACCCCATCTGCGCCCACCAGTACAAACTCCATGTGTCTGCTTGCTACAACTGCGAAAGACCCAGCCACTCCAGAAGGGAATACCGAAGCCCATGGAAATTCACCCACAGTCCCCCAAACCCCAACCACAGTCAAACTGGGCCATACAGAACCAGTCACACTCGTCGCCAAGAATCTCAGGACCCACCTCACCAACCGCCACACCCCACTCCCGAACACATGGACCTTCTCCGCTAGGATTCCGCCAAGCCTGTGTCACCTGCCCCTGTCATGACACAGGTGCAGCCCGGCCCATAATCAGGGCAGAAGAATTACTCGATACCTCATTCCTATCGGACATCAACATAGCATGTGTAGGGGTTGATGGAACACCCAGAAAGAGCCCGTTGACCCGCCCCTGCAAGTCAGCAACTTTCCTGACTTATTAGCGAGATTTGTGGTCTCATCCACATGCCCCCTGAACCTACTAGGAACTGATGTTTTGTCCAGGCTCCAAGCCTCTATCTCCTTCCAACCTGATGGTGGTGTTCTGATCACCTTACCACTGGCCATCGATGATGCATCGGCACTCCGCTCCATCCCCCTCCTGTTATCCCTGAACCCAAAAGACGAACCTGAATTCCCCGAAGAAGTTTTGGATCGGGTCCCCACATGCCTATGGTCCACAGGGCTGGAAGACATAGGACATCTGAAAGTGCCGCCAGTCATGATACAACTGAAGCCTGGGGCTCCCCTACCCAGAAAACCACAATACCCCTTGAAGCCTGCACAATCGGCATCCATCTCAAAACAAGTTGAGGCTCTTCTGTCAAATGGAGCCTTGATACCCTGTACATCTCCTTGTAACACACCACAGTTCCCAGTGAAGAAGCGAACCGCAAAAGGGGAACCAGAAAAGTACAGGATGGTACAAGACCTCAGAGCAGTGAATGAAGCTACCATCCTGGAGGCACCCACCGTCCCCAATTCCCACACGTTGCTAGCAGAGCTACACCTGGACTGTTATGCCCCAAGTGATGAGACTACACCCAGATGTAGTACTTCTCCAATATGCAGATGACTTCCTGCTGTGTGCAGATTCCTTCGGTGACGCCTCCATATTCTCAGAAAGTCTCCTCCACTACCTGGTTGAGCAAGGTTGCAAAGCCTTAAAAAGCAAAAAGTCCAGAAAGAAGGTGATTTTCCCAGGCCTCTGCATCTCCCAAGGCACCTGACATCTCACTGAAGAAAGAGTTGCTGCAATCAAGGCAATCCCTTTGCCTCAAGGTCAAGCAATCCCTTTATGATGCCCTGAAATCTGACCCTTTTCATGCTTCTCCAGAAGCTGTGGACAATTTTGAAACCCTGAAGGAGATCCTCTCAGCAGCTTCTGTTTTTGGACTAAAAGACTTTAAAACTGTTTGTCTCAGAGAGGCAAGGACATGCCACAGGAGTTTTGGGCTCAGGCCCATGATAACAGAATCAGGGTATTTGTCACGAAGATCCTGCCAGTAACCGGCGTCCCAGGCGCACGGGAACCCGGCCACGGGTCCCATTGCGCATGCGCGCGCGTTCACGGGTGAGGTCACGCACGGGCACGCGCACGCGCACTCCCGCTGGTGTCAGGCGGGCTATTTAAACCTGCCTGTCACACTCCATCCCTGCTGTCTGCTCTACAGCGTTCTGTGAGT
The DNA here is from genome assembly GCA_037952925.1 of Lithobates clamitans. Lineage (NCBI taxonomy): Eukaryota > Metazoa > Chordata > Amphibia > Anura > Ranidae > Lithobates > Lithobates clamitans. The sequence continues at coordinate 3,348,402 of JBBGZY010000732.1, forward strand.
GTTACCTGATCTGATCTGTGTTTCCTGTTATCTGACCCGGCTTCCTGTTTGACGATCCTGCTATCTGCCTGCACCAGACTCTCTTGGCTTGCCTGACCACCCCTCTGCATTACCCCTGGTACCTCTGCTGTCCGAACGTTACTGACCACCGGCTTGTTGACCCTCCGCTGTGTTTCATCAGCTTCCAGTCTGCTATTACCTGCTGTTGTTCCTGGTTCCAGTCCAGCTTCCAGTCTGCTATTACCTGCTGTTGTTCCTGGTTCCAGTCCTGCATTCCAGTCTCTGTCCTCAGTCTACTCCTCAGGCTACTGACTCCAGAGGGTGCCACCACTACTGGACTTTCAGCAACTGTTGATCCTGCCAGGCACCCATACCACTCTTCACTCCTGGCCCTCTGTCTCCATTCCAGGGGAACGGGAGTGGGAGCTGTAAGGGAGGTCTTTTCCTGCACTTCAGGCTCACAACCTACCAGGTACGTGACAGTAGCAGACAGTCATGTCTGAGCCTGAGCAGGGAACGTCTCCCATGGAGGAACTCTGTGCACACCTGGCAGGATTGACTGAAGCAGTCAAAAATCTGCAGCAAGGATACACCAGACTGGAGGAACGAGTGTTAACCCTGTCTAACCCCATTAGGGCCCAGGGAGCTTCCTCTGCTCCTGCTCCTTCAGTTGGGCCTTCCTCAACGGTGGTGATGCTCCCTCCGGAACCTAAGGTTCCCACACCTGAACGTTTCTTTGGAAATCGCCATAAGTTCAGAGCCTTCCGCAATTCCTGCGAACTATTTTTTGCTCTTCAGCCACGTACCTTTTCCCTGGAGGCTACAAAGGTGGGCTACGTGATTTCTCTGCTCTCTGGTGACCCCCAAACCTGGGCCCATCGCCTCTTAGAGCAAAAGGACATATCTCTGACCAACCTCTCCACTTTCTTTGATGCACTAGGCCAGTTATATGATGACCCCCAGCTATCTGTAACTGCAGAAGCAGCTCTACACATCCTTCAACAGGGTCGCAGAGCAGCAGAGGATTATGTGGCTGAATTCAGGAAGTGGAGTGCGGATACTAACTGGAACGATGCGGCTCTCCGTTATCAATTTCGGTTGGGACTTTCTGATCCTCTGAAGGATGAACTGGCCAGGGTGGGTACACCACAGACTTTAAATGCTTTAATCGATCTAGCTATCCAGATCGATCGACGCCTACGAGAGCGCAGGTCGGAGAAAGCTATGGGGTCTTCTCGGCCAACTTGGGTTACCCCTAAGGTTCCACATCACCCATCATCAACACCACCTACCTCCACGCTTAACTTACCTGAGCCAATGCAACTGGGTGTCTTGCGACCTTCACTCACCCTAGAGGAACGACAACGTCATCGTGCAAATAACTTGTGCCTGTATTGTGGGGAACCCAGGCACTACGTCAGGAACTGTCCTCTCAAACTCCGTAAGTGTTTATCCCTATCTACTGACTATGTGACATCTCTGGTTAAAAATACCACTCACCTTGCTCTTCCTCTTCTGCTACAGCTTCCAGGGAAGGATCTACAAATCACCGCCATTATTGATTCAGGAGCTTGCAGCTGTTTCATGGATTCTCATTTTGCCATCCAACACCAAATACCCTTGTCACCTAAAGCCCATGGACTTTCTATCCATCTAGCTGATGGGACCGCTATCAAGTCTGGACCTGTCACCCAAGAGACTATGCCAATACCCGTTTTCGTTTCCAACGTGCATCAGGAACAGCTGCGCCTGGACATTATCGCTTCACCCCTGTTCCCCATAATACTTGGCATGCCATGGTTACAGGCCCATAATCCGGACATAAATTGGATCACGGGTGAGGTGACCTTTCCCTCTCCTTACTGCCAACAGTTTTGCAGAACCCAGAACATCCAGGAGAACTCTACTCTGTTATGCCTAGATACAGATCCTAGTCTGCTTCAATCCATTCCTTCCGCCTATCATGATTTCCTGGACGTATTTAGTAAACAGAGGGCAGAGGTGTTACCCCCTCACCGGGCCTATGACTGTCCCATTGAGTTACTTCCTGGTGCTGAAATTCCTTTGGAAGAATATTTCCCCTGACTGAGGTGGAGCAAGGGGCATTGAAGGAATACATTGATGAAAACCTCAAAAGAGGCTTCATTCGTCCATCCACGTCCCCCGCAGGTGCAGGCATCTTCTTCGTGCAGAAAAAAGATAAAACCCTCAGGCCGTGTGTTGATTACCGCAAACTAAACAAGATTACTGTGAAGAATCGGTACCCTCTCCCCTTAGTACCAGAGTTGTTTCAGAGACTGGGAACGGCTACCATATTCACCAAACTTGATCTCCGTGGGGCCTACAACTTAGTTCGTATCAGGGATGGAGACGAATGGAAGACCGCTTTTCGCACCCGTTATGGGCATTTTGAGTACCTCGTGATGCCTTTCGGCCTGTGTAATGCCCCTGCCACATTTCAATATTTTATTAATGATGTGTTACGTGACTTTCTAGACCTGTTTGTCATCGTCTATTTAGACGACATATTGATTTTCTCTTGTTCCCTTGAATCCCATCGCAGGCACGTCAGAAGTGTATTGGGCCGACTTCGACAACACGGTCTATATGCAAAGGCTGAAAAATGTGAATTCGAACAGGAAAGTATTCCATTTTTAGGGTTGGTCATCTCCAGTAAAGGCATTAAGATGGACCCCCAGAAGGTCACGGCTGTTCTAGATTGGCCAGTCCCGACTGATAAGAAAGGAATCCAGCGATTTGTTGGATTCGCTAATTTTTACCGCAAATTTATTAAAGGGTTCTCAGGTATCATTGCACCCATCACACAGCTTACCAAACAGGGTACACGCTTCCATTGGTCGGCCGAGGCTCAAAAGGCTTTTGAGACTCTCAAGGGCCTTTTTACCTCCGCCTCTGTACTGAAGCATCCAGATTCCTCTCTGCCATTTATTCTAGAAGTGGATGCATCTGAAATTGCTGTAGGAGCAGTATTATCCCAAAGACAGGGAACCAAAGCCCTGCTGCATCCTGTGGCTTTCTTTTCTCGTAAATTATCCACGGCAGAGAGAAATTATGATGTAGGTGACAGAGAGTTGTTGGCAATCAAGTCAGCATTGGAGGAGTGGCGCTACCTGTTGGAGGGTGCCGCTTATCCAGTTCTAATCTTTACAGATCATTAGAACCTGGAGTATTTGAGGTCTGCAAAGAGGTTGAAACCACGTCAGGCCAGGTGGGCTCTCTTTTTCTCCAGGTTCTCCTTCCATGTCACTTACCGTCCTGGCTCTAAGAATACCAAACCTGACGCCCTGTCTAGGATGTTCCACAAACCTCAAGAGATTTCCCCTCCAGACACCATTTTGTCTCCAGGGAACTTTCTTCTACTTCAGGGAAACCTGCTTTCCCAGATTAAACAGGCCTCCGCAGAAATAGAATCTTCCATTAAGACAGAACTCCAGGTTAAGGATGGGTTATTGTGGCATGAGAATAGGATCTTTATACCTGAAACACTACGAGTTCCAGTACTAGAGCTCTGTCACGATCATGCACTGGCTGGGCATTTTGGTGTGGCTAAGACCACTGATTTGGTTCAGCGCACCTTCTGGTGGCCTCAGCTGCGCAAAGATTGTAAGGAGTTTGTAGAGTCCTGTACCACCTGCCTTAGGAACAAAGGGCACAAAACAAAGGCATGGGGTCTACTAAAACCCTTGCCTGCCCCAGATAGACCCTGGAAAATGCTCTCAATAGATTTTATTGTAGAACTACCCCCGGCCGGGGGCTTCACTTCAATCTTTGTCATAGTGGACCGGTTGTCGAAGATGGCGCACTTTGTCCCAATGAAGGGTACCCCTTCAGCTACAGAAACAGCACAGGCATTCATTAAAGAGGTTGCCAGGCTCCATGGGGTACCAGTTAACATCGTTTCAGATCGAGGGGTACAATTTACCTCTCGATTCTGGAGGGCTTTGTGTAAAACCTTGGACATTGAACTCTCATTTTCATCAGCTTATCACCCCCAGACTAATGGGCAAACAGAAAGAACAAACCAGACCCTTGAACAATATTTGCGCTGTTTTTCTTCCTTTGCCCAAGATAATTGGATTGCTGTTTTACCATTGGCCGAATTCGCTTATAACAATTCTATTCATTCTGCTATCAAGCAAACTCCGTTTTTTGCGAATTATGGTTTCCACCCCTCATTTTTACCAAACTCTCTTCCAGAATGCACAGTACCCGCAGTCCAGGAGAAATTGGATTTCTTTACCTCTAACAACCAAGTTTTACAGGACACCATGACCAGAACCCAGGAGTACAACAAAGCAACCTTCGATAAAAAGAGGCGAGGTGAGCTCTTACTTGCACCTGGGGATCAGGTATGGTTGTCCACCATAAACCTCAGGTTGGCCTGCCCTTCCAAGAAATTGGGTCCCAAATTTCTTGGACCATTCCCTGTTAAACGGAGAATTAATGAAGTTGCATATGAACTTGAACTCCCGGATTCACTAAAGGTACATCCAGTTTTTCACGTGTCCTTGCTTAAACCATCTATTACTAACCCATTTCCAGGTCGAAGTACGGATCCTCCTGATCCAATCCTGGTAGATGGGGAAGAGGAATTCGAGGTGGAGGCTATCATGGACCACAGGAAAAGAGGTAACCAAAATCAATTCTTAATAAAGTGGAAGGGGTTTGGCCCAGAGGAGAATTCTTGGGAACCAGAGGATAATATTCATGCTGAAGACCTGTTACAAGCCTTTAAAACAGCTCATCCAGAGAAATTTTTTCAAAGGGGCATCCGGAGGCTGCCCCTTGGGGGGGGGCAATGTCACGAAGATCCTGCCAGTAACCGGCGTCCCAGGCGCATGGGAACCCGGCCACGGGTCCCATTGCGCATGCGCGCGCGTTCACGGGTGCGGTCACGCACGGGCACGCGCACGCGCACTCCCGCTGGTGTCAGGCGGGCTATTTAAACCTGCCTGTCACACTCCATCCCTGCTGTCTGCTCTACAGCGTTCTGTGAGTGTTACCTGATCTGATCTGTGTTTCCTGTTATCTGACCCGGCTTCCTGTTTGACGATCCTGCTATCTGCCTGCACCAGACTCTCTTGGCTTGCCTGACCACCCCTCTGCATTACCCCTGGTACCTCTGCTGTCCGAACGTTACTGACCACCGGCTTGTTGACCCTCCGCTGTGTTTCATCAGCTTCCAGTCTGCTATTACCTGCTGTTGTTCCTGGTTCCAGTCCAGCTTCCAGTCTGCTATTACCTGCTGTTGTTCCTGGTTCCAGTCCTGCATTCCAGTCTCTGTCCTCAGTCTACTCCTCAGGCTACTGACTCCAGAGGGTGCCACCACTACTGGACTTTCAGCAACTGTTGATCCTGCCAGGCACCCATACCACTCTTCACTCCTGGCCCTCTGTCTCCATTCCAGGGGAACGGGAGTGGGAGCTGTAAGGGAGGTCTTTTCCTGCACTTCAGGCTCACAACCTACCAGGTACGTGACAGTATTACTCCTGCCAACTGGACTCAGTGGCCAAGGGGGGACCCTCCTGCCTCAGAGCCATCTTTGCAGCCCAAGTTCTCTTGGACAAGACTGAGGACCTCGTCTTGAGTTACCCCTTAATCCTTCTTGCTCCTCATGACATCACTGCCATACTGAACCAGATCCAGTCCAAACACCTGTCCTCAGCAAGACACCTCAGACTCCAGTGTGCCTTACTTCTCCCTGACAACATCACCATTCTCCGATGTGATACCCTCAACCCATCCACTCTACTTCCCCTTCTCGAGGGGGGAACCTCTGTGGAAGATGATTACCACTATACCGCCCATGACTGTTTTGAAGTGATGAAGATGGAGACATCACACCTGCCGACAGTCAGGGAAACTGCCCTTGAAAATCCTGACCTGACAATAAGATGTCTCCATCTTCTTTGTGGATGGTTCCAGATATGCAGATGATGCTGGGCTGTACCATACAGGATATGCAGTTACCACAGAAAACACGGTCCTCCAAGCTTCAGCGTTACCCCCCTCCATGTCTGCACAAGAAGCAGAGTTGCAGGCCCTAACTATGGCATGCAAGTTGGCAGAAGGAAAACGAGCTAACAACTACACAGACTCAAGATATGCTCTGGGAGTGGCCTGCGATTTTGGGATCATCTGGAAAACTAGAGGATTCCTGACAGCAGCAGGAACTCCTGTAAAACACAGCACAGCTATCAAGAACCTGATGGATGCCTTACTGCTCCCAATGCAGGTGGCCATACTTAAAGTGAAAGCACACGGCAAACTGGTTTCCCAAGAAGCATGAGGCAATTATCTGGCAGATACTGCCGCAAAGCAATCTGCAGATGGAACGCGAGAAGTGGTCAGCAGAGTGAATGCACCTATCCTGGATGACCCAATAGACAGCCCTGAAGAGACAACACAAACGACTATGGTTCTACAAAACCTTCCTGTAAACAGGACTCACCTCAAGGAGCAACAAGAGACAGTTGACAAAGAAAGAAGAAAAAAAGAAAGAAGAAAAAGAAGTGTGGATCAAAAAAGGAGCCACAGAAGTTGAAGGAATCACGGAATTAAACAAGAGACTGCGTCTGCCACGTAGACCGGAAGCCTATCCTGTTACCAACATGACGGCGAAGACCACAGCTAAAAGGCTTTTAACAGAAATTGTGTGCAGATAAGGTGTCCCAGAGGTTATAGAGAGTGATCAGGGGCCGGCTTTCACGGCCTCAGTAACCAAGGAGATATGGACAGCCTTAGGGGTCACACTAGCTTTCCACACTCCATACCATCCTCAGAGTAGTGAGTGGAAAGACTAAATGGCACAATAAAGTTTAGAATGCTAAAAATGTTTAAGGAAACAGGAATGAGTTGGCCAGACAGCCTACCCATTGCCCTGTTCAGTGTCAGGTACACCCCAAGGGGAAATCATGGTTTGTCACCCTATGAGATATTGTTTGGTTCAGCCCCCAGACTGGGTTGTTATTTTTCACAACAGTTGCAACTGCAATCTGATGTATTAACGGATTATGTGACTGCTTTATCTCGAGAATTAACCCGTATCCATGTGCAAGTGTTTTCTTCCATTCCAGATCCTGAGTTAGACACAGGATCACACAAGTTGGTCCCTGGTGATTGGGTCCTGGTAAAGAAGTTTTTGAGGAAACACATCCTTGAACCCAGATATGATGGTCCTTTCCAAGTCCTTCTGACAACCACCACATCAGTAAAAGTGGCCGGAAGGAACTCGTGGATACACGCCTCTCACCGCAAGTCCTGTGCCCGAGGAAGAGGCTGAGAAGACCAAGCCATGATCCTGCTTATCCTTTTTGTTATAATCTTTGCTCAGGCCCAAGAGGTGGCCATCAAATAGAAAAATGGTATAACTCAGTTCTGGTACAACTCATCCAACACACATGTTGCCACGTTTATATCCCCTTATAGTAAGATACTTCCAGGTACAGATTACAGAATCCGATCCTATGAAGGAACAGTAGGTCCCATGACTGTGTATGTATGTGTTACCGACAACTACTGGGGTGACAACTGTGATTACTGGGGAGCAGTGGGTTGGAACACTGGGGACACAAACTGGGGGTATAAGCCTGAAATCGCCCAAAATAAGAAAGACAAGAATGGGAAATCACTCCTAGACAGAATGACAATCAACAAGCACACAGATCAATACTTCACAAAAGAGTTTAGACTAACCATTGAGAATCCCAGCCCAGGGGACAGTGGGACCTATGTATTGGGTCTGTGGTGGGCAAATGGGTATCCCAGCTTAAGGAAACCTTTTCAACTGAAAGACATGTTCAATAACCCAGAGTGGACAGTTCCCCCAATCTACATCCAATTCGAACTACCCTAAAGCATCACATACAAACATTAGGAGCCATAGTAGCCACAGCAGACCCTACCTTTGAGGACACCATGGCTGCTGAGACCGGTTTTTCAGATGTCAATGGCTCGAATGGATAAGGTACAATGCAGGGAAACATAACAAGACTGATTGCTACGTGTGTGGGGGGGGGCTAAACCACATCTAGGAACAGTCCCCCTTAACATACCCCCAGAACATGAGACCTGTGTCCTTAGTTTGTTCACAAACACAGCTACAAACCACTCCCTATGCGAGCATTGGAAAAAGGAGTACCCCATAGTCACTAAAGCCCCTAAACCAGCAGAGGGTATTACCATATATCCTGGCAATTATACATGTTATGGGAAGTACCATGGGGTGGGAAAACTCCTTGGGAACTTCACTGAGGGTTACTGCGAGTCTTATAGTGAGGTGTCTGAAGACCTAGTGCAGAATCAAGTCCAGTCTCTGGAAGATGTGTATTGGATTTGTGGGGACATGAAAGTTAGAAGTAGAATGATGACAGGACAGTGGACAGGAGAATGTGCACTGGCTAAAGCCATAATGCCCCTGCATATTCTCCCACAAACCCCAGAGCCGGAAGCCAGTGATGCACACAAATCAAACAGGAAACGTAGGAGTGCCCCAGCGGGATGCTTTGACCCCCATGTATACATAGACGCCATAGGGGTCCCAAGGGGGGGTCCCAGATGAATTCAAAGCAAGAGACCAAGTAGCAGCAGGTTTCGAGTCACTGATTCCCATTATCACTGTAAACAAGAATGTAGACTGAATAAATTACATCTACTACAACCAGCAAAGATTTGTCAATTACACCAGGGACGCACTCCAAGGTCTGGCCGAACAGTTAGAGGCAGCATCACACATGACTTTCCAAAACCGTATGGTCTTAGACATGCTCCTAACTGAAAAGGGGGGTGTATGCTAGATGACCCCCGAGACAAGTACATGCTGCACTTACATCCCAGACAACACCGGCCCAAATGGTAAAGTGACTTTAGCCATCCAGAAACTAGAGAATCTGTCCAAAGAATTAAAACAGAATTCAGGGCTCACCAACCCATGGGACCAATATTTTACCTGGATAAAAGGAGGATGTCAGGGATTACTGACCCAAATAGGGATAGCCGTCCTGACAATAGCTGCCATAATCTGCTGTGTCTTCCCCTGTATTAAGAAGTGTGTAGAAAAAGCTGTTGACCAAAATATCCCCACATTTGTGAACCAAGAGATCCCAGATGACGACGATGTCTATGTAGGGCTTGATGAAACCCATATTGAAAGTTACGCATTATGCTCCGTTATAGTCACCCTTCCCCGAGATGCAACACCGTAGGGCTATAGGGACAGATAGCACCTGGCGGAATTTCACCAGCTGTATTGAGGGGGGTGGTGAGCTAGTCACAGCCCTTTCTCTACATACAGCTTAAAAGAGTTGCAGTCAGTGAAATGAGCCGGGTGTAAATGACAGGTTGTTCTCCAGTGTGAGGGACAGTTTAAGGAAATATGCATTTCAAGGGGGGACTGTAATGGAATGTGATTATGAGCGTTATTGTGAAATGCCTATTTCTAATATAACCGCACAGATATAAGTGCTTATTTTCTTATAACCAGCTATTAGCCTTAATCATGCTCAAATTAGATGTCTGCCAGCTTCTCCTTTCATGTGAAACAGAACTGCAAGAGTTAAAGTACAAAGAACAAAGTTAAGAAGATTGCACCTATTTTCAGGCCTATGAGGCTACACTCAAGACAAACAGAAACAGAAAATAAGACACCATAATTAGCTATGATAGTCTGCTATCTCCTTATACAGATATAACCCAGCAAAGCTTACATTTCGTCACAATAATGAATATGTATATGTTTTTTCTCCAGCAGGTTCCCCCGCCTGGGGTCATTCACTTCTCCCATGCACCATACCTCCCATTCACCTTTTTCCTGTCACTACTTGGGGCTATTGCCGCTGCTGGCTGCGCTGCCGGGTCGGGCCCCCTCAGCTCCGGGGAGTGGCATCCTTGGCCGGATTGTCCTGTGCGGCGATGATCTCTCCCATGCGTGGTCACGCTCATGTAAGTTTGTGGGACAAATGTATGGATATGTGTGGGGTTTTTCACATTTTCTGCATTTGCCCATGCATTTTTTCAGATAACCACCCATGTCCCTATTTTTTCATCTTTTTAGATAACCAATACGGTTTTGCTCCTGATGAGCGACTTTAAGGTCCCGAAACGCGTAGAGCTAACAACTACCGTTACAACAGTGTATTCATGAACCTACCACGGCCGTTTCTCTTCACCCAGTATATGTACTCCTTTTTTCCCACGTGATGCTTTAATGCATCCATTTTTGTTTTCCAGTATCATTTACACTGCAATTAATCACGCTCTGAAGTGACCCGTGCAACTGTAAAATACTGACATATATCTTCTAACAGAGTCATTATGTATGTTTTTAGATTATTTTTCCTACTTATCTTATCTTTACTATTATTTCCAATGGTGCTTTAATGCGCAAGCTACTTTTATGAGTATTCCCTGCAATGCAATTAATCATGTTATTACGTGACCCGTGTACTTGTAAAATACTGTTTTAAACCTTGGTTGGACAATGCATTTATATGTGACATGTAATTTGAGGTATTGATATCCAATTTATGTACTGAACTGTATACCCCCAACTTATGCTCTAAGATGACTCAATTAATAAACCATTTTCTAAATTAATTTCTTTAATGCATCCGTGTGCTTCACTCAAAGTCCCGCCCCTCAACCCCTCTATATATACTAATATGGGATGGAGGATGGGATCTGTACGGCCCCCCTTCCTCATACAAAGTCCCACCTTTTGTTATTTTCCTTTTGTTCAACCTACAGGGATGGAAGCACACGGCTGCAATGCTAATTTAGCCCCAGTACTTGTTATGGCTGCTTCTCAGCCGTCTACACTATTCTCTTACTTCCTTTCCAGTTCTCCCTGTGCAATAGGTGGTTATTTGCACATACCACTGGAACAGCTTACCTCACCACCCAAAAACCCCCTCCCCATTCATCTCAACAATACTTTTTATTTTTTCTAATGCCATTTTCCTACATGTGCAGTGTGAGCACGCATGGGGGTCACTGTCCGTCATTGTGCATATCCTGTGTCACTCTTGTTACTTCCCGGAGCTGTGACTAGCACTGTGGGTTTTCCCACCGCCCCCTCCTCCCATAGGGCGGGCGGGATTTCCCCCACTGCTCGTCAGCGTTATGCAATCAGTGTCAGCTGTTTGGTGTCTACTCGGCACCTATAAATCAGCTGACCGGCTTCCCCATCTCCAGCAGTGGGGAGACCAAGTTGACGCCCAGGGCTGGCTATGCCGGGCTCCTTTGGTGTGTTCCCTGTTCCTCACTTGGCTACAGCATGACGTTGGAGGTCGGATCTGGACGGCTCACCCGGTTGGGGTTTTTACCCCCCCAAGGTGTGATTGGCACCTCTGTCTTTGATGCTTAATCCTATCCTCACACCACTTTCCTTGGTTTTCTTGTCCAATTTCACTGTGCAGCAGGCAATCTTTTTTCACTTTATTCAATCACATTTGTTTTTTCCCCCTTTTCCTCCCCCTTCTCTCTTTCCTTCTCTCTTCCCATTGCCCATCTTTCCTCTCCTTTTCCTTTCTTCTTTTCATTTCTCCTTGTCTCTTCACTATGATTCTCACCATTTCTCACTCTCCACCACCACCACATTCCCCCATATTCCCTTTCCATTCCAGTGCACCTCATTCACTGGCTGTTTTTTTCTCCAGCAGGTTCCCCCGCCTGGGGTCATTCACTTCTCCCATGCACCATACCTCCCATTCACCTTTTTCCTGTCACTACTTGGGGCTATTGCTGCTGCTGGCTGCGCTGCCGGGTCGGGCCCCCTCAGCTCCGGGGAGTGGCATCCTTGGCCGGATTGTCCTGTGCGGCGATGATCTCTCCCATGCGTGGTCACGCTCATGTAAGTTTGTGGGACAAATGTATGGATATGTGTGGGGTTTTTCACATTTTCTGCATTTGCCCATGCATTTTTTCAGATAACCACCCATGTCCCTATTTTTTCATCTTTTTAGATAACCAATACGGTTTTGCTCCTGATGAGCGACTTTAAGGTCCCGAAACGCGTAGAGCTAACAACTACCGTTACAACAGTGTATTCATGAACCTACCACGGCCGTTTCTCTTCACCCAGTATATGTACTCCTTCTTTCCCAAGTGATGCTTTAATGCATCCATTTTTGTTTTCCAGTATCATTTACACTGCAATTAATCACGCTCTGAAGTGACCCGTGCAACTGTAAAATACTGACATATATCTTCTAACAGAGTCATTATGTATGTTTTTAGATTATTTTTCCTACTTATCTTATCTTTACTATTATTTCCAATGGTGCTTTAATGCGCAAGCTACTTTTATGAGTATTCCCTGCAATGCAATTAATCATGTTATTACGTGACCCGTGTACTTGTAAAATACTGTTTTAAACCTTGGTTGGACAATGCATTTATATGTGACATGTAATTTGAGGTATTAATATCCAATTTATGTACTGAACTGTATACCCCCAACTTATGCTCTAAGATGACTCAATTAATAAACCATTTTCTAAATTAATTTCTTTAATGCATCCGTGTGCTTCACTCAAAGTCCCGCCCCTCAACCCCTCTATATAATGAATATGTATAATTTGCGGTTTGTACACGCTTGTTTTATTTGATATTTGATTTGATAACGAAATATCCGGCTCTCAGTATATCATTTTGAGCCCAGGAAGTAAACGACAGAAGTACCAAACTTACTGAATGTGTCCGTGTCAGTGATTTGTGGTTGAATGTGCACATTTTCACATCGAAGGTTAATTTGGCCAGGGGGACAGAAACAAGGGTACTGAGTGGTTCTGTTCGGTCCAAAACACAGCTTGGGACAAGTCCTTTATTAAAAAATAAAAAAATAAAAATGTCCCACGGTGTAAGTTCACGCCGCCCGACGGACCGAAAAAAAAAGCCGGAACCGACCCGCCTCCGTGGGAGGGTCCCGCCATCTGACGCGTCTTCGCTGTGACAGCTCTTATATAACTGAGGGGGGGAGTCACCTGTTTACGTCACTGGGTGGCCCTGCCCCCTCTGATGCCACGGGGAAGCCATTGGGAAGCCTCGTGGTGTCAGAGGGGGTGGGTCACCTGGTTACGTCACCGGGTGGCCCCACCCTCATTAATATATGAGTCATCACAGTGAAGACACGTCAGACGGCGGGAGCCTGCCATGGAGGTGGGTCGGTTGTGGCTTTTTTTTTCTTTTTCGGTCTGTCGGGCGGCGTGAACTTACACTGTGGGACATTTTTATTGTTTTTTTTTTTAATAAAGGACTTGTCCCAAGCTGTCTCTTGTCTTTACCATTTTGACAATTTTTTGTGAAATGGTAGGGGTACATTTGTACCCCATTACCAATTCACACAGGGGGGAGGCCGGGATCTGGGGGTCCCCTTGTTAAAGGGGGCTTCCAGATGTTGATAAGCCCCCCACCCGCAGACCCTCAAAACCATTGGCTAGGGTTGTGGGGATGTAGCCCTTGTCCCCATCAACATGGGAACAAGGTGCTTTGGGGGCTACCCCAAAGCACCTTTCCTATGTTGAGGGCATGTGGCCTGGTATGGTTCAGGAGGGGGGCGCTCTCTTATCCCCCCCTCTTTTCTTGCGGCCTGCCAGGTTGCGTGCTCAGATAAGGGTCTGGTAAGGATTTTGGGGGGGAACCCACGCCATGTTTTTAAATTTTGGCCCAGGGTTCCTCTTAAAATCCATACCAGACCTGAAGGGTCTGATATGGATTTTGGGCAGGACACCTACACCATTTTTTTTTAAATTTGGTCCAGGGTTCCCCTTAATGTCCATATGAGACCCAAAAGGCCTGGTATGGATTCTAGGGGGACCCCCACACAATTATTTTTTAAATTTTGATTCAGGGTTCCCCTTAATATTCATACCAGAGCCAAAGGGCCTGGTAATGGATGGGGAGGGGGATCTCATGCTCATTTTTTCAATTATCTGTATCCATATTGCCGAGACCCGACAATTCATTACAGCAGCGATCAGTTTTAAATGACAATTTTTCCTTTAGAAATGTCATTTTGCTGTGGTACTGTTCTAAAAACGGGGAAAAAAGCGCCACTTTACAGGCATACTATAGACACCCCTCAGGCACAATATTTAAAGGAATATTTCATTTTTATTGTTTCACTTTAAGCATTAAAAAAAAAAAATCACTTCTCCCGAAACAAAAAGAGACAAAGAATGCTCCATTTCTATCATCTATCAGGGTTCTCTAGAGATACCAGAGCATACCTGAATCTCCTGCTCTGTATTTGGTGGCAATCAAAGCATGCAGACCCCCCTTTGGATCGGTATGTTCTTTCAAACTCACTTTCAACGTTGCTCTCATTCTTCTGTCTTTGTATTTTGATTTTAATCTGTGTTGTTTCATTTCAGAGTGTTATACATTATAAAATCTCCGTATGGAATGCCCCTGATGAAAGGACTCCTTACAGGTCCTGAAACGCATCGGACACAGTACCAGGAGAATATTTCCATATTATCCAATTCTGCTATTGTTTTTATATACTCTGTTATATGGTGATGTATGCACCAAGTTTTTAACATTACCATTACATTTTCTATACTATTAGAATTGAATTGCTTATCAGTTGCCTTAAAAGTCCCCTGTGTATACTGGGGGGTACCTTTCCTCTATGGCATCTTGAATTGGGATGTTGGCAACACTTTAGTCTCCCTGGGTGGATCTTTATGCAAATTTATTTTTGATAGGGAACACAGATTTTCTACCTGGTGTTACTTCTGAATTCATTCAATTTTGGAATAAAAACGCCCCTTTGTTGTGCTGAAAATATTTCAACCAAGGAAAATTTTGTTCTAAAATAGAGATACTGACTCAGATAGACACATCAAATCTTCCTTGTTGGATTTACCTTCACATTTGCCATTTCCTGACTAATCCTCACTTAAAACATAATTATATCTACTCTTTAACATGGTTCGAAAAAAAGTGCTCAAAGAAAGAAGCTCACACTCAATCACTTGGATTTATTCCACACTAACAGGCTCCCTTAGTCTTTTGTCTCTCAGCTTTAAACAAAAAAAGGGAAACGGTATTACAGATCTCACTAACAGATGAACAATGGACTAACACCTGTCAACTTGCTCATAGCAGTTCATTTAGTGCTAGAAGTAAAAAAAAAAATCCCTTTAGGAACCTTTTAATATAATTACAGCCACCATATATGATACAATCACTATAGCAACTTTTTATCTTCGATTTACGATTCCAATTGGGCCACAGTAAAATGGGCACTGACAGACAGAGATATCCCTTTTACCTCTATGGACTGCTTTACTAGCAGAGACCACATCAAATGGCCTCCATAGCAACTGAATGAAAACTACAACAAAATGTCTGCTGCACGATTTCAGGCCTTCAGTAGATAAATGACAGCTTAGTCAACCAATCCTGTTACCCTGATGAAGTCACATGCCGTGACGTAACACATACCTCGGGCCAGAAGTGTTGTCTGAGACTGGAAAGCTGCTGTATATTTTCACACAGCTGAGCGATTGTCATTGGATTTATTGTTTTAATAAATATACCGATTTTAATACTACACCGTGGGAGAATATTCTGCTTTAGCCCAATACATGACTGATGTGTGGCAGAGTGAGCTTTAAAGGGGGCACCACATTAGATCTGTTTGGGACATCTGAGATACTTAGGAGCCAGGCTGGGATACATGAAATGCTGCACCAAAGATTGTAATCAAAAGACCTATTTAATTACTCTTTAAGGTGAGAGTACTGGGAGCACAGATATGTCACAAGGAGGTGAAAGCACACCAAAGTCGCTTTTATCTACCCACATGAGAAGCACTGCGTTTGCAAATAAGTGACTGTTATTTAAGATAATTGCGTCGCGCTTGATTGTATGTCATATAGAAAAAATATTTTTTTATATATATATCCCGCTATTCACATCCATTGTGCATAATTGTGCTAAAAAATTATGAAATTATGTAAAAAAATAGTTATTTAAATAAACCTAAGAAATATCCAAACCCTCCTGTGGAAAAGTAAATGGTATCACTTCTATGCAATTTACATACAATATATGTATAAACCTGTGAACAATCACTATAAAGTGCATATAGTGCCAAAATATATATATACAATCGTGCATAAGAAAATATTAAAGGAGTGGCTAAAAACATAAAAAAGCATGCACTGCTTCATATACCATGCAACATGCAAACGCAAAAAACCACAAACTGCGTTTAAATAGCCGTGATTCAAAGTTCTAATATAAGTGTCCCAAAGTTAAAATTTTAAAGTGCTTCCGTGTCCATAAATATCCATAGACGTCCAAGTCATCCAATGTGCTGAATTCCAGTCCTTTAAACGAATATAGCGTGCCACAGTGCCCCCCCACAGTGGTTGCGCTCACCTCAGAGCGTGTGACACAGTGTTTAACTTGTGTCAAAACACGCTATGTAGCCACCCGCTGGGCTGTGTGCGGTAAGCCAAATTGATCTCCACTCTGGGTCAGTTAGGCTCCATAATCATAAAAACAAGGAGAGACTAATAGTGTAATTCCACTTAAACGTTTATTCCAACAAGACAAATTTCCCACAAAGGGGTACTCACATTTCATGGGTGCTGTTGCGCACCAAACAATCAAAAAGCTCCGAAGGGTATACTGTGTGGTCTGCCGCGGGGTATGTGTTTTTCCCGGCTCAGCTGTTCGCTATTCCGCTGTACGCTGCTCGCTCCGTCCTGGCCCCTCCCCTGACGGAGCGAGCAGCGTACAGTGGAATAGCGAACAGCTGAGCCGGGAAAAACACATACCCCGCGGCAGACCACACAGTATACCCTTCGGAGCTTTTTGATTGTTTGGTGTGCAACAGCACCCATGAAATGTGAGTACCCCTTTGTGGGAAATTTGTCTTGTTGGAATAAACGTTTAAGTGGAATTACACTATTAGTCTCTCCTTGTTTTTATGATTATGGAGCCTAACTGACCCAGAGTGGAGATCAATTTGGCTTACCGCACACAGCCCAGCGGGTGGCTACATAGCGTGTTTTGACACAAGTTAAACACTGTGTCACACGCTCTGAGGTGAGCGCAACCACTGTGGGGGGGCACTGTGGCACGCTATTATCGTTTAAAGCACTGGAATTCAGCACATTGGATGACTTGGACGTCTATGGATATTTATGGACACGGAAGCACTTTAAAATTTTAACTTTGGGACACTTATATTAGAACTTTGAATCACGGCTATTTAAACGCAGTTTGTGGTTTTTTGCGTTTGCATGTTGCATGGTATATGAAGCAGTGCATGCTTTTTTATGTTTTTAGCCACTCCTTTAATATTTTCTTATGCACGATTGTATATATATATTTTGGCACTATATGCACTTTATAGTGATTGTTCACAGGTTTATACATATATTGTATGTAAATTGCATAGAAGTGATACCATTTACTTTTCCACAGGAGGGTTTGGATATTTCTTAGGTTTATTTAAATAACTATTTTTTTACATAATTTCATAATTTTTTAGCACAATTATGCACAATGGATGTGAATAGCGGGATATATATATAAAAAAATATTTTTTCTATATGACATACAATCAAGCGCGACGCAATTATCTTATGTTACGGTTTTGTGCACGGTTATGAGTACGTGGACTGCGTCTGCTGCTGGATATCCATCTTTGATATACTTGTAGTATATAACAACTTGTTGCTGATGGTCTATTAAGCATAGGAACATTGTGGCTCGCAAGATTTTTTTCTTTGTAAGTGACTGTTATTGTCACATCACTAATTGAAAAGGAATTGTTTTGGACACTTATTATTGATGCACTTTATGCAAAGGATTGCTCAACTTTTTGAACTTCATATATATATATATATATATATATATATATATATATATATATATAAACTTTATTGATATATTTTTGATGATTACCACAGACTGTTACTCTTTAATTTGCTGATCCAATGATTTTGCACAACACCATTTTTACATATTTGTAATTTTGGCTTGTGGGAACACAGTGAGTGGCTACAGCAACTCGTCTTCATTTATATACACATCTTTTCTGATTTTCTATGCACTAAAGTTGGATATCATTACACCACTGTACACCTGAGTAGTGCAGAGGTACACCATGACCTAATTCAAGAGATGAAATACAAGATCCTCTAATTTTGGTATAGAACTCCTATGAGATTAAATAAACTGATTTCACTCATTCTAAAGACTTTCTAGCAATGCTCAAGGGACAATGTATTTCCAAGCCACATTTTTGGTATTGCACATGACTAGAAACCTGCTGGAAAAAAAACATTGACTAATTAGGCAAGACACAGGACCAAATCTCCCATACTCCCCAGAAAACTTCTTAATTCATGTTGAAACAGATGGTCTCAATCTCCCACCCAATCATTTGACCAGACAGTTAAACGCAGCTTGCTTTCTGATCTCGAGACTTTGAAAATCTCCCACGGTTCCTTCTCTGAAGGAGTTTGTTGAACATGTATTTCATATTAATGATATGAAATCCATTATGCACTACAAACTAGACAGATTAACTCACTACAATAAAATGTTGCAGGCATGGAGAGACTTCCAATCCTTTGAAACCTACTGTATAAAGCTATCATAGAACTGAATCAAACTTAGGTTAATAAGAAAATAAGATACCCTTGATTCATTTCAAAAAGAAATGCAATGACTATGTGGCTGCTATTTTCTGGACCTCTTGGTACCCATTTTCCTCTCTCATTCCCCATCAGTTACTTACTCTTTCTCCTCTCTTACAAGTTCTTATCTCTCCCTTCCATTCTCTCTAGGTCTCCCCCCTTGGATCAAAATACCAGATAATTATCCCTTTTACCTGACACACAAGACAACTAAAGAGTAGGGTGTACCTGCATTCTCTGAACAATATTGTGGGACACAAGGAGTTAGGAGTTTTGGAGGTTATGAGTCTTTTTTTTTTGTTACCCCTTAATCAGTATCTCCCCTCTCCATTCCCTTTTCCCCTTCCTGTACACCTAAACTCTATGGATAGTCTTTGAACAGTTTTAACTCTGTACTACTACTACAGGGTTTGCAGAATCAAGTACATTGGAGTGCTCATCCATCCATGTAATACTTTTTTCTGCTTCTTGTCAAATGTTTAATTATTTTGAACCTACTCAACCAATCTCTATGCGAGAGCTTATATTGTTACTATAGCTTTCACTAATCATGTGTGCAAGATCTGTCTTAATTGAACTTTCTGTGATGTTCCTTCATGTATTACTTCATGAATTGTATGTACTTCATGTTCCTTCATGCAGTATTATTTTTCTTATGTTTCACTGTAAACATTATTTTTTGAAAAAAATAAAATAAAGATTATTTATACAAAAAAAATTGGTGTTGTACTTCACGTGGTGGACACTCCCACGTAACTGGGTGACCCTGCCCCCTTTTGACGTTATGTGACGTCACATAATGTCAAAAGGGGGTGGGCTCACCCTGTTACATCACTGGGTGGCCCCGCCCTTGGCTATATAAGAGCTGTCAAACTGAAGGGAGAGCAGTCTGTGGGAGGCCTCCCATGGAGGCAGAGCATTTTAATTTTTTGCTATTTTTTAGGTCCGTTGGGTGATTGACGTTGGATTTACATTGCAGAAAACATTTTCTCTTTCTTTTTTAATAAAGGATTTATCAAAAACTGTCTCTTGTGGGTTTTATTTTTTTACACTTTTTTGGTGAATGGGTAGGGGTACAATTTACCCGATACCCATTCACATAGAGAGGCTTCCAGAGTCGGTAAAGCCCCCCGCCCGCAAACCCTGACAACCACCGGCCGGGTTGTCGGGAAGAGGCTCAAGAGGGACAAGGTGCTTTGGGGTGCAGGACAGAGCCCCCCAGCCCCAAAGCACCCATTCCCCATGTTGAGGGCATGTGTTCTGACCTGGTCCTGACCTGCAAGGCTGAATGCTCAGAAAAGGGTCTGGTATGGATTTTTGGGGGAGCCAGCAATACATTACAGCCGTGAGGAAGTTTAAATTACATTTTTTCCTTTAGAAATGTCATTATTGCTACAACATGTTCTATACATCACACAGATATGCCCCTTTACAGGCAGGCTAAGGGGATCCCCCAACAAGATTTTTAAAGCAATATTTCATTTTTATTATTTCAATTTAAGCATAATTAAAATTACTGCCCCTTTTAAAAATGATTGTTTTAAAAACTTGTTTTTGCATTGATACATGCCCCCTAGGGCAGTACCCGGGTCCCCATACACTTTTTATGACAATAATGTGCATATAAGCCTTTAAATGAGGACTTTTTTTTTTTCATGTTTGTGTCCCATAGACCTTAATAGCGTTTGCATGTTCGCTAGGACTTTTTTCCTGTTCGAGATGTTCTGGTGCAAACCAAAACGGGGGTGTTTAGCCCATCCCTACACAGGATCAGTTTTTAATATCCACAGCTGTGGACCATAGATAAACTGAAACTCAGGGAGTTGGGCTCTACTCGCAAATCCCAGTAGAAGCAAGGCCACTGTCTCGACCCAGGGGAAGGAGTAGTCCAGTAACCAACCAGGAAGGCTTCAGGGCTTAGCAACAGCCTGAGCACATAGCACCCTTCCTCCAGGGAAAGAACACATCTCTCTTTTCTCACAGCTATTTACCTGCCTTCCACCCACCATCTGAGCACACCTTGCCAGGGATTAACTGGTGCAAGGTAAGGGCCCAGGCCCAGCCTAAGCATTTGAATATACCTGCCCTGAGCTCTGGAACATTCTCAACAGGCTCAGGGGGAATAAATCAAATGCCCAGACTGTGGAGCCAGAAAAGACTAAAACAAAAGATCATGGCTCCTCTGGCTACAGAGCAAGCCACATTAAATGTACCTAGCATCCTTAGCCTAGGAGGGTAATACAACAACCCCTGTAAATCTGAATGAAATCTGTATCTCTTCAGAGATAAACTGCTGGAACTTTAAATATGTTAGGGATGGTGAAAGGGGCTGCAGGCCCAGTTTGATTTTGGAGCTCTGGTGGGTCAGAGACAGACTCTGTAAGTGATGGAGCTGGAGCA
Source organism: Lithobates clamitans (assembly GCA_037952925.1). NCBI lineage: Eukaryota > Metazoa > Chordata > Amphibia > Anura > Ranidae > Lithobates > Lithobates clamitans. The sequence goes on from JBBGZY010000732.1 coordinate 3,369,485, forward strand.
GTTTAGAACCTTTGTGGGCAGAATGCACCAGTAGCTGACCACAAAAAGCTAAGTCCTGAGTAAACATGGAGTTTCCTGTGGATATTGTGGAGGACTGGGCCTTGGCTAACAGAGCTGAGACAGATTCTGATGATGTCAACCCAATGACGATAGGGGTCTTGGTTTCCAGATTAAAAGCATTTGGTCCTTCTGGGGAGTAAACACGCACATAACCAACAGGGCAGTATGGGCGGAAGTAACCCAAAATAGTTGGTGATAAGGGTTTCTAGTAATCAAAAGTGATCAAGTCACTGTGGGCATGTAGTGGAAGAAGTATACCAGAGACTAGAAGTTCATGTGGTGCTTCAGAAGCAGGAGCAGCAGTAGGATGGTACTTCCTTGAGGTTGAAAAGTGAGAAAGAGTGCACAATGCATGTGTTGCTACATCCAGCAGATGATATCAGTGTTTGTTTCCTCAGCCTTAAGCCTTACTGCAGTAAAACCAGCAGGGCAGGAAGCGTGAAAAGGTGCCCGCAGTGAGGTAGCTCCAAAGGCTTCAGCTTGAATGGTCTTAATCATAAGGTGAGTCTTCAGAGACAGCGTGCCACTTGGACCTATGCTATGACTCTGGACCTGGAGAGTTCTCCAGGGCTAACACAGTGCAATATAGAAAGCACCACAATTCAGAGTCCAGTGTCTGAAGATCAGTTTCCAGGTTAGTACCGTTTGTCCAGTGCAGGGGAGTCCAGGTACAGTTTTCAAAGTTATGCAGAGGAAATACCAGGTTCCGATAGCTCTTATATTGAGACAAGCTCAAACAGCAGTATCAGTGAAGAATATTAATTGGAGTCACTAAAATAAAATGTCCAGAGGAAAAGTAAGGCTATCATAAAATATTCACCATTTTCTTTAGCATAGCTGAAGAAAGGTATCCAACTTCCAAGGACACTAGCAACAAGCTTAGACTTAAAGGAATAATATACTGTACATTGGCTGGCTTAAAATGTTTTTGTGTGTAAGTGTCTTAAACCTCCAGTGGCAGCATAACCTGACTATTTCTAAACTCCTGTGTCCCTCAATGGATGAGAAAGAAATCTAATATACAAGTACATACAGGAAATGCTATGATATTTTAGTATAAATCGTGTATATAAGACATGAATTGCTTCATACAGCAACTAGATTTTACTGCTCTGTAATTTATGTAGATGCAGGTTTGCCCTTCTGGATAAAATGGATTTCAATCCACTGGTATTTTAATATTGGTATAGCTGGCCTACTGCAGTATTTTATTAATCATATGATAAATGTAAAATGAAAGATCATAACACATTTGGCTACATTTTAAACACTGAAAGGCATGGTTTTTACATGGTGATTAACATTTTACCATGGCAAGCAGATGGAGAGAGACAACATTTTGGCAGAACTTACAAGGTAAATTATAAAAATGCTTAACACTTGAACAGTAATTAACAATGACATTAACATTTTAGTGTTAAGTCCTCATTTAGCATTGACATATGATTAGCACATTGCTTGTGTACATGATAAAACTGAGTACTAGATTTTAGAAATGGCAGAAAGGTGATTTTTAAAAAATATCTATTATTGTTGTTATTATTATTATTATACAGGATTTATATAGCGCCAACAGTTTGCGCAGCGCTTTACAACATGAGGGCAGACAGTACACTTACAATACAAATCAATACAGGAGGGATCAGAGGGCCCTGCTCGTTAGAGCTTACAATCTACAAGGGAGAGTCAAGTGGAAACAAAAGGTAATAACTGTGGGGGATGAGCTGATGGAAAAAAATGAAAATACAGTTGTTAAGTGTGGGTAAGATAGGCTTCTCTGAAGTGAAGGGTTTTCAGGGATCGTCTAAAAGCTAATAGAGTAGGAGCTAAGCGGACAGATTGGGGTAGGGCATTCCATAGGATTGGAGAGGCTTTGGAAAAGTCCTGGAGGCGGTCTATGGATTAATCATAATAGTATGTTAACATTTGCAAAGAAAAACAAACTTTTTTGTGTATAAACTACTGTAAATCAGAAAGCTTGATATACCCTATATTACCAAAAGTATTGGGACACCTGCCTTTACACGCAACTTTAATGGCATCCCAGTCTTAGTCCGTAGAGTTCAACATTGAGTTGGCCCATCCTTTGCATCTATAACAGCTTCAACTCTTCTGGGAAGACTGTCCACAAGGTTTAGGTGTGTGTCTATGGGAATAATTGACCATTCTTCCAAAAGCACATTTGTGAGGTCAGGCTCTGATGTATTTGAGAAGGCCTGGCTCACAGTCTCCACTCTAATTTATCCCAAAGGTGTTCTGTTGGGTTGAGGTCAGGACTCTGTGCAGGCCAGTCAAGTTCCTCCACCCCAAACTCACTAATTCATGTCTTTATGGACCTTGCTTTGTGCACTGGTCCAAATCATTTGGTGGAGGGGGAGTTATGGTTTGGGGTTGTTTTTAGGGGTTGGGCTTGGCCCCTTAGTTCTAGTGAAGGAACTAAGGCATCAGTATACCAAGGCATTTTGAACAATTTCATACTCCCAACTTTGTGGGAACAGTTTGGGGATGGCCCCTTCCTGTTCCAACATGACTGCGCACCAGTGCACAAAGCAAGGTCCACAAATACATGGATGAACGAGTTTGGGGTGAACAAACTTGACTTCAGCTTCAGTTTGTAAACGTTAAACACAGATCCTAATGGGAGTGTTGATTGCCACTTTAAGCAGGCTTCTGCAAGCTTTCAACAAATTTCATGAGGTGCTGAAGCTTGCTGGCAGTTTGCTTAAAGTGGCAAGAAACACTCCCATTCAAATCTGTGTTCAACATTTACAAACTGTAGCTGAATGGTACTTTAAAGCTTTCTGAACACTCTACAAATGCTTTTTCAAAGTTTGCTGTTAACACTGTTTGGAAGAAAACTCTCAGAACATTCTTAGAACATTTGTTTGTAGTTCAAAAGAGTTTATTTGCTTTTACTATTTGATTTTGGAATAAATGGACTTTACCGAACATAAACCACATACGGTACACTGTTAGAAATTTGTTCATTCAAGGACAATTTTTTATCCTGCTCCTATGATTTTTCTTCTCCTTGTGGTCAAAAATTAACATCAACTTCCGGTTCCGGCGCCGTATGTAGTGAACAGGTGAGCCAGTATCCCTGCACCAGCCTGCAGGGAAAACTGGCATACAAACACCTGGGGCAGCTCCTCTACCGCTGGATCTCTCTTCCCACCTCCCTGCATCAGGCAGACTGGATCAGTACCTCTCCCTTCCTCGATTCCACTTGGGATCTCGGTAAAGGCACACGTCCCCCTCACAGGCAGCCCTGGATCCTTAATTGGCCACGGCTGTACATCCTTCATCTCCTTCACGGGATGCCTCATGTCACAAGATATGCGATACAGCAGACAACAGGGAGGCAAGTGACAATATGGAAGGGGTGCATAACATACAGGACTCACATGGGAAGATTGCTCAGGTGGTAGCCACACTTCCTTCCCCTACCATCACCACAGAGGTGGACAGAGCAGTAGCATTTTACAGCTCAGGAAGGAGCTAGGGGAACAGACTAAAAGGCTGACAGAAGCCGATCAACATATTTCTTCACTAAAAGATGATGACCAATATCAAACAAATGCAGCTATGGAGCAGTACACCCAAGCACAACAACACCTACATGACAGAATAGAGGATTTAGAGAACCATTAAAGGGGAAACAATTTTATAGTAATGGCTCTCCCAGAAACCATCAAAATTGGATCTCTGCTAGATATCTGCGCTAACCTCCTCCCAGATGCTTCTGGGTTTATGCAACAAATGCAAGCAGAAAGATCACACCGTTTTGGTGCTCCAGTGAACAATTGCAAAAACTTGTGATCGTCAAATACCTTAACTATGCGGATTGTCTAGATATCTTGCAATGCTGTGAGCTATGGTACAGCCATATGACTTATCCGCACTTCCAATCATATTAAGCAAAACCTACTGATTCGAGACACAGTTATTGCATGGAGGGAGACAAGGAAAAATCTGGACCTCTCACCTTTTGTCTCCAAATACTTACCCATCCAAGGGAACCCAATGTTCCCTCAAGGCTTCAGTACGAGCCATTCTCAAAATGGAGAGATAAGGGGCTGATATCCGCAGTCTCCTTATTCGATGAGAACACTGGATCTCTCAAGCCTTTCAATTCTCTGGCCGAGGATTTTCACATACCAAACCAACAGTTTCACAAATCTCAGACTTTATACATAAAATCTGCCCGAAAAAACACATCAGAATTCGATCTTCCCTGATAGACAAGCTGCTTAACGAGCATCAATACTCGATTGCAGACATCTACTGTATAAACCACTAAACTTGTCTTTTACAAAACCATTACACCACACCTCAGTAAAAACTTGGAGTAAGGATTTATCTGGAGAGAATATCATCGATAAAATGCGAGAAGGCTATGCAATTACCCAAAAAACTGGTAACAAATGCATCCTGTAGGGAATCACAGTTCAAACTGGTTTACAGAGCATATATCCCTTTCTCTACTACACAATCTACACTAAATGATGGCTCCTGTCTTTGGTGCTCAGTCCAGAGACCAACTTTATTTCACATCGTTGGACATGTTCACCCATCTCAAAATACTGGGATCAAGTCCTATTATTCATCCTTGGTGTAACCAACTACCAAAAGATCCCATGCTCCTTCTGTTTGGATATCCAAAGATGTGGAATCCCTCCAAAGGTTTCCATACCTTGAAGTTCCAAGAAAATTACTAGTGGACCCTCATAAGTCTTCTAGTTGCTCGTAGAATCATCTTTAAACATTGGATTTCCCCAGCACTGCCCACCTTATCCAAAATTCAAAGAGACCTTAAAACATTACTATTTAGAGAAAAACTGGACACCATATTGCAAAATGACTGTTGCAACAAACGCTTTGAATCCAGGTGGCCTTCATTGAGTGTAACGGCGTCTGAGGAATTCTTTCTACAGACTACTTTCATCATTACATCTAGTGGTTTTATGACCCATACAGTAAACCATTCATAATAAACAAGACTTTGTTTCTCTACTAGGGGTTCTAACCAAACTTGTTTATTGGTATAAGTTTACTACTGACCATTCCTAAGAATCCTTCCCACCTGAGGTAGTCGGAAGGGAATTTTTTTCTCTCCTGCTTTTACCCCCCTGTCCAATGTTTAACTACTTCAATACTAGGCACTTTCCCATCTTCCTGTCCAGACCAGTTTTCAGCTTTCAGTGCTGTCGCACTTTGAATGACAATTCCGCGGTCATGCTGCACTGTACCCAAACACATTTTTTTTTATCATTTTGTTCCCACAAATAGAGCTTTCTTTTAGTGGTAATTGATCACCACTGGGGTTTTTTTTTGCTAAACAAATAAAAAAAGAAGACCGAAAATTTGGAAAAAAAAAAAGTTTATTTTTTTTGTTGTAAAATTTTGTAAATAAGTAATTTTTCATCTTCACTGATGGGCGCTGATGAGGCTACACTAACAGGCACTGATAAGGTGGCACTGATGGTCACTGATGGTGAGGCACTAATATGCAACACTGATGGGCACTGATGGGTACTGATAGGTGGCACTGATGGTCATTGATAGGCGGCACTGCTGGGCACTGATATGTGACACTGATGGGCACTGATAGGTGGCACTGATAGGCGGCACTGATGGGCACTGATAGGTGGCACTGATAAGCGGCACTGATGGGCACTGATAGGTGGCACTGATAGGCAGCATTGATGAGGAGGCACTGGCAAGCTTTACTGCTGGGCACTCATTGGCATCTAGAATGGGCACTGACTGGCACCTTTAAAGTTAATACCTGGTGGCCCTGGGAGGGCATCCATGGTCAGCATCCCTGGTGGCCATGGATGGCATCCATGGTGGTCCTGGGTGGGCATCCTCAGGGAGGCTGATAATCAATCAGCGCAAACCCCCGCCAGAAGAGAAGCCGATCGGCTCTCTTTTACTCGCGTCTGTCTGTCGGACGTGAGTGGAAGAAAATCCGTTAAATGGCTCTTCCTGTTTACGCTGTGATCAGCTGTGTTTGGACACAGCTGATCACGTGGTAAAGAGTCTCTGTCAGAGGCTCTTTACCCAGATTGGAGATGTGGTGTGTCAGACTGACACACCATATCAACGATCGCTGCGCGATCGCGGGTTATCCTGATCATGTCATATGATGTCCGGCTAGACGTCCATCTTGGACGTCACACTCCCCCCCATTGTTTGTGTTTTTAGTCCCCCCCTTCAATTTTTTTTCATTTGTGCTTCATTTTGTTAGGGTCTTTTATTTATTTATTTCATTTGTATGGGGTCAGCAGCAGAAACAGTGAGACAACAAAAGATGCTCTATATTTGTATTGGAGCACAGCATATTATTGTGGTGCAGTTTAGTCCATAAAAGCAGCACAGTTTCCACTGCACCCAAGTACCACTTGGCAGAGAGGCAGAATTAGATCCCATGCAGCTGTCAGGGGCAAGTAGAGTCCATCTCCACAGACCAAAGTCATGGCTGGAAAGCAGCATCTACAGGCAGGGCATGTGTTCTTTTATTTTCTGGCAGCAGTTATGCTACAGGAGTTGGTGGAGTGGGTAACCAAGCCTTCATCGACCTCCTCTTCTTTCCCAGGCACAAAATAGCTTTAAGTCAGTAGCAGCTGTGAAAGTGCCCTGTTCTGCCTACTTGTTAGATATTTAAGCTTTATCAACAGCTTTCTGCAAGTGGATACACACCAAATATCTGCATCTGAAGAATAGAGCATTGAGAGCATTGGGGAGGTGACAACAGGAAGGAAAACAAACTTGTACAGTGGTGTACAAAAATAAAAGCATCTAATGCCCTGTACACACGGTCGGACTTTCCGACGGAATATGTGCGATCAGAGCTTGTTGTCGGAGATTCCGACCGTGTGTGGGCTCCATCAGGCTTTTTCCATCGGAATTTCCGACACACAAAGTTTGAGAGCAGGCTATAAAATTTTCTGACACCAAAATCGGTTTGCATAAATTCTGACCATGTGTGGACAATTCCGACGCACAAAGTGCCATGCATGCTCAGAATAAATTAAGAGACAAAAGCTATTGGCTACTGCCCCGTTTATAGTCCCGACATACGTGTTTTACATCACCGCGTTCAGAACGATCGGATTTTCCGACAACTTTGTGCGACCATGTGTATGCAAAACAAGTTTGAGCCAACATCTGTCGGAAAAAATTCATAGATTTTGTTGTTGGAATGTCCGATCAATGTCCGATCGTGTGTACAGGCCTTAAGTGTACAAAAAAGGTGCATGTGAAGCACACACAAAAAGTGCACTTAAGGGTGTGTCTCTTGTCCACCCCCCCAAAGGAGTAGGACCTTACCGTGCCCACTGGGGCACAAGGCTCCTGACGGGCAAGGCTCAACTTCATACACCAAGCCAAAAGACCTGGCAGGCCCCTCAACACATGAAAAATATAGCGGGTGACTGATGCCAGCTATGGCCGCAGGATCCTGAAGAAAGGAGTCTCCTCCCCGGTAATATGGATGCATGGAGAGATTTAGGGAACTCTCTAATTTTTAAATAAACTTGAGCATATCCGTTATCTTGCCCTTTAATGTCACTCATGCGGATTGCGAACCTCTGGAGAGTGTTTCCTTTTCAATGGCAACCGACTCAGATTACCTACTCAGGCATTAAATTGATGGCTAAAGATGATGATTCTTCCTAAAATGTTATATTTTATTCAAATGCTTCCATTGAGGGTACCCAAGTCCTATTTTCGCTTAATGCATCATTCTTTTTTTAAGCCTCCCCATCTATCTTGTCAACTTCTTTGTCGCACTAAAAGTACTGGAGGCTTAGGACTGCCAGGCCTTTTCTTCCACTACCAGGCCAAGGCCTTTAACCATTTTAGCCCCGGACCATTTGGCTGGCCAAAGACTAGAGCACTTTTTGCGATCCGGCACTGCGTCGCTTTAACTGACAATTGCGCGACATGGCTCCCAAACAAAATTGACATCCTTTTTCCCCACAAATAGAGCTTTCTTATATATTCTTTACTTTTTGCTATAATAAATATCCCCAAAAGTATATAAAAAAGCATTTTTTCCCCTCATTTTAAGCCAATACGTATTCTTCTACATATTTTTGGTAAAAAAAAATTTGCAATAATCGTTTATTGATTGGTTTGCGCAAAAGTTATAGCGTCTACAAAATAGGGGATAGTTTTATGGCATTTTTATTAATAATTTTTTTTTACTAGAGTGGCAGCGATCAGATAATTTTTATCATGACTGCGACATTATGGAGGACAGATCGGCCACTTTTTGTGCTATTTTGGGACCATTCACATTTATACAGCGATCAGTGCGATTAAAAATGCATTGATTACTGTGTAAATGTGACTGGCAGTGAAGGGGTTAACCAGGAGGGGGTGCTGAAAGGGTTAAGTGTGTCCTAGGGATGTGTTCTAACTGTAGGGGGGATGGGCTATGTGTGCCACGACACTGATCTCCGCTCCCGATCACAGGGAGCTGTGATCAGTGTCCTGTCACTAGGAAGAATGGGGAAATACTTGTTTACATCAGCATTTCCCCATTCTTCCTCTCCGCGAGACAATCTCGGGTATCCCCGCGGACATCAAGTCCATGGAACCTATGATCACACTCACGAAGCTTGCAGCGGCGCGCGCGCCCACAATGCCGTGGAATTTGTATTTATTTTTACTAGTAATGGCGGCGATCAGTAACTTTTAGTGGGACTGTGACATTTCGGGGGACAAATCAGACACTAAGTGACACTTTTTGGGAACCAGTGACATCAATACAGTGATCAGTGCTAAAAATATGCACTTTCACTTACTAATGACACTGGCAGGTAAGGGGGTTAACATCAAACCCCCCTCCATTATTACAGACCCCCCTACCAGGACAAACCCCCACTCCATTATTACAGACCCCCCCCACCAGGACAATAGGGTACATAAAAACACCTGGCGGCAGCTGAAGAGGAGAGGACAATGTACAGCCGCGCCGCCCAGGTGGAAAACAGATCACAGCAGGCAGGAGTTAGACACAGAGAGGAGGAGGAGGAGAACATGTGTCAGGCACGGACCGCCCCCCAGTGATGTCACTACGCGGCTGGTCTCTGTCCACACAGACAGCCACTCCGATCTCTGGCTGCTCTCCTTCTCTCCATGGTGACGGGCGGAGAGAGCTGCCTCTGGACAAGAGGAGGAGGAGGAGGAGGGAGGGGAGCACTCTGGCGCTTCAGCGTCCCCACCTCTCTGGCGCCCGGGTGCACTGCACCCCATGCACCTACCTGGGATCTGCCCTGTGCGGGCCCCACTCAGGTGCGGGCCCCATAGCGCCCTTGTGGGTCGCTACAGCGGTAGTTCCACGACTGCTGCAGGTGTATCTTCTTGGTGCATATGGTTTAAATTGATTCACCTGCAGTAAATGTTTGGTGAAAGTCACATTCACGGCTCTAGAAATATGACAATCAAGTCAATTGATTATTTAGGTATTACATTAATAATTAATTGTTGTTATATTTTAAACTAGCCACGCATGTTTAAATGTCTGCTTCTACTATCTTGTCTAGATTTACTAAAATATGTAAGGTGAGGGTTTACCAAATTAATATATTAAATATGATACAAAATAGTTAAACATTTGCATTAGTTAGCTGTTTACTAATCAAAGAGATGGAACAATCCCATCACAATAGGTTAGGTCAAATGAACTAACATTTTATGCACCCCATAGGTATTCCTCATTCCTTTTAGTGCTGTTTATCAAACATTACTGAACATATTGAACAGTGTTTACTGAGTTGCATATTTTATAAACCTCTAAACACTTACCAAAAATGCATTAGCACCTAAGAAGTATATCTAAGGGTTGCATTATATTATTACTATAGTAAACTAGTTCCCACCTGATCTATAGCAAAATGACAGCTGAGGGGGGGCATTTGCCAATCCAGGTGAATGTCATATGATGTCCTCCCAGATGAGGCCCCGCTGCAACTGATCAGTATATCAGCCTGCTGCTGGTACCATGTGATCACTGTGACCAATCACAGCAGATCACATAACAATTGTAAACAATGGAAGACTTCCTTTCATGCCATCCATTGTGCACAATTGTGTTGCTAGCTGTGATTGGTTGCAGTAACCATATGGCACAGACAAGGCCAATCACAGCCCATCTGTACCATGTGATTAGATGTGACCAATCACAGCTAATTACAACAAAACACATTGAATTAATCTGTTTCGTGCAGTAAAAATGGTTTCACTAGTAAAATCAATTATTACCCAGAAAAAAATCCTGATCACTTCCCCAGAGTAGTAAAATTCACTGTATTGCTCTGGTCACAGTGCGTTAAAAAAAAAGTAATAAAAACAATAAAAAAAAAGAAAAAAAATATTATTTTTTGTACATACTGTCACCAGCCAGTGTCCCTGTTTACCACCACACCCATTATATGATAACGCTGTACTACACTGGCGACAGTATGTAAAAAAACATTTTTTTTAAATTTCTTAATTTTCCAAAAAATTGTGACAAAAAATTACAACTTCAAAAAAACTTGCCATGCCTTTTATTAAATACCTTGGACTTTCCACTTTCCAAAAATAGGTAATTTGGGGGATTTTTGTATGTCCTGGTGTTTTCAGACCTCAAGAAATGAGATCTGTCAATACATCAGGATTTAAGATATATGCCATAGCATGTGGAGTCCTACAGACAAAATAATATACACTGATCTGGGTCATTTCAGTTATTTGCAAAATTTTATAACATAAATTAAGAAAAATGCCTTTTTTCAAAATGTTCTGTCTTTAGTTTATTTAGCAAAAAATAAAACCCAGTGGTGATTAAATAACACTATAAGAAAGCCCTATTTGTGTGAAAAAAAAAAAGATTAAAAAAAACGTCATATAGCTATAGTGTTGCATGACTGCCCATTGTCATTCAAAATGTGACAGCACTGAAAGCTGAAAGCTGCACATTGGCCTAGGTAGGAAGGGGATAAAAGAACTCAATCAATACTTCAGTTTATAATTGCAGTTTTGATTCGTGCTAGCTGAAATTTAGCTCATTAGGACACATTTACTGCACTTAAAGCTACTCTGTCAGCAAACAGAAATTTCAAGTATTTAAATTCCAGCATTTTTCATTTCCATAAACAATTTACTTTCAATGTACCTTTGAATTTGTTAGCAAATTTGACTTTTATAGGTAGAGTCAATTCCCTAGTACAGCACTTTTCATCCTTGCATGTAATAATGTTCTTTTTTGGAAGTGTCCAATTACTTTTTTCTGCAGGCCCATCTCTGCCCCACCTCTTTTTTTTTTTTTTTTTAAGATACACGTATTGGACTTTAAAACAGAGATTTACAAAAAAAAAAAACACTGCACAGCACGACACCATACAGTTCCAGTGTACATAAAATAAACTACATAAAATCCAGTGTACATCAATAAAGATTATTAATAAAGAAACATTGTCTCACATGTAACATGGTATTATTTACCAGCAATGTCACATAGAAGACTCTTTAGTATCAGGAACACCATCTACCATAACTAAGTTCATAAAAAGAACATCATTAACCACTTGCTTACTGGGCTTCTAAACCCCTCTTCTGCCCAGACCAATTTTCAGCTTTTAGTGCTGTCACTCTTTGAATGATAATTGCACGGTCATACAACACTGTACCCAAATGAAATTTTTATCATTTTTTTCTCACAAATAGAGCTTTCTTTTGGTGGTATTTGATCACCTCTGGGTTTTTTATTTTTTTGTTAAAACAATTAAAAAAGCCCATTAAAAAAAAAATACAAAACCGTTTTATATTTTGTTAATTTTGCAAACAGGTATTTTTTCTCCTTCATTGATGTACGCTGATGAGGCTACACTGATGGGCACTGATAGGCTGCATTGATGGGCACTGATAAGGCGGCACTGATGGGCACTGATAGGCGGCACTGATGAGGTGGCACTGGTGGGCATTGATAGGTGGCATTGGTGGGCACTGAGATGTGACAATGATGGGCGGCACTGATGGCCATTGATAGGTGGCACTGAAGGGCACTAATAGGTGGCACTGGTAGCTGGCACTGATGGGTGGCAGTAATGGGCACTGATAGGCAGGACTGGTAGGTGGCACTGATGAGGCACCGATTGGCACCACTGGTGGGCATTGATAGGTGGCACTCATGGGCATTGATAGGTGGCACTGATTGCTGGCACATTTATGTACTGTTGGGCACTGATTCATGGCGCTGTGGGCACTGGCTCGTGGCACTGGCAGGTGGTACTGGTGGGCACATATGAGGCCGCTTCACCACTTCCTCTTTGGGACCGATGTCCCTTCAACAGAAGCCGGTGATCGGCTTTTTTCTCCTCACGCTGTCAGATTACCAATCTTCTGTTTACATCACGTGATCAGCTGTCATTGGCTGACAGCTCATCATGTGGTAAGGGGCCGGGATCGACCCCTTATGCCGCGTACACACGGTCGGACTTTCTAGAAAGCTAGGTCCGACGTACTTGCCGCCAGACTTCCGGCGGACTACCGCCGGACTTTCTGAACGGCCGGACTTGCCTACACACGGCCGGACTTTCCGGAATCCGGTCTTCCCGACGGACTTCCGCCGGACTTTCAGAATGAACGGACTTTCCCACACACGGACAAGTCCGTTCATTTTGAACGTGACTTTGGTACGACGGGACTAGAAAAGGAATTCAATCTCGCCGCTTTTTTTGGCGAGATTGAAACCTTGCGAGCCCCGTCGCAGGCCCTTAGGTCTGGTATGGATTATAAAGGGGAACCCCTACGCCGAAAAAACGGCGTGGGGTCCCCCTAAAATCCATACCAGACCCCGATCCGAGCACGCAGCCTGGCCGGTCAGGAAAGGGGGTGGGGACGAGCGAGCGCCCCCCCCCCTCCTGAACCGTACCAGGCCGCATGCCCTCAACATGGGGGGTGGGTGCTTTGGGGGAGGGGGGCGCCCTGCGCCCCCCCCCCCCAAAGCACCTTGTCCCCATGTTGATGAGGACAAGGGCCTCTTCCCGACAACCCTGGCCGTTGGTTGTCGGGGTCTGCGGGCGGGGGCTTATCGGAATCTGGGAGCCCCCTTTAATAAGGGGGCCCCCAGATCCCGGCCCCCCACCCTATGTAAATGAGTATGGGGTACATGGTACCCCTACCCATTTACCTAGGTAAAAAGTGTCAGTAATAAAACACAACACAGGTTTTTAAAATAATTTATTAAACAGCTCCGGGGGGGGGGGGTCTTCTTCCGTCTTCGGGGGTCCCTCCGGTTCATCTTCTCCCGGCGTCCGGTTGGTTCTTCTCCGCTCTCCGGCCTCTTCTCCCGGTGTCGCAGGTCTTCGGCCGGCCCCTCCGCTGTCTTCATGTAGCTCTATTGCGAGCGGAGGTCCGGACTTCTTGGCTTCTTGGCTTCTTGGCTTCTCTTCTCTTCTCTTCCCCCAGATGTTGACACGACGCTCTCTCCGGCTGGACTGGTCTCTGAGGGCTGCGTTGTGACTTATATAGGCGGAGACCCCGCCCCCATATGATGTCACAGTCCCTGGGCATGCTGGGACTGTGACGTTTTAGGGGGCGTGGTCGACCACGCCCCCTAAAACGTCACAGTCCCAGCATGCCCAGGGACTGTGACATCATATGGGGGCGGGGTCTCCGCCTATATAAGTCACAACGCAGCCCTCAGAGACCAGTCCAGCCGGAGAGAGCGTCGTGTCAACATCTGGGGGAAGAGAAGAGAAGAGAAGCCAAGAAGCCAAGAAGCCAAGAAGTCCGGACCTCCGCTCGCAATAGAGCTACATGAAGACAGCGGAGGGGCCGGCCGAAGACCTGCGACACCGGGAGAAGAGGCCGGAGAGCGGAGAAGAACCAACCGGACGCCGGGAGAAGATGAACCGGAGGGACCCCCGAAGACGGAAGAAGACCCCCCCCCCCCGGAGCTGTTTAATAAATTATTTTAAAAACCTGTGTTGTGTTTTATTACTGACACTTTTTACCTAGGTAAATGGGTAGGGGTACCATGTACCCCATACTCATTTACATAGGGTGGGGGGCCGGGATCTGGGGGCCCCCTTATTAAAGGGGGCTCCCAGATTCCGATAAGCCCCCGCCCGCAGACCCCGACAACCAACGGCCAGGGTTGTCGGGAAGAGGCCCTTGTCCTCATCAACATGGGGACAAGGTGCTTTGGGGGGGGGGGCGCAGGGCGCCCCCCTCCCCCAAAGCACCCACCCCCCATGTTGAGGGCATGCGGCCTGGTACGGTTCAGGAGGGGGGGGGGCGCTCGCTCGTCCCCACCCCCTTTCCTGACCGGCCAGGCTGCGTGCTCGGATCGGGGTCTGGTATGGATTTTAGGGGGACCCCACGCCGTTTTTTCGGCGTAGGGGTTCCCCTTTATAATCCATACCAGACCTAAGGGCCTGGTATGCCCCGCGCTCGCCGCAATAGGAAGATTTGTTTTTCCTATTGCAGCGAGTGCGAGATGCAGTAACCTGCCCCTCCGTCGTATCTGGTCCTTCGGACTAGCATACAGACGAACGGGCTTTCCGTCAGGAACTGAGTCCGGCGGAGGTACGACGTAAAGATTTGAAGCAGGCTTCAAATCTAAAGTACGTCGGATTTCCGCAAAAATCCGACCGAAACGGTCCGTCGGAAGTCCGATGGAGACCACACACGGTCGGACTTTCCGCGGGACTTTGTCCGGCGGCGTCCGTCGGACTTTTGCAGGTGAAAAGTCCGACCGTGTGTACGCGGCATTACTCCGATCTGTGATAACCTGAGTCTCATTGACTCAGTGATCACAGCATGTGTTGTGCGTGCCCTGCAGGGGGCGTGCTGGAGCGTGCAAAGGGGAGGACATCTATTGATGGCCTCCCAGCAAAGCAGATCCACGTTGTAGCTGTCATTAGGCTTTAGCACGGATCTGAAGGGGTTAAGGCTGTTGTAAAATAAGGGCTTGAGTAAAGGGATTAGAAAGCCATTTACCCCAGATTTTGTAAAAAAAATTTTTTTTTCTCCAATGTTCAAAGGTAAGTTTATACAGGGGTAAGGAATCATTGACAAGTTTTAACCAATGAGCTAACAGTTTATATCAACCCTTTGCAAGATAGTACCTCTTAATTTCCTGCATAACCTTTTATGTAGCTGCTGGGAGACAGAGACTGTCATTTGAGTGATATTTCTGAGCCTGATGGGGCTGCTGACATTACATCCATGATGTCGTTACCCAGTAGCAGCCTCAGGGCTTTTGGAGGTCTACACAAGGGAGGCTTTCACAGTTAAATAACATGGGAAGAGTGATATTGAAACAAATGGTCTTGCAACAGGTTCTCTTTAAGAGGGGCTTTGAAAACCATGGGCATATTTGACCTGTAGTTTTCACTTCCTGGATTTGCAAAATTTCCTTAGAATTAAGATTTTTTTAGTCATTTTTGAAATAATTACAGTTATATAAATAGACTTACATCTCTATCCAGTACTCTCCCAGTGCTGTTAAGATATAACTTCTGAGTAACTGGATCCAGTATCACCCAGTAGTCTGCATTTTCTTTCAAAGTTAGCATTATAGTAGGATTAGGTCCACCAGCAGTCCCTGTAATTTGCATATTGTCCACTATGATTGTTCCTGTTGTGACAAAAAATACAACATTGTTCAGTACATACATTTTCATATTTGTATTTGGTTTTTCAAATCAAATATTAACATACAGCTGTGTTAAATTTACTCTTTTTAAAAGTCTGCAAATAATGCATACTATATTTAATATAATTCTGCATTAATACATTCCTAACATTTAACAATATAAAGTAACAGTTTTTTATTTAAATGTGCCTTTAGTGTAAGGAAAAATCTATTGTCAGCGGTTGATAGGTGGGTGGATGATGTCATGATCTCTGCCTCAGTCAATGAGAGGAATCTTTGCATTCATTCAGAACTCACAAAGCTTCCTGTGAATGGCTGAAAAATGTGGGAGAGTAGGGGGGGGGAGTTCCTGTCCTGCTGCCAGAACATAGCGCTGCACTGTATACTGTATGTAGTTAAGGCTACATACAGTTCTCATGATTTTGTGCTACAATTAGCTTTGTTATATACAGCAGCTGCACCCCAATCTGATTCATCTCAGTTCCTAAAAAAACTTTTTTTCAGGTAGCTTCAGCAGTGACACATGTTTTTTTCATCAAACAGTAAAAAGCCAGCTTTGCTTGGCAGATAGAAAATGGGGAGTTGTTCAATGGGGCTTTCCCTGTTCTCGCTTATGTAAAACTGTCTGGCCGCCTGTCATTTACTATCAAACTCTTATTTAGAACTAAGAGACTTCAAATGATATAGCATTAAAAATTTACCGATGCTGGTCAATTTTACAGTAAGAGAGAATTGGTTAAAGTATACTACAGAAAAAGAGTTGGAAAGAAAGAAGTGTGGTTTAGTAGCACACTGGTCTTGCATTTAGTTTTTTTTTTTTTTTTTTTTTTTTAAATGATACAGCAACATACTGCAAAAAAAGGCAGCTACATTACCAGATGGTCAGTAACAAATAAATTGTGCACTCTAAGCATCCCGAATTCAAAGAAGGTCCTACCATCACAAAATTAAAAAGTAATGAAAACTCCAAACACCACCCCTAAAACAAAAGCCTTTTTTTTATTTGATGGGAAGCTTTGCTGCAAAAAAGAAATATAGGCTCTACCAACTTTAAATTAAAACTAGAGAAATTCCCCCAAAACACCACTAGTTAAAAGTGACCGCTGACCACAAAACATCCACAAATTAAAATTGAAAAAAAAACCTCACTAAAAATAAAAAAATGGCAGCAAAGTTGTGGACTGTGCACAGTGCTAGCAATCAGAATTTAAGTACACTGAGGGTAGCGGCAAACTGCACCTCATCCCTATGCATCATTCATCTGACATGCACTTACATCTATTTTTTTATTTTTATTTTTTGCAGCAACCTATGGAAAGCTTACAGTCAGACAGAGTAGGCACATTACATTTTAAAAAAATACACTTACATTTTCTCTAATAAATCACCCCACACCTTATATCAGCTAGAAAGCCGTCTTTTTCTTTGATGCCCTAAACTGCAACTCCAGACATTTGTATTATGATTTGGATAGAGTGCAGAAGGGCTAGTACTTTTACAATTTAATACTTCTGTTTATATGTCTGGAAGTGAGCTGAATCTCTCCAATGGGTACCTAGCATTTGGTATTTTAATTAGAAGAGCAGGGAAGGGTTTGAACATCTTAGTGACCAATTAAAAAAATTAAAAACAGCAGCGACCTAATTGCTTAGGCGACATAACACCTTTCAGGATACTGTTTTAAAATCATGAACTGTAGATGACATTAAATATAACTAAAACAAGTCTCTTCTAAAGGAAAGGTGAGCTGCAATTACTGACCTCTCCTTTAAGAATGCTATTTCAGTACCTTCAGAGGGTCAGCATGAAAGTCAGCAAACTAAAACTTTCAGAAAGTAGTCAGCAATGGTAATGTGCATATTTATCTTATAGTTTTCCTTTAATTGCAATTAACATTTCTATTTCTTGCAATTAAAGCAAAAACATTATACAAATACGCAACCCACCTGCCTTTTAAACTATGAGTTTATGCCCACTGTTGCCTTATGAGAAGTTTATGTGTAATCTCCACTAGCAACTGTAAATACATTTTTATATGTATATTTTTAGTGGTATGAGATATTGGATTTTGTTTTACTAATGGTTTAATATAGTGATATGTACACATATGGAAACAAGATTTGCAGGCTTTAGTTTGAGAACCTAATTGATTTACTAGTTCCTTTTGAAGTGTAGGAATGTTAGGGTTGTGGGCCACAGGAGATGCTCTGCTATTTACCCATCATAAACTATGCGAGAAAGGACAACACCTAAACTAAGTTCCTTATCGCAGCCTATACAGGGCCCAAGTAATTATCTTGACCAGGCCGTTTGAATCCCTTTGTTAACTAACACTATATCCACTTTAAAGGGCGTGCTCTTTGATGTTGCAGAGAATATGGCCATCTGTTCAGGAGTGGACAGTTTGCCCAGGATATGACCTTGCATAACTAATGCCCCATTCTAGAGAAGGCGATGACCTGGAATAATTCATTTTCTCCCCAAGAGAGGATGTGCTAGTGAGGGGCTGAGTTATGCTACATCTAGGGTGTGGGAAAATTGTCCAATCCTGGATGAGATATACCCAGAGGGAGGAGAGTGGTTATATAGTTCCAATGCAAGTCTATGAGAGATAGATGTATATTAGTTTAAGTCTTAAACATAGATGGAGGGAGAGAAGACCCAAACCCTACAGAGGGTTCCCATACCAAACCACTGGTAAATATCAGGACCACTTCTAGCACTTTTATGTATACATGCTTGCCCTTTGTATTGTCTGTCTTGCTGTTTGTAGATTAATGTTTTGAGTATTATACTCTATATTCCTTCATGTAAACCATCATTTTTTACCCTTTTTCTGTACACTAGATAGATTGCTGTGTATTAGTTTAGGCCTCCTTACTACTTACCAATGCATTTCTGCTGTTGTGTTAAAGCTTTCACTCATTGTCAAAGAACTCTTATTAACCCAAATCTGAAATATATTAAATCTCAAAATATAAAACTTTCAGGTAACACCCACCCTCTTTACCACAGATGCTGAATACAGTATATCTCATGAGGTTGAAATGCCCAGAAAGATCAATTTTAATTGAAGAATGTTCTTTCTAAAATGTTTACCATGCCTACACTTCAAGCGAATGAGAAATCGTACTTTACCATCTAAATCTATAAATTTCCAATACTAATTGTGAATTTCTTTTCTCATTATAGACACTAGCAGAATGTTTATTTTTAGTATTGCTATAGTTCCTCTTTTGGTGAACATAAAGTAGTGTTCTAAAGTTTAACAAAAAATATATTTTGCAAACTTGTACAGTATCAGGTGTATAACGTAATGCATGGTTCATCCCCAAACTTTGATCTAAATATATGCAGGATAATCATATTCACCACTTGTAAATAGAGTTCAACATATATACATAGTCTAGTCAGTGTTGAAATACTCTTTGTGCAAATGGGTATGGGCTACCCCCATGCAATAACCATTACATGTACAGTGGCTTAAAATGATGTTGGTATCTGCTACATGTTGTTCGAAAAGTTTCAAGGAGGTTCTGTGTTCAGGTTTGACTTGAAACAGATGATTTGTATTGACAACTGTTCTCTTATATTGACCTTGAACTGTTTAATGGATTTTGTTTCCCCCTGTTTCCATTGTAACCAACTCAAATCTTTTAATCAAATTTGATAACTGCCACCCTTCCTGACAATTGAAGGGCTCACAGCAATGATGAGGCAGTTACAGTTTTACTAACTTTTGACAAACTAGAAAAAAAGTAATATTTTTTTCTTCAATTTGAGTTTGCTGTGTTTACACCCACTTTTTGACCATGTATTAATACATGATTAAACACTTTTAGCATACAAAGTAAACATTGTTTCTTTTAACAACTTGAAGATATATTAAATCCCTTTTCTGCCCAGTTCTTTTTTTAAAACTATACCAAAATATATGTTTCTTTTGTTTAAAAAAGTGTATAATTATTTATTTTTTTAGAGTTTATAAACTATGGTATATACAGTATATTTGAAATGTATCAATCCTGATGTTTGGACTGCCTATCTCCTTTCTTGATGCCTAAAATGCCTAAACACCCCCCTTCCTAAATAACATGTTGGAAGTAGACACGCCAAGGTATTTAGTAAGAAGCAAGGTGAGTTATAAGTAAATCAGTTTTGATTTTATTTCACAAAGTTGCAACTTTAACAAGTTATTTCTCTCTCATGGCAAAGACATACTTACAAATAAACCTCAAGTGGTATCCTTAAGTATGAGAATACCACGTGTGAGATGTTTCCACTGCCTAGATGCATAGAAAGGCCCAAATCCAAGCAGCATCTTCAGACATTTAAGAGGCATAATTAATGCATTTGGTTTCCTGACTACATATCACATTTTGCAAACTAGACCCCAAACATAGTTGCAACATGTTTTTTGGAAAATGAAAAAATAAAAAATTTTATTTTAATTTTTTTATTTTATTTTTTTACACACAGCTGTCAATTAATAAGATATTTCTCCCACACAGCATGGGCATACGTATAATGACAACCCAAAAGTGGCCCAAAATCCAAGAAGCACCTTTAAGCTTTCAAAGGGAATAAATTGGACATTTAATTTTTAATTTCTAATAAGTTGTTAGAAAATGAGGAAAGAAAATTAAAATGTATTTTATACACAAAGTTGTCAATTAATACGCTATTTCTAACACACAGCATGGACAACACTCCCAATTACTTCCCAAAACACACCCTTCCACTTCTCCTGAGTATAGGAGTACCACTTATGTAAGACTTTTTTGCTAGGAGCCCAAAATCCAAGTAGCCCTTTCAGGCTTTCAAGGGGCATAGGTCACAGGGCCCTGAGACACTACCCAGTGAAAACACCTACAAAATGATTACATTTTGGGAGAAAACACCCTAAATTTTTTTAAGAGGCATTGGGAGTCTTTTGAAGATTTTTTTTGTCACAAGATTTTTAAAAGTAAGGAAAGGATATGACATTTTTTTTTTTTTTAACAACGTTTTCAATTTGACAAGATATATTTCTCACACACAGCATAGGTATACACCCCAAAACACATTCTGCTGCTCCTGTGTATGGGGATACTGCATGTGTGAGATTTTTTCAATTTTTGGACTGATTATGCATTGGACATTGCATCTTGTGCATAACAAAAATCAACTTGGTATCAAAAACAGTGTCATGTAATGCTCAGTCTACCTCGTCTATGTAAGATAGCTTCTTGCTGTCACTGGTTCCCAAAGAAGATGTGGGTGCACTGATGCCAGGGGAATTCAAGCCACTTAAGCAGTGTAATGGGGATATCAGTGGCACTACTGGCCATATTTGAGCAATGACTTTAACCAAATATGGCCATGGCCTAATTTGGTCAATGAAGTCACCATCATCCCCCCTTCTCTTATATAGATGATGACAGCTCCAGGAGCTGTCATTTGGCTATTAATACTGTTGGATCAGTCATGTGAATTGAATAGTCATTTGTTTTTTCAGTGAGTGTCGGGCATCATGATTGACAATGGACTTACAATAAGAGATTTTGGGGTATTTACACCCCTGTTATTATCAGACCCTCACAATCACCAGCCAGGGTTGTGGGACGAGGCCCCATATTGGGGGCATGTGGCATGGTATGGTTTATGAGGTGTGGTGTACACTTGTCTCCCAATAACCTTGAAAGCAGGTTGTGTGGTGGGATTAAGGGTCTGGTATGGATTTTCTGAAGGACCTCACACTTTTTTTACTCAAAAGGGCCTGATAAGTATTTTAGGAGAAAACTACGCATTTTTTTCCCCATTTAATTATCTTTTCATTCTTCCTGTGGGATGTATTATTACAAAGAAAAAAAATCAAAATACAGTTTAAAATTTCCAGCAAGTGACATGTCACTGCCAGCTTCTTTCTTTAAAAATACTAATATTACTAATAAATCACTGATAGTGAGTATCAAGGCTGCTTACCAGATAAAATTGACCCTCAAAACCTGAGCGGTCAGACAGCATACTGAAGAAATCATTGTGATTTTTTTCATAAGCATACACTATGAGGCTGTATTTACACGTTCTATTAAGGGAGCATTTATTTGAAATCCTGGAGAAGATAAATTGTGGGGAAAGGTTAATGTGAGGGTGCCTCAGACATTATGTTGGATATCTATGGTTGTTTGAAAAGTGCTGTCTGAGCGCTCAGCTTTTCTGATCCTCACACCTTTGATGCCTTTTGCAAGAATATTTCGGCACAGACTATTACTTTAGAAACTTTCTCTCGATTTGGATTTGGTTTCTTTCGATATTTCCTATAATCTTTATTTTGTCTATGGATGGACCTCATTTATATAAATTTTCATCTACACATGATTTTTCACCAATTTGAGTGTTTTTTTATTTTTTATGTCATGCATGTTTTTTTTTTATTCATTATACAGTATGTTTAGTGCAGCATTTATTAACATGAGTTCTTTTTGATTTGGAGTCAGCAAATTGTGCCAGCTGCTTTATAACGTTACATTTTTGTTTCTTGCGAGTCTAATGCCTTGTACACACGATCAGACTTTCCGCCAACAAAACCATGGAATTTTGTCCAAAGGGTGTTGGCTCAAACTTGTCTTGCATACACACGGTCACACAAATGTTGGCCACAATTACGAATGTATTGACGTACTAGATGTACTACGTGGTTTTTCACCTCTTTAGTGTCACCGTTTGGACTCCTTCTGGTAATTCTGTGTTTGTAGAAGTTTGGTGAGTGTTGATTAGCGCTTTTCTTTACGCATTTTTCATGTAGCGCTTTTAATTTTATGCTTTTCAGTACATTTCTGAACGGCCGTTCTTCAACCAGACATGTTGCGGAATCGGAGGAGATAACGTGTTATTTATTATTGGCCTTGGAGTTATTGCTTTGATATTTTTTTGGTTGAATAATGATTTGATTTGGTATATTTTCTATATTTTTGGATACATAGAATGCACTTTTTGGTTAAGTTCTATTGGCAGATAGCAGTTTTTTTTTTTTTTTTAATGCACAATAAAAAAAATTGTGGAGAATAATACTTGGTATGTATTTTACTTCAAAATGACAGTTTGGGAGTAGGCAGTTACATTTTAAAAAATACAATGTAAAATTGACAAGGGACATCAACATAGTTGTATCTTTAATCTTAAAAACTATGGGATAATGATGTTGTGGTAACTTGCACAAATAAAAAATCAAAAAACAAACACATAATATTATTTTTGATATCACTAGAAAAAAAAAAGCCTTTGAAAATTTGTTTGCAATAACTCCTTCAGTATCACCAGCAAAGCAGCTATATCACTGATCCCATTAAAGAAGAAGAGAATTGTGCGCTGCATTTGGAGAGTTCATAATTTGCCACGTCACGAATGTTATTTCTCCATTACGAATGCTAGTTTACAAGACCGACTGCTTCTGGCTCGTCCTTGCTTCTGAGCATGCGTGTTTGTACTTTGGACTTTTGTCCGACAGACTTGTGTACCACAAATGTAACACACATTTGTTGGCGGAAAATTTGAAAACATGCTAGCCAACATTTGTTGGCGGAAAGTCCGACAACAATTGTCCGATGGAGCATACACATGGTCAGATTTTCCACCTGACATCCAACATTTTCCGTCGGAAAATCCGATCGTGTGTACGGGGCTTTAGACTGGCCATACATGGTTGAATTTCGAATGAATTTTCTTATGAAAAATTAGAAACTTTGTGCGTTTTGTGATCCGATTTCAAAATTTGACCAACCAAGCTTTCAATTTCACCTCCTGTTGCTACAGAAAATAAATTTTGTGGCTGGGAATATTCTTTTCTTTCTGGGAATTTTCATTTCTTACAAATGCGCATTTCTTTTTCGACTACATTTCTCGCACAATTCTCCCATCAAATTTCCAACATGCCTGATTACTCAAATTCAATGGCCGCATGGAAATCATCTGTTGCTGCAGCCCACTAATGGTGCGAAATGCAAAGGTTTTCGAAAGAAAATGCCTAAGCTCAGGTGTCACTGTTTACATTTTAAGATAGAGCATAACACACTGTAACCCCAACAGCATAAACACTGCTCTCCTCATAAGATAAGCCGCAGCAAGTGACATGGGTGGATATAAATTTTGGATAGAGGCTAAGTCATTTGAGAGCTCTTGCAATGAGGGGCTCAGCCTAGGCCTTGAGATTAAAGACTTAAGTTCATAAGCAGATCTCCTCTCATGAACAAGTAACTTAGTAACAAGTAAGTTACCCATCTACTGGCTAGGTTGGGACCCTTGAGGACATTGATGTGCGTAAATGTATATGTCTATGATGTAAGTGGTTATAGTCCTGCACCCAGTGGGGTCGGTTGGAAGGTAGTAGGGATATTTCACTAAGCTAAAATAATGTGGATAGTGAAGCAGAAGGGAAAGACCAGCTTCTGCCTAGTCCAGCAGAACAGTAGAGCGTTAGGGCAATTGTGTGTACTGAAAGTAAAGCACAAATCCCTTGAAAGATTAACAATATATTCAATGTCCAGAATAACTGTGGATCAAAGACCCTCTCCCTTAGAGTCTCCTCAGCAACCATCTGAGTCATTGGAGGGGTCCCTCTATTGTGTCCTTCAGCTGTCTGTTGGGAAGAAGGGTATAGGCTGTAATGGTAAAACACCTTGCTCATTCATATAGCAGGCCTGGGCAGAGGACAGTTCAGATCACTAGGCACTGCAGTACCTGGCTGAATCCCACAGCAGTGAGTTGACAGTTTCAGGTTATCACCTGAGCAACAGGCAGTGCTGAACTCCATCCAGCTCAGTCCAGCAATCTGTGGAGGTTACCGGTGGCTCTCAGTAAGGTATCTCCTGTCAGCTATTTCCAGGAGCTGACCAGGAACAGCACTTCTCACTCCTCTCCAGTCAATGGCAATCTCTAACTCCCCAGCTCTTTCTCTGAACTTTCCATTTATACCCCCCTTGTTTGCTTCTCCAACTCCAAGAAACCTTTGGGTCTTTTAATTTCACCCATCAAAAATGCTTGATCTGATTGTAGCCGTATTAGTGCAATTGTGACAGAGAAAATTGAGTATTGTCCGTGGTTTCCTTACACATTATGCTAAAGTTTTACGACCGCTCTGTGATTAGTATCCCCCCCCCTAGCTCTCCCTCTGTCTTATCTCACTAACTCTGCTGCTATCTTTATTACCATTGATTTGTATGTGTTTGGTTTTCTCTTTTTTTTTTTTTCTTTTAACATTCTGCTTAAAAATTTGTGAATCAGTACTGCTTGGACCTTGAAGAAGGGGACATACCCCGAAATCTTGTCCTGAAAAATTGTATGTTAGTGCAAATAAAAAAAGTATCACGGACAGTACTCAATTCACCCATCAAAAAAGAATGGCTCTGCTTGTTGTTCAGACTACATTTCCCAGCATTCTGTGTTCTAAATTCAAAGCTCAACAATAAACATATCCACTGTTGTCACCTTGTGGAAGAAAAGGAGAGGCATAATACAGTAAAGCCTCCTACACACAATCAGATTTTCAGACAACCAAACGTCAGTTTTTTGTTGCATGCTAGTCTCATATCAAAAGTGAAGAGGTCACTCACCATACGAAAAAATTCTCGTATGACAGAATACAATTTCAAAAGTCAGGTAATGTGTTGACTAGTTTTTTTATGTATTCTTTAGTTTCAGAGCATGCATAGTCTTGCGCTTGCGATTTTTTCCGTCCGAATACCGTACTAATAAAACGAAAAGCGGGCATTAAGTTCACATACGACCGAAATTTTATAGTCTGCATATTCAGCTTTTGTCTGAGGAAAAATCGTAATTGGCTGTCGACAGCACCATACTAACAAACCGAAAATCGGCAGATTGTTTGTCGGACAAAATTTTACTTCCAATTTTCATATCATTCGTACAGGCCTTACAGTAGTTCTGGTTACTTGTCTATTGACCTATTATTTTTTTCCCAAGTGTTTTGGAATAGCTATCAACAAAGTATCAAACATCTCTATTTACCATAATATGGTCATTTTGCACAGGACAACATTTTTCACAACATTATGATAATAAAAGCTTGGTAAGCTTTGAGCCGTATTTACTAAATCATTTTCACACAATAAAATGATTCAATCACATGAAAAGCAAATTATTATTTACTTATTTAATTTAATTGCTTATTGTATGAACATTCTCAAATTCAATAGTAAATCAGCCATGTGTCTCCGATAAGTGCACTTTGAGCCTGAGCAATATATTAATGTGGAAAATAGTATTTCATCTAGTTATAGAGCAACTAGTGATGTATGATTCATCACAAAATGTCTAGGTCATCTGAGTAATGCAACAAGAATGTACACATTTAATAAACCCAATTAGATGATTTATTTAGTACAGATGAATACAGAGAAAGACAAACTGAGTGATGGAAAAACATGGAAAATGTATCATATTAGTGCAATATATGCAACCTAATTAGCAAACAATAAAAATAACAGGTGTGCTAATTTGTCACAATTTTTTTTTTCTGTTTAATGTCACCATCATTAGCATAACAACTGTAGAGGGTATGGAATTTACATTAATGAGTTAATAAATGAGTTGAAAGAAAATAAAACGGGAGTATGTCATCATGCTGTTATCTCTGACAATTTAGTGCAAGATAATGATTAATGAACCAGTCTGTATAAATCTGACAGCAGAGAGGAACTATAGAAATACTCATCTCTTATCAATAATATTCTAATTATCACAGAAACAATTTTTATCTATTTAGCAAGCATCCAAACATGTTAGAAGTTGTTCTGCAGCTTTGTTTTTATGGAATTTATTGATTTGCTTTACAATAAATAGGCAGCATGGATTATTTTTAAATTTCATTGTGCTCGGAAGCAACAAACTGTGGAAACAAGAGTAAAAGTCTAATGCCCTGTACACACGGTCGGACTTTCCGACGGAAAATGTGCGATTGGAGCTTGTTGTCGGAAATTCCGACTGTGTGTGGGCTCCATCGGACATTTTCCATCTGATTTTCCGACACACAAAGTTTGAGCGCAGGCTATAAAATTTTCCGACAACAAAATCCGATCATGTCAATTCCGAGACGGAACAGCGCACTCTCTTCTTCTTTATAATGCTAGAAGAATGAAGTAGTTTTGCTTCTCATATTCACACAGACTTCTCACAAACTTCTTTCTTTATTATTTATCGTGATTTCCTCAATATATTTTGATTTGTCACATCTGACAAAAAATATAATTATTATTTTTTTGGTTTGTCTTTTTTTCAAGGCTGATTTTTTGGGGGTTTTATTTTTTTTTTACTCCAGAATATTTTTGTGTGTGTTTTGTGTGTCAAGTTACCACAACACCATTATTATCTTGTATTATTTAATCTCAAGGAGATTGCTTGGTGTTGGTGTCTCTTGTTAATTTCACATTGTATTTTTGAAATGTACCTGCCTCCTCACAAACAAACTGTCCTTTTTGAAGGAAAACACACATAGGCGGAGTATAATTGAAACAAAAATTCCTTTATTAAGGGCTCAGAACCAAACAAAGAGGGAGGAAACGCTGGATAAACATCATAAATTAGAGAAGCCTTTGACCCGCAGGGCACACATCAATTATTTTACAACAAAATTGGTGGCCTGAGGAGTCCATATATAAGGGAGTGCAGTCTGGTCCAGAAGTCCAAGAGATCCTGAAAGCAGCAGATGACATCTGTGTTCCCAGGCTGTGGTCATACAAGCATCTTTTGCCAGACCAGACTGAACCTAGGGCCATCACTCTCTGGTCTTCCTTCCAGGCTTCCTTCCCGGCTGTGGCTCTGGTGTTGGAGGTGTGGCAGGAGGATGAGTAGGACGAGGACCTGGAGGAGGAGGAGGACCTGGAGGAGGAGGAGGGAGGAGGAGAACTATGGGTGAGCTGACAAATGTGGGTTGCACATGTGATTTGGCCCCTCAACCCCTTATTTGGAGCTTCCAAAATTAAAAACTCACATAGGAGTTGTTGGCCCTCCTCCATCTGCATCATTTTGCATGCAGTTATGGCACTGTGGGGTGTTCTGAGGGCCTCAGTAGCCTTCCACAATAGGCCTATGGCAGCCTCCTCCAGGTTACTCCTCTTCCTGTCACTTTTTCATTGAAGGCGGAGGGGACGGACCTGGGTATCGAGCAGCCTGCTTAGCCTGGCCACCTCCTGGCTGAGACATTCCTGTGTATGAAAAAGGGACATAGGTTTAGTTTTTGCTTCATCAATCACAATCATAAATTAGTACTCCAAACTAACATATATTTAACATCATTGATTGGACAACCAGAAATATTTAGAAGAATGCTATAGCTGACTCAAGCTGGGCTCCTCCACATGTTGCTGCCTGGAAGGCCCAGGTTGGGCGTCAGAAGCCTCAGCTGGGGGGGAAGGAAGCGTGGAAGAAGAGAGTGCTGGCCTGGTTTCACTCTGGTCTGACAGAAAATGCAGTCTGTCATAGTACCACAGCCTGGGGACATAAATGTCATCTGCAGCTCCTGATCTCTGGGAATCCTGGACCTTCTTGTGCTCCCTTAGATAAGTGCTCCTCAGGCCACCAATTAGGATCTTCAAATAGGTGATGTCTGCCTTGGGGATCACCGACTTCACAAATTGCAGCAAATTATCCAGCGCTGCCTTCCTCTTTGTTTGGTTCTTATAATCAGGGTGGTTTATCTGCCACAGACAGGGCAGCTCCCTGAACATATCTATGAAGATTGCCATAAAGTCATGATCCTTCAAGATATCCATTTTAACTGCAAGACACAACACAAGACAAACCCTAATGTCAGCCTAAAGTTTTCTAAACTTGTCCAAATACAGGCATCAATCTAGAAGCAGTATAGGCCCAATTTTAAATCTTACCTTCGTTATCACGATTAGCGCTTCTGATACTCCTTCCTCCGCTCACAGATCGTACGCAAGACGCACGCGTGTTACGCTTTATATACACTGCGCATGCGTGAAACTCCACCCGCCCCTGACGTTCTTTCTAGTCTATTCCCCGCCCCTTCTCATTAGGCGCAGTGGGGGAAGAGCACATGGCGGAGACACAGCAGGTGTCATAATTACACAGAGGAGGAGGAGGAAAGCCCGGAGCCTGAAAGATCCCGATCCAGAAAGAGATGATTTAAGGCATCAAATATGTCCTTTGGGGAGATATTGGAGATGGTGGACATCCTGAAGAAGGCCGACTATGACGTAAAGTATGGACCTTACCCCAACCCCAATGCCAGAAAGGCCAAGATCATGGCAAAAGTAGTCAAGAGTCTGCACCAGAATTTTGGGGTACGACGGTCCAAGGATCAGCTCAGGAAGCGTTGGTCGGACCTGAAATTAAGGGAGCACGAGCAGTACAGAAGGATCAGGAGAGTGCTTCAAAAAAGTAAGTAGTTGTCCTGTCTTCCTATTCTTTCTTTTTATTATGTTCGTGCTGCTCCATGTGCTTTTCTTTACTGTTGTACAGTTTAAAATGGCAACTTTCATGTTCATGGGCACATTGTTTGTTCGTATGAAACATTGTTCGTTCGGCCTAGAAAACACCATTGTTTTGGCCATATGCATTTGAATACATTTTTTCGGCCCTACTTCTATTCAAATCATCCTGTTGTCTAGATGGGTTTGTAAGTAGAATGTAATGCAAACTAGATTCTGTGTAAGGAGAGGACACTCAGCAGCAGTTTTCACATCTGGGCACTGGAGCACTAGTGTGGGACACAAGAACACCCTTTTTATTAGGGGGCCCACACAGGTGCTCCAGTGTATACTATAGGAGTGTCTCCATCTGAGAAGCTTGTACAAAATAGGTAAGTATTCAAGCTTGACAAAGGGAAAAATATTTCTTCATCTTGGAACTCTGCCCAAATAGACAATTGTACCCCACTTCCAAGCAATGTTTCATATTCCTATTTCTGCCATGAAATATCTGTGTGCTAAGTATACCTATTTTTTTTTACATAGGGGAGAAAAGACTCGGAGGACACCCCTCATCCGAGGAGACCACAGACCCCCCACCTCAGGAAGAAGTGGAGACCCACCAAAGACAACAGGAGGAGGAGGAGGAGGAAGGAGATGTGGTGGAAATTGTCACCACAACAGGTGAATGTCTGCGACCACAGGCTCAGGTAAGAGATGGATGCCTGAATATTTATAATACATGGTGTGTTTTTGTTTCTATATTTTTAGGTGATCGTGATGTTGTGGATCCAGGTCATTTCACCTCTGAAAGTGCACAGATCCTGATTGGGGAGATCATGGGGTGTAATAGGGACTTGGAAAACATCCAGAAAAACATCAATGATGTTCAAAAAAAATGAAGAACATCATTGATGTTTTAGGGAGAGTTTAAAACCCCTCCAAATCTCTTCCCTTTTTTGTGCTTTTTGGAATCTAAAAATTTCTCACATTTTTTTACATATTCTTGAAAAGCCAAATTTTGAAGATGCACACAGTGTGTCAACATGTGCCATCACGGGAGATCAATGTAGGTGTTTTGGGGGTGCAACCCCTTCCTCAATAATAAAGTAGCTGGGAGGAAGGGATTGCACCCCCAAAACACGTCCCTTGATGGCAGGTAGCACATGTTCACATTCAGCAATTTGTGTGCATCTTCAAAATTTGGCTTTTCCAGGGGTGACTTCACCCCATCTGAACGCAATATCAAACACAGTTCATAAATACTCATGTCTGATATTGCCTTCAATTTCTACAAAAGTTGAACTTTGTAAGTTCCAGATTTGTGTCTTTCTTGTTGGTTTTAAACATGCCTGTTTTACCTTAAATGGACATTTCTACTTTTAGTAATGTGACCAAAAAAATTGTTATACAACAAACATTTTGGTTTGTTTTAAAAACCTTTGATAAATGCACATGTGATTGTGCTGGTATTAAAAAGATTGATAATCAAGAATGTGTGGATTATTGTTTCAACACTCCCAAACTTTTGTTGTGCTCAAATTGGCGTTTTCTGTGACAATGGGGGTTATTTCCTAAGGGAAAATCCACTTTGCACTAGTGCAGTTTCAGTGCAGTTTCAAGTGCACTTGTAGTGCAAAGTGTCTTTGCCTTTAGTAAATAACACCCAACAGTGCTTTGTAATGTTACACAATCACGCCATTTTCAGGACTCACCACATTTCTGTTAGGGTCAGTTAAAAGAAACACAAGCAGTAAATGTCACCAAAGATTTTAGTAGTTAAAATGATCAAGGTATCTAAGACGAACCTCACGGGTAGGGATGAGCTTCGAGTTCGAGTCGAACTTATGTTCGACTCGAACATCGGCTGTTCGCAAGTTCACCGAACAGCGAACAATTCGGGGTGTTCGCAGCAAATTCGAATGCTGCGGAACACCCTTTAAAGTCTATGGGAGAAATCAAAAGTGCTAATTTTAAAGGCTTATATGCAAGTTATTGTCATAAAAAGTGTTTGGGGACCTGGGTCCTGCCCCAGGGGACATGGATCAATGCAAAAAAAAGTTTTAAAAACGGCCGTTTTTTCAGGAGCAGTGATTTTAATAATGCAAACAATAAAAGTGTAATATTCCTTTAAATTTCGTAGCTGGGGGTGTCTATAGTATGCCTGTAAAGGGGCGCATGTTTCCCATGTTTAGAACAATCGGACAGCAAAATGACATTTCAAAGGAAAAAAAGTCATTTAAAACTACTCGCGGCTATTGCATTGCCGGTCCGACAATACACATAGAAGCTCATTGTTAAAAATGGCATGGGAATTCCCCACAGGGGAACCCCGAACCAAAATTAAATATAAAAAAAAATGACGTGGGGGTCCCCCTAAATTCCATACCAGACCTGAAAGGTCTGGTATGGATTTTAAGGGGAACCCCGCGCCAAAATTTAAAAAAAAAAAACGGCGTGGGCTCTCCCCAAAAATCCATACCAGACCTTTATCCAAACACGCAACCTGGCAAGCCGCAGGAAAAGAGGGGGGACGAGAGAGTGCCCCCCCCTCCTGAACCATACCAGGCCACATGCCCTCAACATTGGAAGGGTGCTTTGGGGTAGCCCCCCAAAACACCATGTCCCCATGTTAATGAGGACAAGGGCCTCATCCCCACAACCCTGGCCGGTGGTTGTGAGGGTCTGCAGGCGGGGGGCTTATCGGAATCTGGAAGCCCCCTTTAACAAGGGGACCTCCAGATCCCACCCCCCCCTGTGTGAAATGGTAAGGGCCTACCATTTCACTAAAAAACTGTCAAAAATGTTAAAAATGACAAGAGACAGTTTTTGACAATTCCTTTATTTAAATGCTTCTTCTTTCTTCTATCTTCCTTCATCTTCTTCTTCTTCTGGTTCTTCTGGTTCTTCTGGTTCTTCCTCCGGTGTTCTCGTCCAGCATCTCCTCCGCGGCGTCTTCTATCTTCTTCTCCTCGGGCCGCTCCACACCCATGGCATGGGGGGAGGCTCCCGCTCTTCTCTTCATCTTCTTCTCCTCTTCATCTTCTTCTCCGGGCCGCTCCGCACCCATGCTGGCATGGTGGGAGGCTCCCGCTGTGTGACGCGTCTCCTCTTCTGACGGTTCTTAAATCACGGGGGGCGGGGCCACCTGGTGACCCCGCCCCCTCTGACGCACGGGACATGACTTACCTGTTGCATTCCTCGTGACGTCACAGGGAAGTCCTGTCAAGTCACCGTGCGTCAGAGGGGGCGGGGTCACCAGGTGGCCCCACCCCCATTATTTAAGAACCATCAGAAGAGGAGACGCGTCACACAGCGGGAGCCTCCCACCATGCCAGCATGGGTGCGTAGCAGCCCGGAGAAGAAGATGAAGAAGAGAAGAAGATGAAGAGATGAGCGGGAGCCTCCCCCCATGCCATGGGTGCGGAGCGGCCCGAGGAGAAGAAGGGAAGAAGACGCCGCTGAGGAGATGCCAGACAAGAACACTGGAGGAAGAACCAGAAGAAGAAGAAGATGGAGGAAGAAACCGAAGGAAGATAGAAGAAAGAAGAAGCATTTAAATAAAGGAATTGTCAAAAACTGTCTCTTGTCATTTTTACCATTCTTGACAATTTTTAAGTGAAATGGTAGGGGTACTTTTGTACCCCCTTCCCATTTCACACAGGGGGGGCCGGGATCTGGGGGTCCCCTTGTTAAGCCCCCCCGCAGACCCCCACAACCACCGGCCAGGGTTGTGGGGATGAGGCCCTTGTCTGAAACCCCTGAAGGGTCTGGTATGGAATTAGGGGGACCCCCACATCTTTTTTTTAATTTTGGTTCATGGTTCCCCTGTGGGGAATTCCCATGCCGTTTTTATCAATGAACTTCTATGTGTATTGTCGGACCAGCAATGCAATAGCCGCAAGTAGTTTTAAATGACTTTTTTTCCTTTGAAATGTCATTTTGCTGTTCTAAACATGGGAAACATGCGCCCCTTTACAGGCATACTATAGACACCCCCAGCTACGAAATTTAAAGGGATATTACACTTTTATTGTTTGACTTTAAGCATTATTAAAATCACTGCTCCTGAAAAAACTGACATTTTTAAAACTTTTTTTTTGCATTGATCCATGTCCCCTGGGGCAGGACCCAGGTCCCCAAACTTTTTATGACAATAACTTGCATATAAGCCTTTAAAATTAGCACTTTTGATTATTCATGTTCGTGTCCCATAGACTTTATCGGTGTTCGCATGTTCGAACAAACTTTTTTCCTGTTCGCATGTTCTGGTGCGAACTGAACAGGGGGGTGTTCGGCTCATCCCTACTCACGGGCACTCAGGGGGGGCAAGCCAGGACTGCCACTTTCAAGCGCCGTCAGGGTTGGTTCATTATGAATTCCAGCCTCAGGCCCAACTGAGGCAGCATAGTTGGCAGAACTTTGCCTTAAAAAGTTGTGTAGCACACAGCACGCCAGGATGATATGATTCAGTTTGTACTCCACCATGTGTATGGGTGTAAGAAATAGACGGAAGCGGCTGGTCATGATTCCAAATGTGTTCTCCACCAGTCTTCTGGCTCTGGCCAGCCGGTAATTAAAAACCCTCTGGTCCGGGGTGAGGGTCCTCATAGGGAATGGCCGCATAAGATGGTCCCCCAGCGCAAATGCTTCATCCGCAACGAAGACGAATGGGAGTCCTTCCACATTGTCTTCTGGAGGTGGCAAGTCCAAGCTGGCATTCTGAAG
The DNA here is from genome assembly GCA_037952925.1 of Lithobates clamitans. Lineage (NCBI taxonomy): Eukaryota > Metazoa > Chordata > Amphibia > Anura > Ranidae > Lithobates > Lithobates clamitans. The sequence goes on from JBBGZY010000732.1 coordinate 3,403,358, forward strand.
ACGCCTGTAGAACGCCATCTGGGCAATGACTCCACCATCGGACATCTGGCCATTCTTCCCCACGTCCACATACAGGAACTCATAAGTAGCCGACACCACTGCCAACATCACAATATTATTGAACCCCTAGTAGTTGTAATAGTATGACCCCGAGTTGGGTGGTGGGACAATGTGGATGTGTTTCCCATCAATTGCCCCTCCGCAGTTAGGAAAGTCCCACCTCTGGGCAAAGTGGGAGGCCACAGTCTGCCATTTCTGTGGGTTGGAAGGAAACTGTGGAGTCAAACAAGAAAAAAATTATTCATTTTGCACCTAAACAGGGAAAGCAGATTAGACACAAACATGCTTGGCCAACATCAGTATAACATTTATTTTAGGGAGTTTTGAAGGACCAAGGTATAAGGTCCACCTATCAGATCCCCCCCCCTCTCATGGGCCATTTCTAACATTTTAGGGGGGGATCTTTTGGACAGGTAACCCTCTCCACTTCACTGAGAGATGAATGCCTAAATAATGTGTATTACTTTGGCCAGCCCCTCCTTACTTACACTATTGACAGCCCACTGGACAGGTAAGAAGGGTCATAATACAAAGATATAAATACACATTGTACACATTTTAGCACATTTGGACATTCTGCTATTACCTATCAAGATAATAATAGTATACAAAAACTTTAAACAGTACCATTTGAAAGTATACAGGCAGGCCCTTGCACTACATGCTTTGGGGAATTCATCCCTAAATATGACCACAAAAAGGGATGGGTATAGTGTGTATGGGTTTGGCAAAGTCAGCAGATAGATGATTGAGGATAGAGAATTGGTTTCAGCTGAGTTAGCAGTTGGGGGGAGGGAGGGTTCCAAATGATTTGGGGACCCCCAAAAAAAGCCTCTGGCACTCTGCCTGAATTTAAAGCACAAATCACATTTTTACACATTTTAGGGGGTATTTAGGGTAAAGCACTACTATGGAGCTGACAAAATACATTGTTAAGTGACTACATGAGGTGAATATAGGCCCAGGAGACCATGCTGGGGAGGTAAGTGAAGGCAAATATGTATGAAGGACAAAAAAAATAAGTACATAAAAATCCAGCATGCATGAGGACAAAGGGGACATTCACAGCATATTACAATCATGGTAATTAGGGAATGAGGAAAGAAATACAATATATTATTAAACATTAAATACAAAAAAATGTGATATTAAAGGATAAAAATCTTACCTTAATATACTCCTTCTTCAGGACCTGAATGACGGCAGCACAGGTCTCTGGGATAATGATCCCCAGAGCCTGGGGGAGATGCCTGTCGAGAACGTGAGGTCCTGCAGGCTTCTCCCCGCACGGTGGCGACGAGCCTCTGCTCCAGAGTGATGGCTTGCCTCATGCAGGTATCCTGCCTGCTAATATAAGGGGTCAGCAAAGCCAACAAATGGTGAAATAGGGGGTCCATCATCCAGAGAAAGTTCCTGAAATCATCAGGATTATTCTCCCGGATCTCACGGAGCAAAGGCATATGACAGAACTGGTCACGCTGAAGCAACCAATTCTTGGTCCATGAACTCCTCCCCACCCTGTTCATGGACTGGACTTGTGTCAAGATCAGGACCCCAACACCAAGCCCCCGCACAGCACGAACTCTACGAGGAGTACGCATACGAAACATGGCTAGAAAACTGTCGGCTGCTCAGAACGAAGTAACAGAACGCACTGAAGAACAGCAAGGCCTGTGAAGAGTGACCTGAAAAACAGTAACGAATGAACAAGAATACAATGACTACCTAAAGTCATGCGGAACTTGCTGCACGCACTGAAGAGCAGATACAAACCCACAAGCACAAACTGAACGGCAGAAAACGATCTGAAAGCCACGAGTCTGAAAAAGCGCGAATCGTCTCTCACCAAATTTTTACTAACACAAGATTAGCAAAAGGAGCCCAAAGGGTCCCGCGCTTGGTTCTGAACTGCCCTTTTCTAGTCTCGTCGTACGTGGTGTACGTGACCGCGTGGTTGGCGATTGGAAATTCCGACAACTTTGTGCGACCGTGTGTAGACAAAACAAGTTTGAGCCAACATCCGTTGGAAAAAATCCTAGGATTTTGTTGTCGGAATGTCCGAACAAAGTCTGACCGTGTGTACGCCCTATAATTGGTGTGGCAATGATTAGGAATATAAAAAGAGGTGTAGCGCTACACCTCTTTTCATATTTTGTATCATTGCACCTAGCAATATAGTGTCAGCTGTATACTTTTTTTCAAGCGCAACAGATTTATATGTTTAACGATTAGGAATAACATGACTGGGTTGGCGGTGATCAGACACACTGTAACTGGTATGGCAGTAATCAGGGACAATATGATTAGTGTGGCGGTAATTATGGACAATATGATTGGTGTGGTGGTGATAACAGACCTTGTGAGTGGTGCAGAAGTGATTAGCAATACTGTGAGTGGGTGGAGGTGATTAGGGATAATATGAGTTATGTGAGGCAGTGATAAGGGACATTGTAACTGTGTCACAGGCCTGGGTCAGGCTAGGAGACTGACTAGCTATAGCAGTGGATAAGCTCCTACTGACCACCAGGATAGGTATACAAACGGGTCACCTTGGCATATGATGTCAGCTCATCCAAGATGCATGGGTCTCAGCACTAACCAGTATTCACCACAGCTCCAGATGGTGGAGATGGGTTTTGCTGTGTGTTAAGTCTAGGTTGTGGTCGTTAAAATTGTTCCACCAAGCCGTGAGCAATCCAAAGTCCAGTAGCAGATATAGCAGGTAGGGATCAAGCAGAAGCATAGTCAGTAAACAAGCCAAAGGTTGGAAACTAGTGGTTCGAGGTTTGGATCAAGCAGAAACATATTTGAAGAACAAGCCAAAGGTTGGTAATGAGTGGTAGCAAAGGTACAGATGACGAGTGATAAGAGTGAGATGTTGGCTGAAGAGAGCAAAATAACCTGGCAAACAGAAAGGGCATAGGCATGGCTTTAATAGGAAGTTCATGGGAGGAGCAAAGGGTTCAAGGTTCAAGACAAACAAGAAACAAGGTAAGGTTGTCTTAAGACAGGGGTAGGCAACCTCGGCACTCCACCTGTGGTGAAACTACAAATCCCATCATGCCTCTGCCTCAAGGAGTCATGCCAGTGTTTGTTAGGGTCTTGCAATGTCTCTAGGGACTTGTAGTTTCAAAACAGCTGGAGGGCCAAGGTTGCCTACCCCTGTCTTAAGAGATCAGACAGGGAGCTGTCAAGCATCTCAGGTGGCGCAGTAAGAAGAGTTACCAACAAACACAGAAGAGGGCTCAGATCCAAGTGCTGACAAACTGTTGTAGCAATTATCAGAGACACTTTTTTAATACTGTGATTGCTTTTACAGTCATGATGGCTCTAAAAACCATAGTTTCTCACTCTTTCCGGTTGCATTCCTGAAGCCATTGAGAAATATTTTGCCAGAGCTATTACCTGGTACGGGGCTGCAATGATTGGCCCTAATCCATATGATCAGTGTGACCAATCACAGAGATCACACAGTAGTAAATAATGATGCCAGGAAATATCATATTGTTTACAACTGTCCATGTGATTGCTGTTTGGCTACAGCAATCACATGGTACCAGGACCGCTCACAGTGGCCAGGTACAATGATCACCATTTTCTGTGTCCGATGGACAAAGCGGGTCACAGATCACCCCAATATGTGCTCTAGAGTGTGCACGAAAAGCCAATGTGGGAGGTCATAAGGGTACATCCATCCACATTAGTGCTGCTCCCACCTGGCCATTTATATGCATTAGCAAGACAAGAACTGGTTAAACATTTTTTTGTCAGTGTGACATTCTAGCTTGGGTTTTGCAGTCCTTAAAATGAAAAAATGTATATATAAAAAAAAAAAGAAAATTGTGAGGGAAAAGTAATTAACTATAAATACGTGGAAAGTGTTCTAAGATGAACCAACACTTTAACATGCAAAACAAACATTTAGTATTGAAAAGACAAAAATCAGCAAGGTAGAAAGTGAGTATAATAAATGTTAGTAATGCTGCATCATTAGAGCACAAATGCATTTGCTGGCATAATAGCTTGCCTGGTATGGGTCTATTGTCACAGAAATATAGTGGTGTAGTTGTACCATTCTACCAATAGAGCAGTTAAGATGGCAAACGTATTAGACAAGGAGAACATTCATGAGGAAATGATTTATGTGATCTTACACTGTGTGAACAGTTCAATGATCATTGACAGGGATTATTACCATTGTTCTCTGTCATCTTTAGAAACCATTACAGAGATCATGTTGAGGAACAAATAGACATATTGTATAGGAAGACAAAGGTATAGAGTGCACAGGCAAGAAATCTTCCAATTTCCCAGTATAGTCACTAATTCAGTGAACCACAATAACTGCACAACTTAGTTTACAGTTTAAACATAATAACTAGTATATAAATATTTGGTATAGTATTGGGTCCCTGGGTATTCATTAACTGCTACTTTACCACTAACTTGAGCTGGCTCATAAGGCATTTACAACAGCATATCTATTCATCTTCTCTTGTAAATGTTAACTTGGGCCCCATCACATTCAGTAAGCATTTACAAAGCATCAGTATTGCAGAAGCCTACTAAAAGAAATCAGAGTACCTCTATTAACCCGTGAAGAGAGACATGCAAAAAAAGAGGAGCTTCCATTGCTATTTGTTTTGGAAGGTTTTTAAAATGTCTTAAATGTTGTGTGGAAGCAGGTGAGATGTGAGGCTCACATTTTCCTCAGTTTTCTAAACATGGAGAAAAATCTGTCAGTATGGTCAAACAGGCCTATGACTAATTGGACATTCAAGTTGGGTGGGTATTTTGACACAGACAATGAAGCTCTTGTGTATAACATTTATTCCTGCTTGACATTATAAGTAGCTATTTATGTAACCACTTCAGCCCCGGAAGGATTTACCCCCTTCCTAATCAAGCCCTTTTTTTGCAATACGGCACTACGCCGCTTTAACTGACAATTGAGCGGTCGTGTGACACTGTACCCAAACAAAATTGAGTCCTTTTTTCTCACAAATAGAGATTTCTTTTGGTGGTGTTTGATCACCTCTGCGGTTTTTATGTTTGCGCTATAAACAAAAAAAAGTGACAATTTTGAAAAAAAAAACAATATTTTTCACTTATTTCCATAATAAATATCCCCAAAAAATATGAAAAAAAATTCTTCCTCAGTTTAGGCCAATAAGTATATTTTTGGTAAAAAAAAAAAAAAAAAAAAAAATCGCAATAAGCGTATATCGATTGGTTTGCGCAAAATTATAAAATGTTATAAAATAATAAAATATTAATAGTAATGGCGGTGATCTGCGATTTTTATCGTGACTGAGACGTTACAGCGGACAGATCGGACACTTGCATTTATACAGCGATCAGTGCTAAAAAAGTCCTGTAAGGTCTATTAGAGCATTACATTTTTAACACTACAAATATGCCCATTAAACTGGAAGTACAGAACACATCAATCTAAAACTCTAACATTAACTCTTTAGAGTATAGAGCCATAGAATCAATAGCCCAATCCTTGAGGAGTATCAACCATAAAGCCACTTAGCTCACACTGGGGGGATTTACTAAAACTGGAGCATGCAAAATCTGGTGCAGTGCTACACAGAAACCAATCAGCCTCCAGGTTTTATTATCAAAGCTTAATTGAAGAAGATGCAGTTAGAAGCTGCTTGGCTACCATACATAGCTGCATCAAATTCTGACTGCTCCGGTTTTAGTAAATCATCCCCTGTGTCTCATTTTTTTTTTTTTTTTTTTTATATATTATTATTTATTTAGGAAAATAATAGTAATGTAAGTGAATGTTTTTTCAACAAAATTGAAGAAATGAGGAGTTCATCCAATCATTCTCATATTTTTTTTCAAGTCTGAAAGTTGTTAAAAAATTTAATTTCTGCCATTTAAAAGAAAATTGAGTAAACTTTTTCAGATGATATGAGAAACAAATGGTTTAATGAAAATTAGATAAAGTACAGGCAAAGTACACTTTAAAGGGCAAAACCAAAAAGCCACCACAGTAAAGTTCACTGCAAGTGAACTAAGTAACAATTGTATTTAATGAAACTACTGTATATTAACCATTTGCCAACCGCTGCACGTCGATATATGTTTGCACAATGGCTGCGGTGGGTAAATGGGTGTACCTGTGCAACCCCTTTAATTGGCTGGGGTAGCGGGCGCGCGCCCCCCCCCCCCCCCCGTGTACAGCGTGACCATGTCCACAGGGCTGATGGAGTCAATGTCCACCGGTCTCCTGGTGATTGTGTCATGGAGCCGCAGAACTGGGAAGTGCCTATGTAAACAAGGCATTTCCCCGTTCTGCCTTGTGACATGACAGAGATCACTGCTCCCTGTCATCGGGAGCAGTGATCGCTGTCATGTGAATTGAAGCCCATCCCCCCAAAGTTAGAATCACTCCCTAGGACACACTTAACCCCATGATTGCCCCCTAGTGGTTAACCCCTTCCCTGCCAGTGTCATTTAACACAGTAATCAGTGCATTTTTAGAGCACTGATCACTGTATAAATGACAATGGTCCCAAAATAGTGTCAAAAGTGTCCACCAATTATTAATAAAAAAAAATAATAATAAAAATGCCATAAAACTATCCCCTATTTGGAGGTGCTATATCTTTTGTGCAAACCAATCAATATACGTTTATTGTGATTTTTTAATTAAAAATATGTAGAAGAATACATATCGGCCTAAACTGAGGAAAAAATTTGTTTTATTATATATTTTTGGGGGATATTAATTATAGTAAATAGTAAAAAAAAAAGCTTTTTTTCAAAATTGTTGATCTTTTTTTGTTTATAGGGCAAAAAATAAAAACCACAGAGGTGATCAAATACAAGCAAAAGAAAGCTCTATTTGTGGGAAAAAAGGACGTCAATTTTGTTTGGGTGCAACATTGCATGACCGCGCAATTGTCAGTTAAAGCGACACAGTGCCGAATCGCAAGAAGTGCTCTGGTCAGGAAGGGGGTAAAACCTTCCGGGGCTGAAGAGGTTAACCAAGTTCATACAGAGTATTTAAAACTTATAAACTTTGAGCTTCTCCTGTTTTTTTTTTTTAATAATTGTTCAAATCCATATATAAAGAAAATCTTCAAATGCAACCACCACGGTTATTTTCACTGAATAGAGAATTTGTGCATGTAGGGGTTGCTGCTGAGCAGGCAGGGAGGGTCTGTTTGCATAAGAAACCATATAAAACTACTCCTGTTAAATAAGCTCCAACCTCTGGCTAGAAGTCTATAAATGTACTAGCTTTAAAATCTCTCCATGGTACCAGTAGTAGGTGTGACCACTACCAAGGAAGACTAATGAACACTGATATGCACTAAAATCTAAGCAAAGAGCTATACGTTGTGCTTCATTAACTGAATACATTTTATGTGTATGTTCCTAGTTCCAAATAGGTTTTAATCCCTCAACTACTTGTCTACTGCTGCACATCCTAAAACAACAAAAAAGTAGAAAAAAAAAAAACATGCTTTACATCCCTCCATCACTTGTGATGCTGGATTTGACAATGACATGTTTATACATAAACCCACAAATAAAAATAAATATCTTATTGACACATGTGATATTAGATGCCATAATATATGTAGATTTAATGGCTAATGTGTGCATATAATGAATTTACATATGAGTTGTAGATAAGAAGTGCTGACACACTTAACATAACATAACTAAAGGCAAAACTTTTTTCTAGTTTTGGATAGAGTGTAGATGGATTAAAACATATATTAAGTTTTTAATGCTGTCTTTGCCCCCGTTAGGGAAATTAACCCTCCCTATATGTCCTGTTTACCATTATCAGTAAATATGAAAGTAAAAGAAAATCCCAAATTTTGGGTTGTCCCCAGAAAATTAATAGAGGGGGAATCTTTTAATGGGGACACTAGCTTTGGTGACCTGGGGGCCCCAGGGGATTCCCTTAATTTGCAAGTATTTCCTCTCACTTCCTGTTTTGATTATGGGACAGGAAGTGAAGGTAAATCTCCCCAATAGGACAAAGATGACAAAAAAAAACAAAAACAACATAAGGTCGGAGGGACATAATCCTCCCTTACTCTATCCAAAATGAATAGTTCTACTTTAATGCCTAAGTGGAAGTATTTTGAAATGATTGAAGAAATTTGGGACGGAGGAGACTGGAAGTGTATAGAGTTACATAGTCACTAGCCTGGATTATATGTTAATAAGCTATAATATTATGTTGTCTTAACCACTTTCAAAAATCCAAAAAATGGTGCCGTGCTACTATAAAACATAGATGCTATCACTTCAAATGTACATCCAAAATAACATCCTATAACCCATGTGAAATGTCACTAAACTGAACAAATTACAAGTGAAAAAAATATAATACATCAAAAAATTGGTAAATATACCAATTACACATATAATTATTATTGGGACTGTCTACGTGGACTTCATAACAGTTTATTCATATATATATGAATAAACTGTTATGAAGTCCACGTAGACAGTCCCAAAAATAATAATAATGATGATAGTAATAATCCTCTTTTTTCATCACAGTGTGCATTAATTTGCTTCATGCAGTGTGAGCTTCCCTTCACCAGATGTATCCTCACCTGGGATATGTGACCAATAGTATGGTCTAACTAAGCCTTTGACCCACACAAAGGGGATCCACTCTAATATTCCAGATACAGTATATGGATAATGCAGGATATAGAAACTCATTCCTTGATCTCCTTCACTCAGCCAATTTAACATAGAAAGTGCTATATCTTTTAAAACAACCAGTCTGTATTACTATACACTTAAGTTAAAACACTCACATGTTACTGGTGCTTGCAGTGCACTAACCTATAACAGTATACAAATTTATAAAAACCATCAATAAAGTGTTAACACAGCCCCAGAAACTTTTTTCTTATGACATTACTTTTTTTTTAAGATGCCTTATTTAATGACAAGAATTCTTTACTTAGTATACTAACAAACTCAAAAAGCCTCCTTTTAAAAATCTATCTAGGTACTGTATAAAGAGATATAGATTTTGTTGCATGATACTGAATGGTAATAATTGCTAAAACCAGTAAACAAATGATCGATTATAGTTGTATCCAAACAGGTGATAGTTTCATAACCACTTGCCTACTACTCTACATCTTTAGATGGTGCAGTAGGGGACATTAATTTCTGCTGCAATAACCATCGAGCAGCCAGTTTGCCTGCTGACACCTGTGAATTGAGCTGTTCCAGACATATAAAGAGACAATCAAAGTGGTTTTGTACCTTGGGATCACAGTGATTGGTCATAAAAAATAGTGGTTATTAAATAACACAAAAAGAAAGGTCTATCTCAAAGAATGGTACACCATTCATTTGAGAACACTGTATCATTATGAAGTAATTGTCAGTCAATGTATCACAGTACTGAAAACTGAAAACAGCCTGGTAATAAAAGAGTAATAAAGGCTGATACTCAAGTGGTTAAACCAAAAATTATATTTTATACAAAAAAAGAGAGAAATGGTTTCTTTTCTAGGTTAAATATCTTTTTTAATTTTATGACAAATTATATACAAAAGTCATGGCAATGTAGTCTACAGCATATTAACTCTTTCATGCCTAAGCCTATTTCTGACATTTGTTGTTTACAAGTTAAAAATCAGTATTTTTTGCTAGGAACTTTCCCAACCAATATATATCTATATTTTTTTGTATAATGTGAAAGATGATGTTACGCCGAGTAAATAGATACCTAACATGTCATGCTTTGAAATTGCGCACAATCATGGAATGTCGACAAACTACAGAACCTAAAAATCTCCATAGGCGACATTTAAAAAAAAAGTAGCGGTTACCAGGTTAGAATTACAGAGGAGGTATAGTGCTAGAATTATTGCGCTCGCTCTGGCAATATACCTCACATGTGTGATTTCAACACCGTTTACATATGCGGGCACAACTTACGTGTGCATTTCTTTGGTGTGCGAGATCGCGGGGCAGGATCAACCAGGTGTACAACACCTGGTTGATCCTGCCTGTTCCTGTCTTTCACTCTGTAAACTGACCAAATTTATCATGGCTGCTGATCTCTATAAGCGTGGTAAGTCTACTGTATGAGCCTCTGTCATCCTGCTTTCTCCTTAGTGTCTCTAAATATTTGCTGTCCCCCTCCCTCTCTCCCTGTCTCTTGCATAGTCTGTGTGAGAGCCAATCTCCTCCCCGCTCCTCCCTCTCCTCCTGTCAAGCAATGCTTTTCTCCTGAATCTACTCATTCACTCCTATTTCTTAACCAGTTCCTACCCAGACCAATTCTGACATTTCTCTCCTACATGTAAAAATCTGTATTTTTTGCTATAAAATTACTTAGACCCCTCAAACATTATATATAGATGTAATAATTTAAAAGTGATTCCGCGCTACAGTGTAAAGACTATAAGCTAAAAAAGTTAATCAATAACGTGTCAAATTAATTAAACGAAAAATATTGTAAAAAAAGTGTACACAATAATAAATTCATATATCCATAAAAATCACCGGGCAAAAGTGTACACAATAATAAATTCATATATCCATAAAAATCACAGGGCAGATGATATTGAAATATTTTTAGTCTCTAAACCACATTAACCAAAGAAAATGTCCAAAAAAAGCAAAAATGTAATAAAGGAGATCCAATGTGTGACTGGGTGGACAAGGAGGAGTTAAAATCCCATCAATTAAGTTCACAAAGCTCTCACCTTCATCTATGTTAGGTTAGCATATGATGATGATTTTAGGTCCGTTATGGTTATGTTGTACCAGCCTTCACTTTTTTAGCTAATAGTCTTTACACTGTAGCGCGGAATCACTTTTCAATTATTATTTTTGGAGAGTGGATTGTGATTCTGCTGCAGGCAGTTTTTGTTTAATTATTTGAACACACTTTAATGCATTATATGCACTTTGGTATTTGATCACGTTGAGATAAGTTTTTATTAATTTAATATATTCACCATATATTGTAGTAGCGCGAAGGCTTCAAAGTTCCACTATATATAGATATAGATATATCTATATATAGATATATAGATATATAGATATAGATATCTATATATAAAGTATCTCACAAAAGTGAGTACACCCCTCACATTTTTGTAAATATTTTCTTATATCTTTTCATGTGACAACACTGAAGAAATGACTCTTTGCTACAATGTAAAGTAATGAGTGTACAGCTTGTATAACAGTGTAATTTGCTGTCCCCTCAAAATAACTCAACACACAGCCATTAATGTCTAAACCGCTGGCAACAAAAGTGAGTACACCCCCTTCCAAATTGGGCCCAATTAGCCATTTTCCCTCCCCGATTTTATGTGACTTGTTAGTGTTACAAGGTCTCAGGTGTGAATGGGGAGCAGGTGTGTTAAATTTGGTGTTATCGCTCTCACTCTCTCATACTGGTAACTGGAAGTTCAACATGGCACCTCATGGCAAAGAACTCTCTGTGGATCTGAAAAAAAATTATTTTTGCTCTACATAAAGATGGCCTAGGCTATAAGAAGATTGCCAAGACCCTGAAACTGAGCTGCAGCACGGTGGCCAAGACCATACAGCGGTTTAACAGGTCAGGTTACACTCAGAACAGGCTTCGCCATGGTCAACCAAAGAAGTTGAGTGCACGTGCTCAGCGTCATATCGTCTTTGGGAGATAGACATATGAGTGCTGCCAGCATTGCTCCAGAGGTTGAAGGGGTGAGGGGTCAGCCTGTCAGTGTTCAGACCATACGCTGCACACTGCATCAAATTGGTCTGCATGGCTGTCGTCCCAGAAGGAAGCCTCTTCTAAAGATGATGCACAAGAAACAGTTTGCTGAAGACAAGCAGACTAAGGACATGGACTACTGGAACAATGTCCTGTGGTCTGATGAGACCAAGATAAACTTATTTGGTTCAGATGGTGTCAAGCTGGGAGTGTCATGGTCTGGGGCTTCATGAGTGCTGCCAGAACTGGGGAGCTACAGTTCATTATGGGAAGCATGAATGCCAACATGTACTGTGACATCCCTTCAGAGACTGGGCCGCAGGGCTGTATTCCAACATGATAACGACCCCAAACACATCTCCAAGACGACCACATCCTTGCTAAAGAAGATGAAGGTAAAGGTTATGGACTGGCCAAGCATGTCTTCAGACCTAAACCCTATTGAGCATCTGTGGGGCATCCTCAAGGTGGAGGAGCGCAAGGTCTGTAACATCCCCCAGCTCCGTGATGTCGTCATGGAGGAGTGGAAGAGGATTCCAGTGGCAACCTGTAAAGCTCTGGTGAACTCCATGCCCAGGAGGGTTAAGGCAGTGCTGGCAAATAATGGTGGCCACACAAAATATTGACACTTTTGGCCCAATTTGGACATTTTCACTTAGGGGGTGTACTCACTTTTGTTGCCAGTGGTTTAGACGTTAATGGCTGTGTATTGAGTTATTTTGAGGGGGCAGCAAATTTACATTGTTAAACAAGCTGTACATTCACTACTTCACATTGTAGCAAAGTGTAATTTCTTCGAAAAGATATAATAATAAAATATTTACAAAAATGTGAGGGGTGTACTCACTTTTGTGAGATACTGTATATATATATATATATATATATATATATATATATATATATATATATATATGTTTTAAATAAGTTTTTGGCACACAAACACTATATAATACCCAATTGTTTGCTAAAATATAAAAGATGATATTACACTGGGTAAATGGATACCAAGCATGCCATGCTTTAACATTACGTACACCCCTGGAATGGTTCCAAACTACAGTACTTCTATTTGCGCCGCTTTAAAAACCTTTACACATTACCGGTCTAGAGTTAAACAGGAGGTCTGGAGATAGAAGTAGTGTTTTTTCTCTGACGTTTGCGGCAATACCTCACGTGTGTGGTGCGATCACCGTTTACACATGTGTGCGTGACTTATCTATGCATTTGCGTTTACATGTATTTCTCGGTGAAGGAAGACACTTTATTTTTTTTTTTTCATTTTTTTCATTTTTATTTTATTCAAAACTTTTTTTACGCTGTCTCTAACTTTTTTTATCAACTTTGATTGATAATTGATTGATAATTTGATTGAAATATTGATTTCACAAGGGATGAACAATCAACCGACTTATCCTTCCTGCGATCGACCTACCAATCCTTCCTGCAATAGACTGACCGATCCTTTCTATAGTAAAAAATAGGTATCCTATATGCTCACGCCCTCTGCACGAAGAACACCTCCACCGCGCCACTAGCTCCACAGTAAACCTAAAAATAACTAAATAAATATATATACACCAGTGAAAGTGATTAGATAATTCACAACACCAGTGACAGTGATTAAATAACAAACTAGTGAACACAAAAAATGTTGAGCTGCCCCCTTAAAAGCACAGTATAAGTCAATGGTATATTTAATCCTAAATATCGGTTAAAGACCATAAAATGGTAAAACCGACACCTAGGCTAAATGGAATGCGCTCAGAAACAAAACATGTATACCTTGCAGTGTACAATGATGGTGACAACCTCTAATGGTCAATAAGTCACCTGGGTGACAAAGTATACTTTGCAGTGTACAATAGTGGTGATACCCTCTATTAGTGAATCAATCACCTAAATACAATAGTGGTGATACCCTCTTTTAATGAATCAGTCACCTGAGTGTAGCACACTGAATTAGCAGTGCGCCACAAAAATATATATATATAAACCTGTAAACATAAAATAAACATACAAATGTATAGTGTGACCATATAAATTAATAACACATATAAATGTGACAGCAACTAGAAAAATGAACACGTGCAAGTATTTCAATTCATATACAGTCCATGTATAAAAGCAGTCTCCAAGCAAGCTGCAAGTGATAGAAAATAGTGACGATAAAAATAAAAATCAAATGTCCCACACAGATGATTCCTCAGTGATAAATGTCAAATGATGAGTAACTTCGTGCTTCTTTCACCTCACCACCGTGCTAGTGAATCACACTCTCCAGACATACACTCACCGAAATATAATGCCAGCATTCTCATGCAAGGCAAAACAAGCTCTTTTTACCACAATCCCATGAAGAAGTCTATCCATGACGAAACATGTCGGGGCGTGGCTGTGAGTTGTGACGTACATGCTGTTAGCCACACAGGAGGATAGGATTACGAGCGCACGGAGGGACGGAGGAATCCCGAGGGAGGGGTGAGAGCATACCCAGCAGTTGCACACTAGCACGGTGGTGAGGTGAAAGAAGCACGAAGTTACTCATCATTTGACATTTATCACTGAGGAATCATCTGTGTGGGACATTTGATTTTTATTTTTATCGTCACTATTTTCTATCACTTGCAGCTTGCTTGGAGGCTGCTTTCGTTCATGGACTGTATATGGAGTTTCTAACTTTTGCAGCATGAATTGAAATACTTGCACGTGTTTATTTTTCTAGTTGCTGTCACATTTATATGTGTTATTAATTTATATGGTCACACTATACATTTTTATGTTTATTTTATGTTTACAGGTTTATATATATATTTTTGTGGCTAATTCAGTGTGCTACACTCAGGTGATTGATTCACTAAAAGAGGTTATCACCACTATTGTATTTAGGTGATTGATTCACTAATAGAGGGTATCACCACTATTGTACACTGCAAAGTATACTTTGTCACCCAGGTGACTTATTGACCATTAGAGGTTGTCACCATCATTGTACACTGCAAGGTATACATGTTTTGTTTCTGAGCGCCTTCCATTTAGCCTAGGTGTCGGTTTTACCATTTTATGGTCTTTAACCGATATTTAGGATTAAATATACCATTGACCGATCCTTTCTATAATTGACCAACCAATCCTTCCTGCGATACACCAACTGATCTTTCCTGCGATTGACCAACTGATCCTTACTGCGATCAACCGACCAATCCTTCCTTCGATCAATCCTTTCAATGATCAATTGACCGATTCTTCCCTTCTTTGATCCCTCCTGTGATTGATCCTTCTTGCAATCGACTGACTGATCTTTCCTGTGGTCAATGGATCCTGCCTTTGATCGATCCTTTGATGCTTCTGTCGATCAAATTTTGCTTCCTTATATCGATTGACTGATCCTTTCTTACATTGAGCCTTCCTTTGATCGATCAACCGATCCTTCCTGCAATCATTTCACTGATCCTTCCTGTGATCGACCCATCGAAGATACTTCCTGCTTTTGATCAATAGTTTGATCCCTTTTTCTATCAACCAATGCTTCCTGCAATTGATCAACCGATCCTTACTGCGATCGACCGACCAATCCTTCCTTCGACCAATCCTTTCAACATTTGATTGATCGAGCCTTCCTTTTTGTTTGATTTCTTCTGTGACCGATCGACCGATCCTTCTTGCGATTGACCAACTGATCCTTCCTGTGATCAATCGCCCTGCCTTTGATCAATAATTTGATCATTCTAGCAAGCAACTTTTGCTTTCTGCTATCGATTGACCGATCATTTCTGCAATCGATCGATGATCCTTCCTTACATTGATCCTTCCTTTGATCGATCAATCAATCCTTCCTGCAATCGTTTGACCGATCGTTCTTGTGAAGATGCTTCTTTCTTTCGATCAATAGTTTGATCCTTTTTTCTATCGACCAATGCTTCCTGCGATCAATCAACCAATCCTTCCTGCAATCGATTGACTGATCCGTCCTGCATTTGATTAATAGATCCTTTTTTACTTTGATCCTTCCTGTGATCGACCAACTGAATGTTCCTGCAATCGACCAACTGGTTCTTTCTTGGGCACAGCTATGGGAGCCCATTTTTGCCCCTAATTATGCTAATCTGACATTGAGCCTTACATATGGAAATATATATAGGCGATGTGGTCATTATTTAGGATGGTACTCTTTCCAACTCTCGCTTTCTTGGATCTCAAGCTTAGTCATAGAGATAGTAATATTGTTTCCAAAAATTACTTTAAGCCTATGTCAGGGAGTTCATACAGTACTGCAGCTTCCACCACCCAAAATGGGTACGTAACATTCCAAAGAGCTGATTCTTACAAAAAAGGAACACAAGCAAAATGGGGGCACTAGCTAAGTGCAGCATCAATAGGTTAAAGCGGTTGAAACCCTCGTGGTTTTTACACTGTAATGCATTCTATGCATTAAGGTGGAGAACATTCCCTCA
This sequence comes from Lithobates clamitans, assembly GCA_037952925.1. Classification (NCBI taxonomy): domain Eukaryota; kingdom Metazoa; phylum Chordata; class Amphibia; order Anura; family Ranidae; genus Lithobates; species Lithobates clamitans. The sequence goes on from JBBGZY010000732.1 coordinate 3,419,600, forward strand.
TGCTGCAGCCCCCCAGCCCCCCTGTTTTACTTACCTGAGCCCTGTCTTTCTCGCCCCGGGGATGAGCACACCACCTATGGCTGGTGTCTCATGTCCTTATTGGATAGATTGATAGCAGTGCAGTCATTGACTCCCCCTGCTGTCAATCAAATCCAATGACGGCGGGGCCGAGTCCTGCTTTCTGTGTCAATATTTGCAGAAGCAGGACATGGGAGTGCACCCACATGGGTGTCCCAAAGGAGAGCGCCTCTCAGACGGGGCATTTAAGAAGAGCAGGAGCCACCAGCGCCGCTGAGGGACCCCAGAAGAGGAGGATTGGGGCCAATCTGTACAAAACCAACTGCACAGTGGAGGTAAGTATGACATGTTTGTTATTTAAAAAAGAAAAAAAACTTATGATTAAAAAGCCAAATGAAAACACACAGATATATAAAATCAAATGACTTATCTGCAGCCATGCCACATTGGATGGAAGCCATCCACCAGAACCAGAGTCGCTTGTGACAGCAAACAGCATGTTGTCATTGAGAAAACCAAGTCCAATGTTACAGGAAGTGATACCAGGGGATACAGGAGTTTTCTTTCCTTTAAATGGTTTAACAGAAATCATCCAGGATGAACCTGCACACATTTAAATAAAAAGATGAACGGAAGCCGCACTCCATTTTAAAAGCTGCACTTATTCATCCATATGTGTCAGAAATCATAAAATCATACGGAGACAGAAGTACAGTTAAATCACACTTGTTTAATAATAAAAGTAAATAGAACAAACGTAGTCAAAACATAGCCAGAGTTCAGTAACCGGAATGGATAGTCAGACAAGTCAAACATCAGGGAGCCGGAGATGAGTGTAGTAAAACATCAAGCAGAATCTGGAGCCAGAAGGGATGTCAGCCAAGCAAGTCTTTTAACAGGAATGCAGGAGAGCGTCTCTGTGATGTTGACTAGGGTGAAGGCAGAGAGCCTCTGGGCTGGATGGCTTAAGTAGGCAGGACTGACGAGCAGGATATCATTAACAGCTGGGCACCTGTGGAGAGATAGGAGCTGGCAATTAGCCGACAGCTGAGCGGGCAGCTCAGAGAAGGAAAGGCTGAGCCCAGCCCTGACAATATGTTGCACAGACAGCACCTGAACTTCCACCCGCTAACATTTTTCACTCAATAATGGCCTTAATTACAGAGTGGGGGTTGCAGGATGGGAACATATATTTAACATAGCTTAACCCAAAGCACCAGTAATCAGGCACATACATTTCACAGGAGGTTAAAATCAAACTCTCAGTGGAAACAATTTAACCACAACATGATAAGTTTCCTCCTGTATATAAAGTATTCTACTCTAGTGTAAATTCTCCAATATATATTAGTCTAAAAACTACTACTGTAATGGAATACAACTTTCTATATCCAAATTAGCCTCGCAGTGAACATTTAAACTATAGAAATATAATATGAAAATATAAAAATGTAAACATATGAAAGAAACTCCGCCCCCCCACCATCACTAATTCTTGGACCGTAAAACTGTTTTAAAAAATAATAATACAATTGATAATATTAATTAAAACTTAAAGATATACATATATCTAATATAATCCAAAATACACTGAGCAAAATTATAAACGCAACACGTTTGTGTTTGCCCCTATTTATCATGCAATAATCATGCTGTCTAATCAGGTGAGGTGGATGGATTATCTCGGCAAAGGAGAAGTGCTCATTAACACAGATTTAGAGAGATTTGTGAACAATATTTGAGAGAAATAGGCCTTTTGTGTACATAGAAAAAGTCATAGATCTTTGAGTTCAGCTCATGATAAATAGGGGCAAACATGTTGCGTTTATAATTTTGCTCAGTGTAAATATATATATATATATATATATATATATATATATATACACACTGTATATAACCATATAAAGAGGTATTTTCAATCACATATATATAGAAATCGATATATATTCAGAGACAATATTATGTTTACTAATATAAATCTACAATTCTAGCATACTACAAGTGCATGACAGAGGCTGATAATGATGTTGCACCCTGTAGAGAACAAATATGTTCAACCATATAGTGGTGATGGTGATGTGGATTTTCATAGTTACATAGTTGGTAAGGCTGAATAAAGACACCAGTCCATCCAGTTCAACCTGTGGTGTATGTGTGTGTGTGACAGTTTATGTCAATAATAAATACCATACCACTGTATGTTGTGATCGTTAAAATGCCCATCTAATAGTTTTTTTTTAACTATTCCCTGCCTCCCTGATACCACTGCTTGTGGTACATATGGTATGGTCCATGCCAACAGACCTCAATTTGTAAAGTAAATGTTTATAGGGAACTGTATCAGATACCTTTGCAAAATCCAGATATGCCTTGTCCACAGACCTACCTTTATCTAGATGGCAGCTCACTTCCTCATAGAATCTTAACAGATTGGTCTGGCAAGAACGATCCTTCATGAATCGATTCTGATTACTACTAATGATACTGTTTTCATCAGCAAATTCTTGGATATAGTCCTTTTTTATACCTTCCAATAATTTACAAACTATTGATGTTAGAATGACTGGCTTGCAGTTAACAGGTATAAATCTTGGCCCTTTTTTAAATATTAATACCACATTGGCTTTTCTCCAATCAGTAAACTGTCCATAAACATTAGAAACACCGGTCTAGCTTTTACCTGAGTTATTTTCAGACTCTCAGTTGTAAGCCATCTGGTCCTGGTGATTTATTTATGTTAAGTTTTTCAAATCTATTTCTGACACTGTCTTCTGTTAGCCACAGGGGTACCTTCTGTGATGCGTTATTAACATTACAGTCTTGGTTACTATATCCCCCTTTTCCTTTGTGAAAACTATGGATAAGAATGCATTTAAAACAGTTTTCAACTTAGTTATTCACAGGATGGTATTGCCCTTCAGGTCTTATATTTGTTACAGGAAGAAAATGCACATTTAGGGCACAGATGTTACTAATTCACAGAACTTAATTGATTCACATGTAGACAAATGTAGAAGGAAGGCTTCTTAACCCTTGTTATCCCTAAAATGCACAGAATTTGGTTTGATTACAGACAAATGTAGAGAACAGGATACCCAACCCCTGGTATCCCTAAAATTAATATGAAGACAAGGAAAATATCAGATTTGTATCCTGAAAATGAGAGTGGGAAAGCATTAGATGAATTTCAGAAACATATTGAGAGGGATCTGTACAGTCTGGCAAATGACATGGAAAAGGGGTTTTCTACTAGAAATGACAATTTGTCACTAAAGAGAGGAAAGCCATATAAATCTATAAATAACTAAAAAAGGCAGACAAAAGAGGAGCAGTAGCGGTTCTGGATACAGACAAACATTAGGAGGAATTTTTGAGACAGTTGAATAATACAGTATATCAATGCTTGAGAAAGGAGTGCCGCTATTCTTGCCACCAATAGCGCGCAGACTCAGAAACGCGTCGCATAGCTGTGACGTCACAGCCCAGCGCCGCGCTGTGCTTGCCCTCCAGGCCTCGTTTTGGCTCCCTACACGGCCGCAATTATTCCATCCACGGAGCCGTACGAGCCTCACCATACACTGCAGCACGCCCGGCGATCGGCTTTGGCGTCCTCAAAACCCCATCCTTGGAACCCGCAGACAGATGGTCTGTGTCATTTTTAACTCATCTCAACCCGGAAGTGCCATCTGGAGACCTGAGGGAGCCCCTGCTGTGTCCAGCTACCACTATCCATCCTCGCCAGGATCCGATGTGGGATCAGCACTGCACGGACTTGCTGAGACTTGTGGTCCTCCAGCTTTTCCTCTACTCAGAGACGTACCGGAACGCAACATTACAGTCTTCCATGTGAGTGGATATTGTTTGTTGAAATAAATGATTATTGATATATACTCAGAGGCGCCCCTTTTCCTTGTTTATAGAGAGTTGTAAAGGACAGTGGTTTTCAGCCATCTGCCATGGATGCATTTTGGTGTGTGGACCTGCTGCTATCACTTTGAAACAAACCACCAATGCATATTTAAGAATGTAAATTAACTTTTGTGTGTGTTTTTTATTATGGTAAATCATTGTTCTCTTTAAAAATAATATTACTGCATATGACATTAAGCTAAATAAAACTGCATTCAAGACAAAAGCGGTACAATAAAGTTAAATGCAAACTCTTATTAGTATAGAATAAAATCTGCAACATTACATTTCCTCAAAACATCTTCCTATAGCTGACCGGTTAAGGTTATGGGTACATTTCCTCATGAATTATGTACATATATAGACTTTACAGAAAGTCATTCAGTTTTTAAAACTGCCCTTGAAGTATGTTTGGGTAATGTGCATCAATCCTTGAACTTTTATAGCCAAAGCAAAATGCCCTATATTATTTTATCTCAACTTTCCAAAGAAGCCCACATAAATCAGATGAAGATGAAATTAGATATTCTTTTGGCATTCAAATTTAACATCAATCTACTCTTAATTTTAAATTCCATCACAAGGGGAATACAAAGGGTCAGACATGCATTTATAATAGCAATAAAAATGCAGGGTTAACTTCAAAACAGATCAGCTACATGCCCTGCTACAGTTGTGGGCTCATAAAAAGGAAGAACCGAAGGACCGTTTGTGTATAGAAAAATACCACAATTTTATATGTGCACATATATCAGTAAGTATGAAGAAAAAGACTGTTGGAAAGTGTATAAAACTATAGCTATTACTTGTAAATTTCCAACATTTTCTTTTTAAATACAATTTTATTTACAAGCTAATTTAGAAGTCCCTATTTATTATTTAATTTTTTAGTGCCAATGCTGTTAAGGTGGTTAATTTAAAGAAACAATTTAACTGTTCAGAGAACAGCCTGGAACTATAATGCTTGTGTAAGAAATTCAATGAGGCTTAAACATGTGTCAAGTTAATTAGGAATGGATGAATACATTTAGCTCAGGATTACATTTTCCAACTGGTAAGAAATGTTGCTTTATGATTAGTGCCTGCCTATGAAAAGGGAAAAATGTTTTCTAGTCATTGTTATTTCAATTAATTTACAACTCCTTGGAGACATTCCACTTTAACATTTGAAACATCTCCACTTATTCACTGACTGCACCATACAAAGATATAATGCTGCGACTTGACTATCTATTGAAAATGCCAAATTATATCAGTTGTAAAGGTATTTGTGTTCATTAAATGTACAAATATACAAATATGCATGCATGTAGGGGAATATGTAGATACCAGTTTTACTTTAAATTCAAGTAACACTTTCACACTGAAAGCGCTGGCTGTTAGTGCTAAAGCGCCACTAGTTTAGTGTTTTATCACTCCCAAAAATGCCCTGCCCATTGCAATGAATGGGTAGTGCTTCCAAAGCACCTTAAAAGAGCTTTTCGCCCGCTAGATGGGTAGTTTTTACCCCCCAAAAAGGGTTAAAAACTCCCATTTTGTGCCACTTTCAAAGTGCTTTTAAGGCATTTTGGAAGCGCTGCCCATTCATTGCAATGGGCAGGGCATTTTGGGAGCACAGCGCTCCCAACCAGCCCCAAAGATGCTGCTTGCAGGACTTTTCGTAACGTCCCGCAAGTGTACCGCCCCAATGTGAAAAGTCACACTGCAATCAATCGAAGGCGGTTTTCGGGCACTTAGCAGAGGCTATTTCTAGCACTAAAGTGCCTAAAACCATCCCAGTGTGAAAGGGGTCTTAAACACCTAACAAATGTGTCTGTAAAAAACTCTCCTACAGGCTCCAATACAAAGTTTAAAGGATAACTTCATTTTCATGGAAAAAAAAATGGCAAATAAAAAAAATGTATACAAAATAATAACAAAATGAAATTAATGTTTTTAAAAAACACCTTTTCATTTCAATCTGTGTGCTGTCATTTTCTGTAAAATGCATTGCAATGTGGCAACCTGGAGGCCTTCTGTACAAAGTTGGTGTAGGGGACACCTTCAAAAATGTAATGTCCTGCTTTTGAAATTGGCTCAATGATTTTCCCAAAAGTATGCACTAAGATACAATTCAGATTTTAGGCATCCTCTGCAACAAAAATGTCATTTTTAGTGAGATACTACCTAACGGTTATTTGCTTGTAAAGGCGTGCAAACACTGCAAATTTTCTCAATAGAACATTGAAAGTGCATCAGCTGATTATAATGAACCAGTAACTCCTATTCAGAATCTGTAAGCAAATACATTGTCAAAAAACAGCTCCTCATTCAGAGCTAAAACAGATAAGAAATTTGATAACATTTTGTTAAAATCCCTGCAGTCTACATTGACCACCTAGAGGGGATTATTTTCCCTCAACAAAAAGTGAAGTTACTCTTTAATTACATTGATGTAACTGCAACCCATAGACACTGCATGCCAGCAAACAAAACCAAAACATTACCTGATGACAGCATCACTGTCAAACTGGGGACAGAGTAGCCTTGAAAATATGAAAAAAGAGAAGGGGCGGGACTTTGAATAGTCAGAACAAGCTACCAATATTCACCTCTCATAGACTTCTGTGAGATTCATTGCTAAGTTTGGGGGTTGCAGACTTTAAGCCAGAAACCGACTTCACCCAAACCCAGTCAGATTTACCTATTCCTAGTCCAAACTAGAGGCTGCAATTGCAGTTTTTCATTAAAAGTAAAGTGACTTATTTTGTGAATAGTCTGATCTCCCAGTGAAATGCCATTCCCTGCAATTCAGACCTGTTTAAAACACAATTGACTAAATTAGAGTATACCCCCAGTCCCTTCTATTACCAATGAATAGATTTTATTTAAGACAGAAGCCATTAGAAAATAAAAAGAAGCAATTATACATGTTATGTGACTTAAATGTAATAAATTAACTCAATATAAAAGGTTAGTTTTTTAAATAGAATGTAATAAAAAGAACAATACTGTAAATAAAAAAAGGGAAGAAAGGAAATATAGAACAAAATTTCAAAAAGCAAAATAACTTTCTATTAAAGACAGTTTAACATGGCCACATATTCAGATAAAGAACTCAGGCAATGGTTTCTCTATCTGAATGAAAGTAGAAGTTCTGGCACACGCAACAAAGGTAGTGAGGACCTGATAAAGTGTATGGTGCTGGATTCTAAGATTGGTTGTTCTTAAAACTTGGAGCAAACAAAATAAATATTTATATGTTTGCAACTAGAGAAGTCATCATGACACATTGTAATCACTTCCTTTAATGGTATCTTACAAATTTTGCAGTATGTAAATATATACGGTAAGTAATAATCACAGGATTTATTTCAAATCAAACCTTTGCATAACTTGTGTCTATGATCTGGGCTTACTACCATAACAGACCTTGTAAGACTCTGCTGAATGTTCAATTTTATAATTTCTCAGAGGCATGAATAAAATCTTGTCAAACTGGTCCTTTTGTTTATGTTACACAACTTTCAATGCAACTTGCTACACAAAAAACTTGCAGTAACATGACTGATATCCCCAAGTTTTTCTATCTAGTAGAAAGTGTTAGCACTTAAAGTGTTTGTGTAGCCCAATTTTTTTTATTTGGGTGGAGTAAGTAAGGGTTTAAAACCACATACAACACAATATCCTGCGCTTGGGGGCTTAGTCTAGAGGTATTTGGTGCAACCAACCCTTTGGATTTGTATGGAATGTCACTGGTCTTGCTGCCTTTCTCAGAAATATGGGTATACTTGGAGCTGAAACATATAGAGAAGAAAGGAGGGTGGATGGACCTTGTGCATTACCAAAGATACAATTTATTAAAAAGTATAACAGCAATCAATGATCATACTCACATACAGACATGATAAAAAGCTTGTCAATACACCAGCAAATTTAACCATGTCTCTAAAATATGCAACCTTACGTGTTTCGGGGGAGAACCCTCTTCCTCAGAGCCAAAGCAGTGAATGACTGGGCTCTTCTAGTTACCTCTATATGTACACACATTCATGTGTCTAAGTATACACCTACTGGACCTTACCACACTTATCCAGATGGGCCCCATGGTATAGACTTATATAAAACTAGATTGTTGGGTTATTTTTCCATTATATCCATGCAAAATACCTAATTATATTAATCTTCTAACAAGTTCATGCAGTAGCTATACATTTTGACATCATTATATTTTTTCAGTTTAATAGTCATTATTATTATATAGGATTTTTATAGCACCAACAGTTTGTGCAGCACAATTATAAAGTAAATACATTTACTTGTACATTACATTGTAAATGTACATTTACTACAGTACAATACAAAAGGATTAGAAGATAATAACTGTGAGGGATGAACTGGAGAAAGTAGATGTACAGTTTTTAGGTAGAGAAAAGATACCCTTCCCTGAATAGATGAGCCAAAATATATACCTAAAACTCTATATTTCATACCACGTTATAATGATCACTGGTAGTAGCAGTGATCAGCATTTAATAACTGGGTAGAGAGCAGCCATATGTCAACAAGATTTTATATACCTTTTAAAAATAAGTATATCTTTTAAAGTTGAATTTCAGATTTAAAAAGAACAATTCAAAATACTATGTACTTGATGTTCTTTGTATTCCACACCTTAATAATATCATGCTATAAAAGATTGAGGCTAAATACTGGTTTTACAGATTATAATTGTTCTCTTATTCTCTAGAAATAGAAGAGACTCTTTTGTGTTTTATGACAGCTATTAGATTAAATGAGAGGTTGTTACAAAGGCATCACATGCAAAAAGTGTCACAAATCCAAAACCTTTTGAGAAAATCCACATACAAAAATAATTCTGTGTATGTTCAAAAGATTGTTATATTGTTATAGTACTCTGAGGAATGGAAAATAGTAACATTTTATGGCTATTTCTCGAGATCTAGTACGATTGTCCTCGACTAGAATTTAAGATGGATAGTATAGAAACTGGTGACTTAACAGTACAGAGGCTAATTATTCAGGTTTCCTACCTTGGTGAGCTATGGTCTGGGTTCAAATGGCACTAGAAACCAGGGCTGTTGCTAGACCCAAGAAAGGGCATGTGCTCTAATTATGCTTTTAACCATGGTATGATCCATTTGCAAACATGCTTTTTAATGTTTCCTTTCACATCCATTCTCACCCTTCCGCTAGTAACTGCAATGCACATCACAGTTCTTCAGAATTTGATAATTAGAGAATCAGTCTTTTTATAGTACTGCATTTCTCTGTTTGCCTGCACATTGCAATGCAAAATATTTTCACTAAATAAATCACTTTTAGCATACAGTTCTCATTATTAAATTTTTAAAAGCGGCAAAAGTTAAAAACATTTAAATGTCTTTTGGAATTACGACCATTGCATGTCTAACATACACAATTTCTCAAAGACAAATGTGTATTTTGAATGTGAAGGAGTCAAAAAACCTGACACCTTTTTAGGCAACAATATATAAAATTATTAGGATTTAAAAAATACAAACTTACACAAATGAATAAATGCGGACACAGCCGCGGTAAGTGTGTTATACTTGCAAGAACATCACATGATTTTATACATTACAATGGGTCACTAGGGAAAACATAATAAGGGTAAAACATATAAGGCACAAGGGGTGTAAAATGGTGCGTCAAAGGGGGGGAGTGTCCGGCCGGCGGGGAAGATGACCGCTTAACTGAGAGCTCCAGCAGCCTCACGCTCTTAGCAACGATTATACAGCACAAGGAAAAGACTCGCCAAGCCCTGCATCCACTTGTTTTACCGGTAATCACACCCGTGAGCCATGTCCAAAAGGAGGAAGGGAAACAAACCTCCCCTGCACCTCATGGACTTCTATCCAGAGGCAGCTGCGTGAGGTAAGCAAGATGGCACCAGCCCCAGCTCCAGTGGCGCGGCCTGCTCACCTCACAGCCACCACAGCATGGGGGAACATACTATAAATCCTCCTGAGGACTCAGGGAAGTTCTCTCCCCCTTTCCACACCCACTACACGCAGCTCTGCTAAAACTAGGGAGCGTAGGGTGGAGGATGTGGTCTCTCATGTAATGCAGCCTGTCATCACTCCCTGTCTCATGCAGAGCAGACAGGCAGAGTCCTTAATTGAAATTTTCCCTGCCACAAACCAATCAATATCAGAAAACACTATGAAGGATATGTTGCTGTCCCTCAGAAGAACTCTATTCAATGACTTTTCTGACATGATTGCTCCCCTGAGTGCCACAGTTCACACCCATACTAACAAAATACACTATCTGGAAACTAAAATGGTGGATCTGTACTCTGCTCACAATGACCTTGTAGATGCTTACACAGACCAAGAGAATGAACCTCAGCAACTCCAGAATAAAATAGCAGATCTAGAAGACGTTCGAGGAGGAACAATATAAAGTTCAGAGGAATACCTGAATCCATACCTCCAAATGAGCTTACAAGTTTTATCCAAAGCCTCATGAAAGCTCTTCTGCCATCCAGCTTTGTGTAATGAATATTATTCCGAAACCTTCTAGTGGCATTTGGGGTCTGTCTGCCAGCAATGAACCCCATTTGGTCCGCCATTATTACTCTGGGCATTATATCTGACAAGCAGTATTAACACTTGTAACGAGCCCCTTGCTCGCTCGGTTCCACTCTTCCGACACTCCTCTGCTGCTATAGAATCAGACTGCAGATCGCAACATCTGATTGTTCGGTCATCCAATGTTCTGGGATTAGAACTACAGCTATGTGCTGTTTTAACCCAGTTGTGATAGCTCAGAACAAACACCAGGCAGGCTGTATGTAAGTTCAAACAGGAATCTAACTTTATTGCAAAATACAGGCTTTTATACACTAAAAGTTGAGGTTCAGACCTCCTGCTCATATTACTCTAACAATACAGCTGTAACCTAATTAACCTTATTAACATGAGCTAATTAACTAATCCCTTTAGACAGCCTAGATGACTCAGACATGACTTTTAGGCCAGACTGGCCGTCTTGTAGTTCAGAAAATCCAATCAATATTATCACAATCAACATAGACTCTTCTTCACACAATAGCAGCGTTAATTAACACAAACAACAATGGGGATCTAATGACTCTTAGATCCTATACTATAGACTTATTTACAATACACATTTTAGCAGACAACAGACAGACAGGTGCTGAAATTTACATCAGCATCTCCTAACAGTATCTGTCCCAGCATTATGAATCAGCCACTATTCCAATATGGAAAATCCAGTGTCCCCAGAGTCTGTGTGTCCTGGGGGCCCAGGACCCGAATGCACAGTAATACCACCTCAAGGGTCCCCAGGCATACAGCTCACAAAGAGCACCGTTCCCCCAAATGCAAGGGCCCCCGATCGATTGGCAAGAGGCTAGCATACAGTCCCCTCCAAAAGTCTCTCTCCCAGCTAGGTCTGTCACAGCACTGCATTGTGGTAAAGTGCTGTAAAGTTTACATGTATACATTGCAGTGATATTAAGATTTTAGAGGCACCCCAATGTACCAGTGTTGCAGTACAACACAATGGGGGGGATTTACTAAGACTGGAGACTGGAAAATCTGGTGCAGCCCTGGATAGAAACCAATCAGCTTCCAGGTTTTATTGTCAAAGCTTAATTGAACAAGCTGAAGTTAGAAGCTGATTGGCTACCATGCACAACTGCACCAGGTTCTAAATGCTCTAATTATAGTAAATCTCCCTCAATGTACAATGTAGAGTACTTCTGTATGTTTTTGTGTACTGCATCAGGAAAAAAAAACAGGGGTGTTTATTTATCTGCTCTACATGTATTAACACAATGCACCAAGCAAACAGGTGAAAAACGAGCCTTAAACCGGTCCAGAGTAATGTGTGCACATGTGTGGCAATGCTTCCAAGACCTATGTGAGGTCAAGAAAATGTGAGAAAAATGATTGATAGCTTCTAACAAAAAAATCAGAAAGAAAATGCACTATAATAATTAGTGAAGAGCTGCTGTGATAGAAGCTGCAATATTGAAATTACATTCACTGTGACTGATGTGAGAATGATAAATATGTGACAAGCAACTCCAATGCAATTTCTTAAAGGGTAAGTCTACCTTAAACTTTTAGTTTTAGTTTTAGATAAAGAAAGGTTGAGATCTCTATTGGGTTTTTACTGCCATGTGTCCCCATTGTGGAGATTTTAATTCAGCCAGGTAGCACCAGTAATTGGTATATGAAGTGATAGGAAATTATATCAAGGGGGACCCAGGAAGCAAAATAAAACCTGACAAATAGTGTAACCCTTCTAAACTCCCCCACATCCTATTTTGACACCAACCACAGACAGGAAACTAAAATTTCCAAAGCATTAACAGCCTTATACTTTTGTCATGAAAGAATCCTGAAAACTCTAGGGTTTTATAACTATTGAGGTAAAATTTAGAGCACCTGTAGGCTCAGAACAAGGTGATCAACTATTCTCCAGTAATTCTTTTATATAGAATTTGTGTTTATAGACACCACTATTTGTAGTTGCCTCTGGAAAAGTAAGCTTCCATGAAGAAGCTCTCTAAAGGAAAATTATTTTGCAAACCCTCTGGTGGAATCCACCAAAATGTTGAGATCATATTTGAAACAGGTGAACCACTGTGATTTGTGTAAAAACCTGGGTTCACACATGTCTCTCAACATGCAACAATGTAATGCTTTCCTGTTGGAAAATCTAAATATGCATAGCTACACTTTTACAGGTGCCAATGAGGCAAATATGAATGAATGGAAATAACAATCAAATAAAACAATTCTCCTGGACAACTGTACAGCAGAATGGAAGAATGGACACTGATTTTACAAGATGTTGGATAGAAAAGTTACAGGTTTTTCTATATCATTTTTTTTCTTAAGTCCCTGCATGGAAACTAAACTAACAGTGAAGGTCAAAATGATTTTACAGTTCAAGATAGCATGGATCAATAAAACTTTCATAAAAATACGGATTTCATTTTTAAATAAGCAGCGTGCTGAAGTGCAGCCTGGTAACAAGCATGTAAAACCTGTAGAGGTACAGTATTTTTTGTTTAACTTTTGGAAAAATTACATCCCTAGTGGTCAAGTTTACTGTATAACACTTAAACATAAATTGTATGAATGCACTGCCTGACTGAAGAATAAAAAATAAGAAACATGAAATTAAAGAACTAATCTCTCTACTAAATGTCTACTAAAGCCCACTGTCAGCTGATGTCACAGAGCTGGCCCAGGCTCTGCAGAGATCACAACAATAATGTCAGGAACTGCCCAGATGCCAGCCTGACAGCTGGCTTAGCCTCTCAGTGCACCACTAAGAGCCTGAGCCAGACGCTCTCCACAGTCTGGCGCTCCAGTGACAGTCAACACTCTGTGCTTAGCAGGCCCAACAAATGAGCAATCAGCTGTCTTTAAACACTCAGTTGTTGACGTAGAATCAGTGGGGGACAGTTGAAGCTTGAACCAATGCCACAGTCATCTAGCTGAATATGTATGTTTGATTTGTTTTTATTCCACACTTTTCTTTAAAAATTTTTTTTTTTTTTACAGTTTTGATGTCCTTTGATTTTCTTTTTTTGCGAAAAAGCACAATTAAAGCTTTACAAACATTTGTTATTTATTAACACACTTATGCCCGTACACACGGTCAGTTTTTCCGACGGAAAATGTTTGATGGGACCTTGTTGTTGGAAATTCCGACCGTGTGTAGGCTCCATCGGACATTTTCTGTCGGAATTTCTGACACACAAATTTTGAGATCTCAAATTTTCCAACAACAAAATCCATTGTCGTAAATTCCAATCGTGTGTACACAATTCCTACGCACAAATTTCCACGCATGCTCAGAATCAAGCAGAAGAGCCGCACTGGCTATTGAACCTAATTTTTCTTGGCTCGTCGTACGTTTTGTACATAACCGCGTTCTTGGCGATCGGAATTTCCGACAAGATTTGTGTGACCATGTGTATGCAAGACAAGTTTGAGCCAACATCCGTCGAAAAAAATCCATGGATTTTGTTGTCAGAATGTCCGATCATGTGTACGCGGCATTACAGTTTTGTCTTCTATATTTTCTAAAAATGTTAAAAGTTTTGTTGGATTTGTGTGTACTAATAACGATTTTAGTGTATTTTTTAAGATACAAAATCAGTATCACCAGTATTATAAATTCTACAGGCCTTGTGCTTTCATAAAATATATGTTTTAGGGGGAGAGGAGTCTCTTACTAAATTTTAAAGCTTTAAAAAAAAGTAAAAAAAATAGCAAAAATAGTCTAGCCACTTAAACTGAAGGGTAGGGAAGGTTGCGCCCAGCAGTGACTGGATTAAAAAATGTAAAATCAAAATACTTTTTTCATGAAACTACATTGTTTTATTAAAATACATTTGTTGGCTTTTTTGAAGAAATTCTTGATATCGGTTGAGATTTTTTACCTTTCATACACACAGAAAATTGTCTGTGTGTACAACTTTAAATGTTTACTGATACTACTATTTCTAAGAAAAAGAAAATATGATGTATTAAATGTTACACACATCACATCCTATAAATTCTCAAAATAGTGTTTCTGATTGTGATGTGATGAAGCATACAACTTATTTCTAAGAAACATTCCATGTAATTGGTACGTCATGTGTTATGGCGTGTGTTATGTTTGAGGTTCTGATTTACATCCATAAGCAAAAAGACTGCATTTATTCTATTCAAATCTCAAATATTTAAATATTCTACATGAATCTTATCTATTCCAAAGAAAACCAAAATTACTTAGTTTTTAACTAGCTGTATTGTGAGCTCTGGGAATTTCGCCATCTATTACCGTAGTATTTAAGACAGCACAGCACCAATTAGGTTATTAGATAAACAGCTTTACATCAAGATGCATAATTAAATACTTCCTAGAACAAAGAATATAACCGACACTGTTAGCAGTTTGTCATCATTCATCACTAGCCAGAGGCGAGATCCTTCCAAATAATCCACATTTGCATGTTGGAAAGAGAATAGGAGGATCTTGTTTTCAGTCAACAAACATTTCTTTATTCTCAAGCTTTTAAAATGTGGCTATGAAAAAATATTTTTTCAGCAGAAATAATTTCATAGCAGGTGGTGCTTTGGCCATACGAGACCATACACTTCACAGCCAAAAAAATATATTTGTTTAGTTTAAATATATGGTATTTAAAAATGGACCTACAGTTAATTCAGTAAAAGCATTTAGGATTTTTGGTAGCTTGCGTAAGTTTTTAAAAAGTCTTTATCGTGAATAATGATTTTTTTTTAGCCTTACATAATTTTATTAAAGACTAGTTTGTAAAAATATAGTTACATTTTACATTTCTATAGTTATAATATATTATATTTATAAAAAAGAGAACATCTGAGAGGTATACAGAATTTTTTTTGGAGAAGATCCCTTATTTTTATTTGTTTAAAAAGTCACCTTTTGATCTACTGTAAATACCTAATGCTGCAGTTCCAAATCATTATATTAATTATATGTCCGAATCATGATAATTTAAACTTTCCCTTAGCCTTGTTCATTGACAGAATAAATGAGGGTTCATGCCATATGCTTTCGCAATTTAGCAATGTGATTTTTTTGTAAAATCTTTGTTTTCAATAATTATAACGACAGAGCAGGTATATACCCCAATATTATAATATTCCTGAAGACGCCATCTTTGGTGAAAAGTACATTGAAGCGTGGGTCTGTCACTTCTGGGTCCCACATGACATCACATCAGGGCTGGAATCCAAAGCAAGCCTTAGAATGCACGCTGGCTTCTGGCAGGCCCAGTGAAGCCATCCATATCTGCCCACGCTGTACACACTAGTGCCTGTATTTAGGCACTAATACACGTGAGTGCAATACTATTCATTTTATTCTTAAGCATTTTAGTTAAATACTACACAGTGAAATTTTTCATCATGTCTCCTGTCTGGTCATTTTACTTGTGACCACCAAAAATACCGGCGGACTATTCTGGAGCCTAATACCAGGGGAGTCTTAGCCTTTGAGGGCAAAAGCGCTTTTTGCCCTCAAAAAGGGATCAAACATATCTGATGAGTGTACATCGACAGTGGATATAAGAAGTCTACACACCCCTGTTAAAATGTCAGTAATGTTCTGTAATGTAAAAAAAGAGACAAAGATAAATAATTTCAGAACTTTTTCCACCTTTAACCACTTAAGGTCCTCCCACCACATATATACTGCGGCAGGGCGGCCCGATTGTGAGAAACAACTTACCCGTACGTTGTTTCATGCACAAGTCACTGTGGTTGCACAGCGGGGGAGCCGATGCATGGGTCCGGCTGCCGCGCTGTCTGCCAGCGACCCGCGATCGATCTTCAGAGGGGCAGAACAGGGATCTGCCAGTGTAAACAAGGCAGATCCCTGTTCTGTTAAGAGAGTACAGGGTGATCATCTGTTCCTAGTGATTAGGAACAGCGATCTCTCTGTACTCCCAGTCAGTCCACCCCCCCACAGTTGGAAATACCTCCCTAGGACACACTTAACCCCTTGCTATAAACTATAGCTTATATTTTTTTCTATAAACGTATAATTACTCTAATCGTTTGATGTACTAAGTGCTGCAACACACTATAGGTTTTTTTTCGGGTCGCTGGTGTCCCACAAAGGTGAAGATGGTCACATGTAGATATTATATCCTAACATATTTAGGATAACAGGATTGGCTTCCTCTGGGGATTATTTAGGACCACCAATATTAACCCAGCTCTAGCACAGACTAAGTACAAAGAAATCATCATCAATTATAGAGTGTAAATATAGACAAGGATATAGAAGTATATTTACATAACACCTGTCATGGCTTCGGAGCACAAATACCCACCTCCACCAATCCTATATCAAGGAGCACAAGTAAAGGTGGCCCCACCACCCCAGCCAAACAGAGGCGGGGAGGCCGCGCACAACCACAGGAAGTATGAAAGGACCATATGCAAATAAAAGAAAAAACTGTTTTTTAATTATTATATTGAACATAGACCATTGGGGCAACAAGGCCTCAACTTGTACTTACTATGCTCAGTAATATGCAAAGGATAAAAAGATGTTGTGATAATGAGGTCAGTATTGCACTGAAATGCCTTATTTGGACACTAAAGTGAAAACATAAAGCGAGAAGGGTAAGAGCATATTCAAAATGTTCAACACTGTGTATAACTCAGTGATATCAAACCTGAGCTGTACTATGAGAGCTAAACTGAATAGTCTTCTTATTTTTGATCCTATTAACTGAGCATAGAACTTCTGAAAGAACATCAATTTTGTGGAAGGTGGAACACACACATTAGGGGCCACCATTTCCCAAAGGGACGAGGGCTTCCCTAAAGACCACCTGGGGTTGATCTGGTAAGGTTTTACCCAAAACATTGTCATTCTTTAATATATGCCAATGTTTGCGAACAAACATTTTTCTGACAGGAGTAGATCCCTGCTCATTATTTGAGTGTCCACCACTGTCTGCTCCAATGTTGTAGCAGAATATCCCTTATTATTAAATCTTTCAGTTAGAACTGCAGCCTGCACTTCAAAGTGTGCAGTTCTACTACAATTTTGTCGTAGACGAAAATATTGACTCTTGGGAACTGAGTTTAACCAAGACTGGTGATGACAACTGTACCTAGGGATGAAAGAATTCTGATCTGTGGGTTACAAGTACTGTAGGTAGAGGTCAGAAGTTGATCTCCCTCCGCCCAAATCTTAAGATTACCTTGCAGGGGTTATTCTGCTTGCTCGTTTGACCATTCTAGTGATAGGTGGTCCCTTCTATCTGGTAAGAGTCCCTGATTACTACATACAGTGTGTCACAGAAGATTCATTACTTATCATTTGGCGGAGGAACACATTTTTATTAATTTGAAATTACAATGTGGACTTATTCTTCTACTAATTTGGTGGATTTTTTATTTTTCATGCACATTGCACCTTCTATGTCCTTTAGTGTGTTGCAGCAGTAAATTTAATGAATAGCGTGATTATAAGTTTATAGACTTATTAATTTAATCAGTGGATTTGTCATATATCCTTTTTTTGCACTTTGCACTTTAATTAATGTGCTTTATTACTTCATTTATTGATAATTGATTAGTGTGATTGTTATTTTCCTAAACTGAAGAAGAAATGTGTTTGTTTTTTCGGGGGGTTTTTTGGGATATTTATTATAGCAAAAAGTAAAAAATATTGTTTCTTTTTTCAAAATTGTCGGTCTTTTTTTGTATATAGTGCAAAAAAAACACAGAGGTGATCAAATACCACCAAAAGAAAGCTCTATTTATGGGAAAAAAAAGGAGATCAATTTTGTTTGGGTATAATGTCACATGACCGGCAATTGTCAGTTAAAGCGGTGCAGTGCTGTATTGCAAAAAATGGTCTGGTCATTAAGGGTCCTTAAGTGGTTAAGGTGACCTATAAACTGTACAGCTCAATTGAAAAACAAACTAAAATCTTTTAGGGGGAAGTAAAAATAAAAAAAATAAAAAAAAATAAAAAAATGTGGTTGCATAAGTGTGCACACCCTCTTATAACTGGAGATGTAGCTGTGTTCAGAATTAAGCAATCACATTCAAACTCATGTTAAATAGGAGCCAGTACACACCTGCCATCATTTAAAGTGCCTCTGATTAACCCCAAATAAAGTTCAGCTGTTTTAGTAGGTCTTTCCTGACATTTTCTTAGTCGCATCCTACAGCAAAAGCCATGGTCTGCAGAGAGCTTCCAAAGCATCAGAGGGATCTCATTGTTAAAAGGTATCAGTCAGAAGAAGGATACAAAAGAATTTTCAAGGCATTAGATATACCATGGAACACAGTGAAGACAGTCATCATCAAGTTGAGAAAATATGGCACAACAGTAACATTACCAAGAACTGGACGTCCCTCCAAAATTGATGAAAAGACGAGAAGAAAACTGGTCAGGGAGGCTGGCAAGAGGCCTACAGCAACATTAAAGGAGCTGCAGGAATATCTGGCAAGTACTGGCTGTGTGGTACATGTGACAACAATCTCCCATATTCTTCATATGTCTGGACTATGGGGTAGAGTGGCAAGACGGAAGCCTTTTCTTATGAAGAAAAACATCCAAGCACGGCCAAATTTTGTAAAAACACATCTGAAGTCTCCCAAAAGCATGTGGGAAAATGTGTTCTGGCCTGATGAAACCAAGGTTGAACTTTTTGGCCATAATTCAAAAAGATATGGTTGGTGCAAAAACAACACTGCACATCACCAAAAGAACACCATACCCACAGTGAGGCATGGTGGCAGAATCATGCTAGAATCTGCTAGAAAGCAGAACATGAAGAGGAACTTCATCTTTCAGCATGACAATGACCCAAAGCATACATTCAAATCAACAAAGGAATGGCTTTACCAAAAGTAGATTCAAGTTTTGGAATGGCCCAGCCAGAGCCCAGACCTGAAGCCGATTGAAAATCTGTGAGTAATCTGAAGAGGGCTGTGCACAGGAGATGCCCTCACAATCCAACAGATTTAGAGTGTTTTTGCAAAGAAGAGTGGGCAAATATTGCCAAGTCAAGATATGCCATGCTGACTCATACCCAAAAAGACTGAGTGCTGTAATGAAATCAAAAGGTGCTTCAATAAAGTATTAGTTTAAGGTTTGGTTCACACCTATACGAATTGGATGCGGCTTACACCTCATCCAATTCGCAGAACATTTTAAAATCTATTAGTTTGAATCAATCTGGTTCAAATATGTGCGTTGCATTCACACTCCGCATTGTCCAAACAACGGGTGCATTTTCTAGGCATTCAGGTGCGAATTGCAGGCACATAATCTTCTATGGGAACGCATCTGATTCGCAGATGCGTTCCGTTCTGAACACAAATTCTCTCCCCCTCCCCACTACACCTCCCCCCTCTCCCAGGTCAGCTGATCCGCAGCTACAATGAAGAGGAACTGCTGAACAGCTGCTTTTTCACTTTGCAGAGAAACCAAAGCTGGAATTCGCACCGGACTAGTGTGAACCCAGCCTAAGGGAGTGCACGCTTATGCAACCATACTATTTTTATTTCTTTATTTTTACTTCCCTCCACCTGAAAGATTTCAGTCTGTTGTTAAATGGAGTTGTACAGGTAATAGGTCACATTAAAGGAATAAAAAGTTATGAAATTATTTATCTTTGTCTCTTTTTCTTACATTGCAGAAACCTGACATTTTAACAGTGGTGTTTAGACTTTTTATATCCACTGTATATCTTAACCACTTCAGCCCCGGAAGATTTAACTGACAATTGTGCAGGCGTGCGACACTGCACCCAAATAAAATTGGCATCCTTTTTTCCCCACAAATATAGCTTTCTTTTGGTGGTATTTGATCACCTCTGCAGTTTTTATTTTTTGCGCTATAAACAAAAAAGAGCAACAATTTTGATAAAAACACAATATTTTGTACTTTTTTCTAAAATAAATATCCCCAAATATAAATAAATATAGCAAATTCTTTCTCAGTTTAGGCCGATATGTATTCTTCTACATATTTTTGGTAACAAAAATCACAATAGGTTTATATTGATTGGTTTGCGCAAAAGTTATAGCGTCTACAAAATAGGCGATAGATTTATAGCATTTTTATCATTTTTTTTTTACTAGTAATGGCGGTGATCTGTGATTTTTATCATGACTGCAACATTATGGAGGATACATCAGACAATTTTGACACATTTTTTGGGACCATTGGCATTTATACAGCGATCAGTGCTATAAAAATGCATTGATTACTGTATAAATGTCACTGGAGGTGAAGGGGTTAACACTAGGGGGCAATCAAGGGGTTAACTATGTTCCCTTGGAGGTGATTCTACCTGAATAGGGAGGGGACTGACTAGAGGAAGTGACAGATCATGGTTCCTGGCTAATAGGAACACTTGATCTGTCACTCCTCTAAGAACAGAAAAGGGAAGTGTGCGTTTACACACACTCGTCCCTGTTCTGTATCTCCTGCTCGCGATCCCTCGTGGCCGGCGGTCATCATGACATCACCGCTGTGTGGTGGCACGCGCGCCTGCTATCTTGATCCCGCGAGCCGACATATAGCTACGATGGTTCGTGGGATCGTGCCGACCTACCGCAGTATAATGACGGCGGCTGGTCGGCAATCGGTTAAGCACAAGTGGTGAAGAGACAGGAAATTTGCGTTGAAGAAACATTGGTGTTTGGATTATATCACAATGATTCATTCACTTTATTATTTGATACTTCCGTTATTGTATATGGTTTGTTTAGACATATATGTGAGTGCCACACCTTTATAATTTTCTTTTAATCACTATGGGTGGATTTGTTCCACTTAAAGTAGCAGCTACGTTTATTTGACATATTTTTAATTATCCAAAGGCGCATACACTAGTCTATTTTTTCATTACAATAGAATAAATAGTGAATGAATAATACCATAATAATAATAATAATAATAATAATAATAATACCATACCAGCCGTACGGTTGTTTATTCCTAAATCTCTGATTAGGATTTTTATGATTTTACATGCAGAGGGAGGTGTTGGAAAGGGGGAGGTTATGGGTCATGATGAGAAGGGTAAGGGGTTATCAGAGATCAAAGGAAAGAGTGGGGGGTCTAGAAAGAGCATCAGGAAAGTAAGGGATCTAGGTAGACAGGGGGATGGAGGGGCTAGTGCAGGAAGGGGTAGAGCAGAAAGGGCTAGTGCAGGGAGAGGTAGAGCAGAAAGAGGGAAGTTGGGCACCCCTCAGGTAAGAGTCTAGGCATTTTACAATGGGTTAATTGTCTCCAAACCAAAGGGATCTGCCCTCCTCTGAAAAAATAAGGTCAATCCAGCACTTGTCTACTCTGGGTAGCCATAGGAAGGCTTTCCACTTTAAGAAGATACAGGATTTGATTCAACTTAATAGATGGTGAAGGATGGGCTTCTAATATGTTTTGGCGGGGATAGAAAAATGATGGTAAAGTAAGACGGCTGAGTCATTTAGCATTATAAAGTGAATTTTGAGAGATTTATCTGACCTTAGTCAAGTTCAGTCTTGCAGTGGAGTGATGATTTTTGTGCACACACAACAAGGATGCACAAAAACTTTAACTTGAATATAAGCACTTCCACCATCCCCCACACAGCAGTGTCATGCCCCTGGCATGTTCACCCTCTTCCATCCCTGGCTCAGTCTTTACCCTGAAAATTTAAAGTGGTTGTAACCCTAAAAAAAATGATCACATTTCTTTGAAGCATGATAAACAGCATAGTGCT
The DNA here is from genome assembly GCA_037952925.1 of Lithobates clamitans. NCBI lineage: Eukaryota > Metazoa > Chordata > Amphibia > Anura > Ranidae > Lithobates > Lithobates clamitans. The sequence goes on from JBBGZY010000732.1 coordinate 3,441,819, forward strand.
TCTGCTGTGTGATTTGTCCCTTTCTACGCTGCCAAATACCTGGTTGATCCTTCCTGTCCCTGTGTCCCCCTAGGTGTGCTGACCATGGTAATCATGGCAGCTGATCCATAATACTGTAGTCAGTTTACATGCCTCCATCATCCCACTGTTTTCAGAGTCTCTCCCTCTCCCTCCCTGTCAATTCCTAGTGTGTGTGTGTGTGTGTGTGTGTATGTGTCTGCGTCTGTGTGCATGAGCCAATCTCCTCCTCTCCCCTCCCATCCCCTCCTGCTGCTATTCTGTGTGGCTGTAAACTCACTGAGCACAATTACTGGTGTCCCCTCTGTTATAGCAAGCTATACAGAACAGTGTGTGTATGTATTTTATATTATAGGGCTAAATACATTATTTTACAGCACTGCTGTGCAGTGATGTGACCTCCCGTCTGACGTCAGAGGGGAATCTCATCCCTTCTCACTGTATTTCTTAGATCAGGGAAGGATTGCGCGGGAATTCACATGACTGCACAGTGGCACTGTTAAATAAGGTATTTATCTTTATGATTAAAAAAACCCACCCACTGTGCTGTATAGCTTGCTATTAGAGTTGGGCGAACAGTTCAAGCCAAGCAAAAGTTCAGAACATCGCCTGTTCGCCCATTCGGGGAATACCCAAACTTGCGGGTCCCTCAGAGGGACAATGCACTCACAATGCACTGCGCGCTGGTCAAGGCTTTGCCCAATCAGGACTCAGAGCACAGTCAGAGCCATGATTGGACAAAGTCATGATGACTTTGCCCAATTATGGCTCAGTGCTTATAGTCCCATTCCACACTATAAAAGGTTCCTTCCCGCAGGAACCTTTTTGCAGTGTGTTGTTGGAGTGGTGATTGCTACCAGCGAGTTGTGTGCTATTGTAATTCTGAGTGTAGAGTATCAATGTAGTGTTAATGTAATCTGAGTATAGTGTGAGTATAGTGTAGTGTTAGTGTAGTGTGTTAGTGCAGTGTTAGCGTAGTGTGAGTATAGTGTAGTGTATCAGTGTAGTGTCAGTATAATGTGTCAGTATAGTGTGAGTATAGTGTAGTGTGAGTGTAGTGTATGTGTAGTACAGTGTTTAACACAGCATTACTTAACATTTAGAGCTGTATGCAGTGCTGTATACCCCCTTTTTTTTAGTTGCTGCATTTTTTTTGCCTCATGCCTGTCCCCTATTTTTAAATTGTCAGCCGCAGTTTTTCTGACTCCCCCCTTTTTTTTTTTAAATTTGTTTTATAGTTTTTACATTTCTTTCACCAGCAGTCTATAATTTAAAGTGCATCCAATTACACATTTCCCACTATCTATTAATTTTGAGTAATAACCCCCTCCCCCAATATGACCGGGAGGCCAAAAAGGAGAGGCAGATGTTCACATGCCACTATGAGGGGGCCAGCAACGTCTGTGTCCACAGGCAAAGGTGGATGTGGTCAGTCCTCAGGCAGGGCACATTTTTCTCTGTTTAGTGATGTTGCCCATGCTATCCAGCCACAGCATGCAGAGGAGTTGGTGGACTGGCTTACTAAAGCATCCTCATCCTCCTCATCCTCTAACATCCAAGCTGAGATTTTTTTTTTTGTCTCATGCCTGCTCCCTATTTTTAAACTGTCAGCCGCAGTTTTTCTGACTGTGATGCTGTTGTTCCCCCTTTTTTATTTATTTTTTTATAGTTTTTACATTTCTGTCAGCAGCAGTCCCTAATTTAAAGTGCATCCAATTACACATTTCCTAGTATCTATTGAATTTGAGTAATAACCCCCTCCCCCATCATGACTGGGAGGCCAAAAAGGAGAGGCAGATGCTCCCATGCCGCTATAAGGGGGCCAGCAGCGTCTGTGTCCACAGGAAAAGGTGGACTTGGTCTGTCCTCAGGCAGGGCACATTTTTCTTTGTTTAGTGATGTTGCCCATGCTATCCAGCCACAGCATGCAGAGGAGGTGGTGGACTGGTTTACTAAACCATCCTCATTCTCCTCATCCTCTATCACCCAAGTTGAGACTAGTGCACAGTCCACCGCAGCTGCCAGAGTGTCTTATTCTGCCTTCTTGTCCACAGATACTCCTGCCGTAGCCCCAGCATCATGCATTGAGGAGTCAGCTGAATTATTTGAAAAAAACACAGTGTCAGCCACTTGCTTCTTGATGATGCACAGGTATTACTTGATTCTAATTTTGGTTTTGAGTTTGAAGAAGGGAGTAAGATGAGCCTACAAAGAAGGGAGAACACTTATAAACAACAAATTGGCAGTCATGTTCCTCCAGCGTATTGCCATGTTGGCTCCAGTGATAATGAGGATGGAGGGAATGATGATGATGAGGTCACTGATGTGACTTGGATGCCAGGTAGAGCAGAGGAGGAAAGTGAGGGGGAGGCACAACCCCAAAGAGGCAGGTTGTCCTCCAGAGGGAGCCATCATGGAAGAGTAGAGAGCAGCCACCCTATTCCATCAGATTGTGGAGCTGCTATCTCCCAGCTAACTTCTCACAGCTCAGCTGTGTGGGTCTTTTTTAGCACACGTGCAGCTGATCACACTGTTGCAATTTGCAATCTCCACTGCAAGAAGATCAAGTGTGACAAAAACACCAGCCATTTGGATACCACATGCTTGCAAAAGGCATTTAACCTCCCATCAATCAGCCTGTTGGCAAGAGAACCTGAAAGCGACACAAAATGGACACAATTCTTCTCTTCTTCACTCCTTACCTTCCATGTCTACTCCCGCTATATCTCATGACCTCTTAGCAGCCTCCACTGACAGGGGTGAAGGTATAGCAAAGGGTGTCACAGGTCCTTGCAACACATCTGCCAGCAGCACACCAACAGCTGTAGAGTATAGCAGGCAAATTTCTCTGCCCCAACTGCTTCATTGAACAAAAAAAATACACTCCCTGCCACCCACCCACATGCCCAGTGTCTAAAATACAGCGTGTCCAAATTGCTGGTTTTACAACTCCTGCCTTTCCATCTGGTGGATTCTGCCCCCTTCTGTGAATTTGCATAATGTGCTGTACCACAATGGTAGATTTCCAGTCGCTATTTCTTTGCACATAAGGCTCCAGCCAGATTCCAGCACTGTATCATCACGTGGAAGGCAATGTTGTGGCATCATTGGGCAAGGCAGTCAGCTTCAAAGTCCACCTTACTGCTGACACGTGGTCCAGCAAGCATGGTCAGGGACGATATATTTTGTTCACAGCACACTGGATAACTCTGCTGGCAACTAGGAAGGAGCTCAGAAGGTGCCTGTACTGCCTTATCAGCGGCCCTGCCAATCATGCATTGTATGCAGAGGACAGCTATCTATTCAGCTTGTGTCAGTTCTGGGCAGATTGATCTCCAGATGTCATTTGTGAAAGCCAGAAGCAGAAAAGCAGCAGCATATCTCCTTTCAGGTAAGTAACCTCTGACACTAACTATTTAGTTTAGCTTCCACTGACAACTATTATAAGGGGGAATGTATCCCACTGACTACTAATCTAAGAAGGTACTCCACTGCTCACCTCTGATGTAAAGGGGCAAATCCCCACTGACAAAAAATGCAAGGGGGTACTATAATATTTACTGTTATAATAGGGCACTTTACTGATCACCAATCTTAAGAGGGTGGGCTTCTCCACTTTGAACAGTGCATACACTAGGCTTATTCCTAACCATAGAGAAATATAGTGAGTTGGGGTGATTGGCGCTACCTATGGATGAAATATGTTACAATTTGATTACGGGTATGTGTATGTGTGGCCTTGCAATAGTGTTCATCCTCTTAGTGCACAAAATGAAAAGAAAAAATATAAAAATATATATAAAGTGAAAACTATACATGGTCTGTGACACATCTATCTCAAAGATAGTATTAAAAAAAACATATAGAACCCTCTAAGCAGTATCGTGTTACTGGTTCTCTGGTGATTTCCTGGTACTGGTAGCCAGGATATAATTCTTATTATAACCGTGTAAAAAAGAAAAGAAAAACACTTCAAGTTATAAGCCACATTCATAAAAGTAACACCTTATGTGTATCCAAATATAAATAAAAACAAAAGTACAAATAACAAGAAAGGTAGGACCGCATTAAGCGGACACACTATAATTCCGTGACTATACTTCCGTGACGGGTATAGGAAAGTTCATATACGGTATAAACGTGCAAAAGACAGTCCATATACTGTGCATATAGTTTTCTTCAAACAATGTGACATAAACCACAAATGGTGACTTGGGTGCTCGCAGTATCCTCTAGTGACTTTGTGCTACATGTTGTACACTGTAAGCTTTACTGTATAGTACACATTTCCGATAGATGCACTCTGTAAACTGTGCTGTACATCACATATTTCTGCTGCTATGCTTTGTACTATTTGTTTTCCTTTTATGGTCAATATTATTCTTTATTTCATTCATGATTATGACTGAAAATACATTTGTTCTATAGAGAAGAGGATTGTAAAAATAATAAATTGTGGATGTCAAACACTTTAGGGATGCAAATGCTTGCAGATATTAGTCTTACAACCCAAGGCTCAGCAGCTGAGTTACCTGGAAATGAATGTGTGCCACTTCTGTTTAAGCAGTGCCCCTGCAACACCACTACCAATCCCCAAGTCCCAGTCAGCATAGTTTACTCTAAGTTGTTTGCATTGTAAATGTAGTCTATTTTAATTTTCTAGTAATCATTGTCTACAGAATCCCTCAGAAAAGCAGAGAAGAAAGTGGGATAGTTAGACAGTACAAATGATTTCCTTAGTGATCTAAGCCAAAAAAAAATATTTGAAGCATATATTTTTTTACATGTTATCATCTCTTTCCTTAGTCTATAATTAAAAAACTTACCAGCCTGTAATTATTTAAAGAAAAAAACAGTTTATTTTGAAATCAAAATAATCGATTTAAAAAACACAGCGGTGCATTTACTAAAGGTAAGTAGTAAGTGCAGTTGCACTCATTTTCCCCAGAGGTTAGTAATTGTGGTAAAGCTCTGCTGATTTTCATCATCCAATCATGTGCATGAAAAATGCTGTTTTTTTTTAATTTCCTTGCACTTGATTGGATATTCGTAAGAAAGTGCAGCTTCACCACATTCTATAAAGCTCTGGGGAAAACAAGTGCAACTACTCTTGCAAAGTGTACAGTCAATTTGCCTTTAGTAAATCCACTGCAAAGAGTATTTAAAAAATAACTGCACTTTTGTTGAGAAAAAAAAAACAAAACAATCGTGTCTGGGTGATCAATGTACAAGAATTTTAAAAAACTTTGCTGTAGATCCCTACCTGTTTCTGCTCGGAAGGAATTCTGCTAGATCATTTATTGTGCATGACTGATTCTGAATGGGAGTGACTTTTTCATTATTGATCAGCTGATGCACTTGCAGGACACCAGTGAGGAGAGTGGAAGAGTCTGCATTCTTTTGAAAGTGATTAACCCTATAGCAGCATCTCATCAAATGCAATTTTTTGTTGCAGAGGATGCCTAAAATCTGAGTTGTATCTTAGTGCAGACTTCTGGGAAAATTAGTAAGGCAATCACACAAGCAGGAAATAACATCCCTGGTGGGGACAATGCCTCCAGGTTGTCATATTGCATTGAATTTTACATACAATTACAGTCCTGCAAATTGAAAAGGAAATATGATTTTTAATAACAATAAATTACAATATGGCTTGTCTCACAGTTGTATATGCTATTATATTTTTTCTTTTTGCCATTTTGTTTCCCATGAAAGTGGAGTTACCGTTTAAGAATTTCTGCAACTCAGCTTCCTTATTGTGTTTATATCATGTCTGCAGAATATTTAGCAGACTGATCAGCTTCCACATTCAGAAAATAATTTACACAGCTAGGAAGATGTTTTCCTCACTGCAAATAAAAACAGTACTTAAATATATATTAGTGTATCATCATGCATTGATAGCACATGTTTCTGCAAAAAATGACAACTTTAGAGCTTAAAATTTGCAGTAATTGAAGTGAAAACTTCTATAAATCATCTGAAAGTCTGATGATATATGATAATATCACTTTATTTACACAATTCCTCTTCTTATGATCTCAAGTTCTTGTCTGCAAATACCTAATTCAAATGTAAAATCATCTGAAGAGCTGTTTTAACATAGACATATTCCCTAGAACTAGTTGCTAGGTAAATTCCAAAGAAGGGTCTATGGCATCAGATTTTCTAACAAAATCCACCTCAGCGTGGTTATTAACTGAACAAGTTTAAATCGTTTTCATCCCTTGGCTTTGGCCAACCACTTCCTGAAAATGCTAGATGCATGGCTGTTCTGCTGACCCACTGGCTCAAGTACATCCTAAGCCACTGACTTAAAGTGATATTAAAGTCTTGTTTTTTTATTTAAAAGATATAACAAACATGTTATACTTACCTGCTCTGTGGTTTTGCACAGAGCAGCCCAGATCCTCATCTTCTTGGCCCCCATGTTGGCACTCCTGGCCCCTCCCTCCTGCCAGGTGCCCCCACAATAAGAAACTTGCTATGGCCACCCGAGCTAAGCCGCGGCTCTGTGTGTCTATTCACACACAGAGCCAATGTCCGGCCCCACCCCCTCCATAACCTGATTGGCTCACTGGTTGTGATTGACAGCAGCCAATCACGGGTAAGGGTCCCCAGAGAGGAAAGGCTCCCCTGGACATTGCTGGATTGAGAGGATTGAGAGGATTGAGAGGGGGCTCACATAAGTATTAGAGGGGCTGGGGGCTGCTGCACACAGAAGGTTTTTTACTTTCATGCATAGAATGCATGAAGGTAAAAAAACCTTGTGCCTTTACAACCACTTTAGGAGAAGTGTGCAGATCAGGAAAGTCATAGAATAGTCAATTGACCTGATGTGCATAATTGTTTCAATTCTGAAACTCAAAATTGTGAACGCTCACCAAATATCAGTTATCAACTGTTTCAGTGAAACACTGAATGCATTTGACATCTGGGACAGATTCATTTTTAATACCCACTTACCCATCACTTCCTCACAAAATAATTATTATCTATTATTTTCATTAAATTAAACAAACAATACTAATACCTTCATGAGAAGAAACACAGACAGTGAAATGTGTCCTCTTACATAAGTAGTCAGGGGGAAGTATCTCATTAAATTGGTATTTAGAGAAGAGCCCCTTAATATTATGGTCAGTGGAAAAGTGCCCTTTAATATTAGTTGTTCATGGAAAAGTTCCCCCTTAAATTCGTGGTCTATTTAGTACCCATAGTCATTGGATGTCAGTGGGAGAAGAGTCCCTCTGCATTTCTGGTCAGTGATAAGAGGAATGTTTCTTACATTGGTGGTCATTTGGAAGTATACTTGTTACATTGGTGGTCGATTGGAAAAATACCCCTTACATTTGTGGTAAATAGGAGTAATGTACACTTACAGACAGCTAAAAACACCAGTGGTTACTTACCTGAGAGAAAAGGGTAGACGTTTCAATGGTCACCTACAGATAACTTATATGATATTGGCCCTGGAAATGTGAAACCACCATTTAGATGTTTCAATGGTCACATACAGATGACTGAAATATGATATTGGCCCAGGAAATGTACAACCACAAATGTACAATGGGCAATGTTGTACAAGTCAAAAAAGGCCACAGCTGTTCAAACAACCTATCTTTATAACAAAAGTGTAAATATAGCATCGCTAAACAGAAAACATGTCTTGATTTTGTGGCCATCAAATTAGCAAAAGCTACATGATGCTACTGCGTTAGCATGCATCAAAAGCCTTGTGAAAACATATATAGCATGAAGATTCTAGGCCTTTCTTTTGGTCACTTAATACCACTGGGAATACTGCATTTAAAAAAACACTGATTTCTTAAAATGGCTTTATAGTCACTATATAAATGCATATTTTAATTGATGCATGCTGTATTTATTCTTGATATTTTAAGCTAATAATTTCCTTTACCAAAAGTAAAGCTGGCTGTAGCATTTAAAAGCATTCAAATGTCAATATGACAAACTAAAAAGCCTTAAAGTGGTTGTTAACCTCAAACATGAAATATGAACAAAGCATATCCATCTATAGTGTGCACTTATATCAATTAGGACTACTAAGCTTTGTTCTGTCTGCTTCTTAATTCTTCTACTATCAGCATGAATAACTTCTGATGGGTTTTCCTAACACCAAAAGAAAAAAAAGATGACATAGGAGGGAGCTCCAACTAACAGCTTGTGAAAGACAGTCTTGGCTCTGTTCCTGTTCGCTGTTTGAAGGGGGTGTGTCCCTCCCCTCCAATAAGCTCTCAGATCTCTCCTCAATGAGCTCTGCAGTGTGTAAGAATTTTCTTTTTTCTGAATTCCCAAACTTTATAAATTATAGACTTTGAACAGATGTAAAAATGAGAAGGCCAGTCACTTCACTCTACATATTTAAAGGTTTACAATCACTTAAAAAAAAAAAGTGAATGCTGTAGGAATGTTCCCTTTAACTGTGCTATTGCACCAGGGGGGTAAGAAGGTCTGCCCGATCAGGTGACCATGTAATTGGCTGCTACTGTCAGGGGAGGGGTAAGTAAGCATCTGCACATGGGTGAGGAAGGGAGGGTCACCTAAGGGTATTTTTGTGTAATTAGAATGCTGGGGAGGAGTCTGGGGAGGGGGGGTTAACAAGTTTTCTCATCCAGGGAATAATATAAACTCATCATACCAGAGATATGAACTGGTGCTCCCACAAAGAGCCATTGAAGTTCACCACCTGCTGTACTAACATGTGTGTGCATGTGTGTGTAGAGGTGAAGTGGGGGGAGGGGGTTAAACTATCCTGGCTTTGTCATAAAGTTGCTACTGCTTGCCCTAGTGAAGTGCTAAGAAAATTCTTTGGGTTCCTTACCCAATTAAAAGGTGGAAGAGGATAATATAATCAGTATACAAATGCATACTCTGAATGATGCATTCTCTGTTCATTCTTGGTATTTTTTAACACATAATTTCCTTTGCTAAAGGTATAGTTGGCTGGGGCTTTTAAAAACATTCCAATGTCAAAATGACAAGCTAAAAAGCCTTAAAATAAAGTGAATGCAGTGCATTTTTTTCATAATCTTTATTTTATAATTTTTTTCATTTTAGACAATGTGCATAAAAGGGAATTTGACAAAAAGAAATGGGTATTTTATAGAAAGAACCATTTCCATTAAACTTTCAATCTACTTATGTACCACAAGACTTATATTCCTCTTCTAACCTAGATAGAGTATCTATCCTACTATAAATCTATACATGTATCTATATTCCAAATAATATAAAAATCAAACATTATTATTCACATCCTAAAAAATATATATATATATATATATATATACATATACACATACATGTACATACATATATAGACACACATGTACACATATGGCCATCCACGGACCCAAGCAGACACAATACTCAATAAATAATCCATATAACTAACCTGTTTGTACCAGAGTCTAAAGGCCAAAGGTCCCCATGTCCACTGTAGCGAGATTTTGATGACTTTGCTGTTTGGCCTTTGATCCCCCATGGGTCTTCACTGGTAAGCAATGTAATCTTTACATTTCCCCAAATAATTGTTTTTCTTGTATAAAAGCATTATAGATTGGTGCTTAATATATCAATCTTATCATCCTATTTATAGACTGTATATTGTTCTCCTCCTGAAGATGCGGTTTATGGCTGCGAAACATGTTGAGGATGATCGTGCACTGGGGCCAATCATACAACTCCCAATCACCATCATGGAGTGTATTTGAGTACCAGTGTCATGTTTTCAATTTGTAAATTTACTCACAGCCATTACTATTGTATCTACAGTGGGGCAAAAAAGTATTTAGTCAGCCACCAATTGTGCAAGTTCTGCCACTTAAAAAGATGAGAGAGGCCTGTAATTGTCATCATAGGTATACCTCAACTATGAGAGACAAAATGTGGAAACAAATCCAGACAATCACATTGTCTGATTTTTGAAAGAATTTATTTGCAAATTATGGTGGAAAATAAGTATTTGGTCACCTACAAACAAGCAAGATTTCTGGCTCTCACAGACCTGTATCTTCTTCTTTAAGAGGCTCCTCTGTCCTCCACTCATTACACTCATCACAAATTAGTATTAATGGCACCTGTTTGAGCTTGTTATCAGTATAAAAGACACCTGTCCACAACCTCAAACAGTCACACTCCAAACTCCACTATGGTGAAGACCAAACAGCTGTTGAAGGACACCAGGAACAAAATTGTAGACCTGCACCAGGCTGGGAAGAAGAACTTGCACAATTGGTGGCTGACTAAATACTTTTTTGCCCCACTGTAGATACTTTATTTTTAATTGTATATTAATAAAGACATTTTACTTTCATTGGATATTATATCTGTTCAGGGTACCGCAATAGTCCATTCTCGCTTTTGTCCCCCTTGTTTTGGAGACTCTCTTATGGGGAATTGTCTCCTTGCACCCATTCATTCATCAACCTACAGAATCATTGAATTTCATATTGATAGGGTTTCCCTTTTTGACTCATTATCATGAAAAGCAGCACGCAACAATCCCATCGAGATGTACAGAAAGGTGAGGTCTTCTTCAGAAATCTGGGGTTAGTGCCTCTTTCAAAAGATCTCCTCTACTCCTAGCAAGATTTGGACCCTGGCTAAGTTGAAATCAAAGAAGTCTCTCCCAATGCCTCAATGTGTACCTTTTTCCAAACAGCCCACATTTTGCTGGTAGGACTTGGATGTTTATTTTTGGCCACTCTATTTATTGTTATGCCTACATTTCCTGATCCCTTTGGAAAAAAACCCTGACACAGGTTTGGATATTTGTTTTCATGTTTATAGTTCTCAACTGGGAAGCAAGTGGGGGCCCCCGTCATGTGATGGTAGCCTTCATGCTCCTTTCTTATCACCAGGGTTGTGGCCTTGTTGTCCTGAGACTCTTTTGCCTCAAAGGTTTAATGCTTATTGCAATACAATTTTTTTGTTTTTTTGCAGACCTATGATTTGTTAATTGTTGTGCTTTACTAAACTTTACTTTTCCATTTCTTTGTTGTTCTTTTAATTTTGGTTCACTTTGTACACACCAGAGGTTTTAGAATATAATTGCTTATATGATTATTTTTTGTTTTGGCTCTGAGGATCCTCTCATACAACATTAAAGGTCTAAAGTCTATAAAAAAAATGGTTGGCTTTGAAGAAGTTTAGATCCTTGTGGGAAGATGTGATTATGATTCAGAAAATGTATTTTCCTCCAGGGGGATCATTTAAATTTGCTCTGAAGCACTTTCCCACTACATATGTAGCCTTTGATTCCTCTGGGAAAGCCAGGGTTGCTATTTTAAATAGGTGCACCTGCCCTCTGAGGATAAGATCCTCCTTCGGTGACCACACGGCTGGTTCATTATCTTGGCTTGTGATTATATAAATACCCTGCTTACTTTGAAAAAAAGTATACTGTGTGTACGGAATTCAGGTCAGATCCACTTCATTACTGATGTCTTTGATAAGTTGCAACAATACCCTCATCCATTGTTGTTTATAGGAGACGATTTCAATCTTATTATGTTCCCAATGAAGGATAGGCAGATGTTATTTTTAAAACTCCCAATTAGAACAGGCTCATAGGCTGATATCTTCCTTTTCATTAAATAATCAGAAAATATTGTTGTTTTCATATATGGAGGACTAAACACTCTCTCCACAAATAATTCATATTTTATTCTACTTCAAATACAACGCACTCTATATTATATACTCTAGCCAATAATATTGCCTCTGAAATCAACCCAACTACTTTGTCGAATCCTGCCTCCATTGTTCTGGATTTGGTGATATCAGATTCCATCTTTAAAACATGCCATTGGCATTTTAATAAATCTCTCACACATGTAAAGCCCATAAGAGAAAAGCTTTCTCAGGATTTAGCTTTTTTTTTTTAAGCCTAATAAGGTTACCATGCAGCAGGTATCCACACATATCTGCAGGGACTCATCTGAAGCGTGAGGCCAATTTTTTTAAAAAAATCCCTACTTCATCAATTACATAAGAAAGAAAGACAACTCCTGTTTTCCCCTATGGTGGTCCGCCTGCGGATGGTTACATCACTTTGCAACTTAATTAAAGCATTACATTTCAATAAAGTAGCCAAATCCCTTCTGTGGGCCAAACTGTTTTTGTATACAAATACTCCAGCAAACCTCATAAGATGTTAGTAATCAAACTTAGATAGCAACCATTTCAATCTCTGCCAGACTTTCTGTTCCAACATAATGAAACCATTACATACTCCCCCCAGTCTATGGCTAAAACTCTTCAGAATTTCTACCACAAGCTAAATAAAATTGCTTAACTCCAGATAAACATCCCCCTTTAATCAGGGAAAAGTCTTTACCTCTATCAAATTCCCTTAACTATCCTCTTCTAATATTTCACATGGGTGGCCTTCCATATTCTTATTACAAGTATTTCCTTCCAATTTTAGCACCTCATTTGTTAGATGTATAATTGAGTACTGTCTGTGATACTTTTTTTATTTGCACTAACATACAATTTTCCAGGAAAAGCTTTCAGGGTATGTTCCCTTCTTCAAGGTCCAAGTAGTACTAATTCACAAAGTTTTAGCAGAATGTTAAAACAACTCTCTCACTTCCAGTTCCGGCGCCACATGAAGGAGAGGTAGATATCCTCAGCTCCCGCCGCGCTCCTCAAAAAAATGGCCATACACACCGGCATACGCTTCAGGGAGACCCCCTTCCACTACCTGCTGGGCATACATGGATCACTTTGTTGAGCCATCTCCAGCAGAGACACTGCGGGCACATCTGCAGGCACATCCACAGCCTCCCTCAGCCCCAGGGACAACTGCTGCTGACCCTGCCTCTCCTGCAGGAATAGCACAGTCAGTGGTAATGCTGCTAGGCCCTACACTCACTGCTACTGTGGATGCAGCAGTCCACAGAGGGCTGGAATAGCTACATATAGGACTAACCTGTTCCACTCCCCTACCCCCCTACCCCAACCCCCCCTACTTAGAACTCCACCTCCTTTGTTGAATTTAATACATATATATAACTGCTCTAGAGCTACTGTACTCTATATAATTGTGCTATGAAAAACCCAATACATTTTTTTTTCAAAAAACAACTCTCTCTCTGAGGTTGAAATAAGCAAAAAAACAATGTATGCAGGAAATTTTAATTGAACTAGGAAATTAGTATAGTTAGTGTGATAAGACAGAGAGAAAGCTATAGACTGGAGAGTGACAGTCACAGAGGGGGGTATAAAACTGTTGGATAATGTGTGAAAAAACCCAAATCTAGATTTAGGCCATTATCTTGTGTGTCAAATAGAACAATCATCCTTAGTTCAAAAGTTTTCCTCTCCCAAATAGTTTTGACATTCCCTTTGAGAACTAAGATATTTTGGTCTTCCATGGTATGGTCTGGTTGTGAAAAACGGTGTCCCACAGGTGTGCAGAACTTATCTTCCTTATGTTCCTTGATGGTGTGTCTGTGCAAATTCATCCTTGTTAGCAACTTCTGTCCTGTTTCTCCAATGTAGGATCCTTTGCTACATTTTTTGCATTGGATGAAGTACACAGCATTACTGGAGGTGCATTTGTATGATCCTGTAATATTGAAGGTCCCTTTTGTGTGTGTGACACCTTTTGATAGTTTGTTTGCACAGTTTGCAGCATTTTTTATTGCAGGGTTTGCTTCCATTATTTGTGACTTTATAATCAGAATGGAGTTTCCCACTGATTAGTTTATGTCTGAGGTTGGGTGGTTGTCTGAAAGGCAGTGTTAGGGGTTGTTGGAATATTTTTATCAGAGTTTCATCCTCTGCTATGATGGGCTGTATTGTATGTGGTTACTAAAGGTATACAGTTAATTGTTTTTTTTTTTTCTCTTTGTATTGAAGTAGATTTTCTCTTTGGATTTTCAAGGCTGTGTTTATGCTGGTGTTGATGGTTTTGTCTTCATAAACTTTCTTACAGACTTAATCTGCTAGTGTTCTGAGATGTTTAGCTCTGTCTTCTGGGTGTGAACATATTCGGTGGTATCCCATGGCCTGGCTGTGTATAATGACCATATGATGGTCATTATACACAGTGTATAATGATCCATATGATGAAAATATCCTCAATATAACAATAGTATCTGTATGCATTCTGTTGTATGCAGTTCAGGAATTAGTCCTCCAAATCATCCATAAATAAGTTTGCATATTGGGGTGCCATTTTACTTCCTATAGCAGTACTCATACAGTGACGATAGATGTCATTGTTACAAGTGAAGTAGTTGTGTGTAAGAATGAATATCACTCCTTACTTAACAGGGAAGTACCCCACTCCCAATTCATGCAGTTATACACCACTGTTATACCAAAGCCTGGGAAAAATCCAACTGTACCTGACAATTACAGGCCTATAGCCCTCCCCAACTCTGACTATAAAATCTTTGTGAAAATTCATTCTAGATAATAGGCTAAGGTTGAATTTGCACCAGCTAATCATGCAGGGCATGGACTATAGATCTGATTGAAGTGCTAAATAAGACAAGCTCTCCTGCTCTCATACTAAGCTTAGACACTCAAAAAGCCTTCAACAGATTAGGCTGGCCTTATATGTATTCTACCCTTCTCCCCTTCCAATACAAGGGCTCCTTTTTAAATGCCTGGAAAGCTTTAAGCCTGGTACACATTTTAGTTTTTTCTCCTTCAACCCAGTGGGCTGGAAAAAAAAATCAGGAGCTTACTGTACTAACTATGCAAAGTTAGTACAGCAACCTCCCTGATGAACCATTGTGTTCTGACAGGGGGGCTGTCCCCCCGCCAGAACACACCAGTCAGCGCTGGCAGCCATTGGTTGCCAGCACTGATTGGACATCGATCAGTTGCTGGTTTTTCGCCATGCGCATTCGACAGAAGCTGGCTGTTCGGCCGGCTTCTGTCAGAAAGACTGATGTACACACACGGACCCAATGTTCACTGTTTTCTGTTGAACTGGATGATGTTTGGCCCATGTGTACCAGACTTTATGCTCTCACCCTTCGTCTCAGGTTAAATTAGCATCCCTCTTGTCCCACCCATTCCTGTTAAGTAATAGCACTAGGCAGGGGTGTCTATTATTGCCTTTACTGTTTTTTTTTCTGTTTGGAACTCCTAGCCAAAGCTATAAAATCTCATCCAGACATTCAAGAAGTGCTAATGCGACAGAAGGGAAGTAAGTTATCTTTATATGCGGATGATATATTATTGACTCTGACAGAACCCTGTATCTCTCTTCAGACACTGCATAAGTTACTGTCCACTTTTGGATCTTTATCAAGCTATAGAATCAATACCACTAAGACAGCAGCTTTACTCATCCATATCCCTCCCACTTTACTTATGTCCCTACAGCAGAACTATCCCTCTGTCATTGGTGCTCCCACACCCTTAAATACTTGGGTATTTACATAACATCCTCCTATGCGACAGAAGTTCAAATTGCCACACACTACAATAGTCCAAATACAAAGTCAGTAAAAGTTGGATTTAGCCAGCTCCATCCAGTCAAGCCCCCAATGCTTTCCACCCTGCCCACAGACAGGGTCTCCATGACTAAGCCCTATGGGTGGGGCAAAACACACAAGCCGAGTTTTACTGACTTTGTATTTGGGCTGTGGGCACCAGATGTGAGTAAATATTTTTATGCAACACAATTATGTGGTGTGATGACCAGAAATCCCTCCTTGCCCTGCTCCTTAATCTGGTACCAACCCAAGTAATGTCATTGTTCAATTGAAACACTTATGCTTAGCTCCCATGGTATTCACACTATTGATTTGAAATAAATGTTATGTAAAGTGCTCTCTCTGCCATGTCCTTACCTGTCTAATTTTTTATATCCCCCAGAAATAGCAGAGATAGTATGTCCTATGGGTGAAGGGTGTCCTGGTCCTGAGCAGCTATATTTCAACTCCATCACCTTGTAAAATCCAGTATCTTGTAAACTATGTTTCTTTGAGAAACTGCTGACTAAGAAACTCATCCCCAAACATCCTTTTTTCCTCTTATACTCCAAATAAACACTACTTCTCCTCCATGTCACCCTCCATCTTTTTAGATAGATCAGCTAAATTCTAATTTGTTTGTGCTAAAGGCCCATTTTAAAAAAGTCAAAAAAGGTTTTCTATCAACCAAGATTTTCATCTGGTTGAGGGATTCCAGATCTTGTGGAGGAAAAAGGAATTTTAGTTTTTCCAGTGGTTGGTAAAACCAAGTTTGGAGCCTGGATTCCAGGGACTTCATAGATATTTGGGATGAATGTAGTCTCTAATCCTGGGACCAAGTTTTATAGACAGCCAGCACATTTATTGGGCAGGTGTGTGCATGGATTTTGGTAGAATCATAAAATAATATGGTTCTGGACTTCACCCAGACAGACAGAGGAGGTCTCTGCCCAGGAGTCAGGGGGACTCCACCTAGGAGACAGGTGGGAGCCAGTGCAGCAAGGGGTTGTCAAGTACAGACAAAGCTTATGGATGAAGGCTGTCTGGAGGAACCAGACAAAAGGTGTTAGGCCAAAGCAACAGTGCTGCATGTGTAATCCAGGAGGCTGATGATTAGTTGTTTAGTAAACCCCTGCAAGGGAAACTCATTGATTTTGATTTCTGGAAATTTGTTTTTAATAAAAGCGGGCAAGAAAAGCCATAAAAAGAATATTGAAGTGAGTAGCTGTGACCATAATATGCTACCATTGGAAGCTATTAATCACACAAGATTACCTGAACTATCAAATAAACATTGTTATCATTGACAAGTTCCAGAGCTGGCTTTAAAGGAAATATGTACTGAGAGAAATATGGAGCTGCTAGTTGCCAGGCTTTTTTTTGGCTTCAGTTCTTTCTGAAGCGTTAACTTAGAAGAAGCATGCAGATAAAAAAAATCAGAATTAACTGATCTGCATACTTGTTCCAGGGAAGTGCCTCAGAAAGTACTGAAGCAATTAGATCAGGCAGGCAACTAGTTTTCACAGAAGCAAAGATCAACAATGACAATCTCGATGCAGTCTCTTAATATATGTTTCTTTTAAACTTTAGAATTCATTAGGTAGAGGCATCAGTATATGCTGAGTGTTTATCTGTCTTCAGAATGCATACATATCATGTAAGTATTGTTATATTTTCTAAGATTCTGTATGGGAGAGTACTGAAAATTACACTACCTATAACAACAAAGAATATTCATGCTAAAATAACTGATAAACTTACAAAGCATTATTGCAGACTACAAAAAAGAAACACATATTCACAACCAGCATGAACATAAAAAATGGATGATATGCAGCAGTAATCATACAGCCTTCTTCTAAGTCACAGTGATATAGTTTTTTTCAGTCCAGGCAGACAATTTTAGGAGAAGTGGACATCGACAAGCTCGACAACTACTTCCACTAATTGGGAGGAATATCAAAATAGCAAATTATGCTACAGATCAATCTAAAGACCCTGTAGTTTTTGCCTTAGCCTCTGTGTTACAGCCAGGAGCCAACAGGTATGCAACAATATACGTGCTGTACTTGCCGTACTGTGATAAATTTGAGAACTGTGTTTTCATGCAAATATGTTTAAAGGTGTTCAATCTTTATAGTACAATAAAATACTATTTTAAAATTTACTAAAAAAAAAGAGAGATGTGTTATATTGAATTGTCACTAGGATTCAAAGAGCTTTTAATCCCATTGTCTGTACTGTGTTATTGCTGCAGTCTGCAAGTAACAGTACATGTTTTATCTTTTTTTCTGCTGTGAAGCCTTTAGTGAAAAACTCGCTTGGAACAACAGATCCAGCGACTCCTCTTGCTCTGGCTAACCAGATAACATGTCTCTAAAGATTATGAAAAGCCTGTAGTTCCCTGGTGTCCAACCCTGAGCCAAGGTACCACAAGTGGCTCTTTGACACTTATTGCGCAGACCTTTGGCTCTTTTAAACAGCAGTCTGTTTTAATTTAATTAGGTGCCTATTCAAGCTAGCTAGGAAAAATGCTGCTTGAGTCCTGACCTTAAAAAAAAGTAAAGTAAAAAAAAAAAGTAACCACTACTAGCACCATATAGCAGGCAGATCTAGGTGCTTGCATGTCAGGTTAGGGCTGGGTCATGAAAGATGAACTGATGGAGAAAGTAAAAGTACATTATTGGAGATGAGATTGGCCTCCTTCAAGAGAGGAGTTAAGAAATTGACCATCTGAGGTAAGGAGTTCCAGAGGCTAGAAGAGGTTGTAAATAGGGATGAGCTTCATGTTCGAGTCATACCCATGTTCGACTCGAACATCGTCTGTTCGATAGTTCGCAATTCGTGTGGGGGCAAATTCGTGTGGCGCATCACGGCCCATAATTCACTGCGGCATCGCAGTGCATTGCTGGCTGGTGATTGGCCAAGCATGCACTATGAAACGCATGCTTGGCCAATCACAGCGCCGTCAGTAGAGAGAGCTGTAATTGGCCAAAGCCAGGGTGGCTTTGGCCAATTATGGCTCAGGGGGTTTAGAAAACACTCCACACTATATAAGGCCGCCTGCATGGCGGCCCTGTGTAGTGTGTTCTGGCGTGCTTAGAGAGAGAGAGAGACAGTGTCATTCCATTTGAGTTAGCTAGATTAGGCAGGACAGTCAGTGAGTTAGCTGACTTACAGTGTATTGTGTATATATATATATGCATCCCATGTGTTATATATATATATATATATACACTGTATTCAGTTTAGCTAGATCCGTTCCTGTTATCTTCCTACTGACAGGCAGGCTTGTCTTGTTACAGTATTAACAGCTACCTGAAGAAAATTGCTGGTGTTCTTTTGATCCTATTAGTACCACAGTCAGGCAGCTAGACTATTTACAGTCAGTGTAGTGCGTCCTCCTCACAGTGTTCAGCTAAAGCTACAAGTTAGTTTAGTGTGACCTCTGCACAGTGTTCAGCTAAAGCTACAAGTTAGGGTAGTGCGTCCTCCTCACAGTGTTCAGCTAAAACTACATGTTAGTGTAGTGCAACCTCTGCACAGTGTTCAGCTAAAGCTACAAGTTAGTGTAGTGCATCCTCTGAACAGTGTTCAGTTAAAACTACAAGTTAGTGTAGTGCGACCTCTGCACAGTGTTCAGCTAAAGCTACAAGTTAGTGTAGTGCGTCCTCTGAACAGTGTTCAGCTAAAACTACAAGTTAGTGGGTAAGGTTGCGGACCTTATCTTGCCATCGCAGAGAGAGCAGAGGATGAAACATCTTCGGGAGGCCTTGCAGAAAGGTCTGTGCAATGCGTTCCCAGAGACTGGGAGGTTACAAACTCCTGTTTCTGGACAACATGTTGCTGAGGCTTCGGTCAGTCAAAGAAGGAGTGGTGGAGAAGGTGGCCGTCTGACCGATGCGTTCAGACAATTTTTTAGTCCGCAGCCCCAAGGTATGATCGGTTCCAGCAACCATCGCCAGCGTCTGTTTTACATGGTGCAGGAATACCTAGGGGCAAGATCTGACTTGGACACCTTTCCCACCGAAAATCCTCTGGGTTACTGGGTCTTGAGGATGGATCACTGGCCAGAGCTTGCACAGTATGCAATTGAGCTACTGGCTGTCCTGCATCCAGCGTTCTTTCGGAACGCACATTCAGTGCTGCTGGAGGCTTTGTAACTGATCACAGGGTGCGTCTGTCCACCGACTCGGTCGATCGACTGACCTTCATAAAAATGAATCAGTCTTGGATCACCACCAGCTACCAAGCACCTGATGCTGATGTAACCGAATAATTTTTTTTGAAATCTCAGATCCCTTCAAAGACTGCCTATGCTGATGCTGAGTGACTATCCTGAGTAATTATCCTCTTCCTCCTCAATGATCACGCTTATAGCTTGTAAGAACAGTTTCTGGGCGCCGCCACCAGTGCCTAAGGCCCAATTTTTCAGCCCCTGTTTAACAGGGGCATGTAATTACAATTTTTGATGCAATACTTTGCAGCAGGGCTCGCTCCTGCGTTCCAACTAGAGTATCTGTGAGGGGTTGCAGTGTTGTGGCACCAGCACCAGTGCCTAAGGCCCAATTTTTCAGCCTCTGTTCAACAGGGGCATGTAATTACAATTCTTGATCTAATATTTCACAGCAGGGCCTGTTTCTGCGCCCACCAAGAGCGAGTGAGGACTTACAGTGTTGTGGCACCAGCACCACCACCACCACCAAAGGCCCAATTTTTCTGCCCCTGTTCAACAGGGGCATGTAATTACAATTCTTGATCTAATATTTCACAGCAGGGCCCTGTGAGGGCTTACAGTGTTGTGGCCACAACAACACCTAAGGCCCAAATTTCTGCTGAGTACATAGGGCATGACCCTACTTTTAAAATGACTCCTACTTGCAAACGGAAGGAGACAACAGGAAGTGAGATGAAATCTACCCCTAGGAAGGGAAATTCTCTTCTGTAAGAGTTAATATGGGAAAAACATTTCACCTTTCCACTGATGCTTTATCACCAATCCTTGTTTCACAAAAAAAAACAAATTTTCAAAAAACATTTGTCATTAGGACAAAAAGTGAGGTGAAATCTTCTGAAGAGGAGCACAGACAGCAAAACAATTGTCACAGGGGTGATAACCCTTCCCGATGTTTTCCAAAAAGCTTAAAATAGATTTTTTGGCTGGAGCTAAACACGTTAAAAATGTACCAGTTCAAAATTACAAACAGATTCTACTTAACAACAAACCTACAGTCCCTGTCTTGTTTGCACCACCTGTATACTGCTGTTCAGAGTACAGAGCCTGTATACTGCTGTTTCCTTTTTAATTTAGGTGCGGGGTTCCCCTTAATATCCATACAAGACCCAAAGGGCCTTGTAATGGACTGGGGGGTACCCATGCCGTTTGTCTCACTGATTTTCATCCATATTGCCAGGACCCGACATTACATTAAAGCCACAAGCAGTTTTAAATGACTTTTTTTCCTATGACATTTTGTGCAGGAACTGTTCTAAGCATGGGAAACACACACCACTTTACAGGCATACTATAGACACCCTCCAGGTATGATATTTAAAGGAATATTTCACTTTTTTTTTTACTTTAAGCATCATTAAAATCACTGCTCCCGAAAAGACTGCCGTTTTTAAAAGTTTTTTTTGCATTGATACATGTCCCCTGGGGCAGGACCCAGGTCCCCAAACCCTTTTTAGGACAATACCATGCAAATTAGCCTTTAAAATGAGCACTTTTGATTTTGAACGTTCAAGTTCCATAGACGTCAATGGGGTTCTAACATTCGTGCAAATTTTCCGTGCGTTCGCAGGTTCTGGTGCGAACCGAACCGGGGGGGTGTTCGGTTCATCCCTAGTTGTAAAGAAATCCTTAAGGCAAGCATGGGAGGAGGTTATGAGGGAGCTGGAGAACAGAAGGTCTTAGGAGAAGTGTAGAAAATAGTTTGGTTGATATATTGAGAATTGTTTAGTGATGTACCTTGGGACAAAGTTGTGGATGGCTTTGTATGATGTTGTAAGCATTTTTAATTGTATTTATTCAGTGAGTGGAAGCCAGTGGAGGGATTGGCAGGAAGGAGTAGCAGACACTGAGTGGTTAATAAGGTGGATGAAATTGGCAGCACTATTTATAAGGATATACTCCTATCACTGATATCAGCCAACATGACATACTGTATAATAAACTAGTGCTGACTATATAAAACAGCTTTTCAGGCTATAATGTGATACAAAAAAATGGCAACCAATCACACTTAGGATGCCGACTCGCTCTGTCCAGAACTGAACCAGGTAGTGTAAGATGGTTACAGCTCTCCATCCACAGGAGAGGCCTCTCAGATGCATTTCGCCCCCTAGTGAGCTTCATCATTGAGGGTTCAGTTTTGGTCACAGTCAGTTGATATCCTAAATGCGATTGGTTGCTATATTTTTTTTTCCACAAAATATTTTTTTGGAGAAAAAGAAAATTGCGTATTCAATACATGTAATATATCATCCAAAGAAGCATCCATGACAAGTTTTCACATTGGCGAGACAGAGAGTATTAATACAGCATTAGTCATGGAAAGTAGAACAATGGGGTTCTTTTTAACCATATAAATCTTATAAGTTTATAAACATTGTATGAATAAGCAACACATGTACATCTTAAGGTGAGGCGCCTAAATTGAATCAAGTAGTATTGTAACTGGTTGCAATACCATGGAGACCAATATCAACAGGTCTAACCTCGGCTGTGGAAAAAACATTAAACTTGTCTTCTGTGTGGTAAGGAGAGTTTCAGGTGCCTATGGTAGGGTGTCTAAACAAATTTGGCTTGTTATATCGCTATGGGGATATACAGAGGGTGTAGGCAGATGAGTGAAAAATGAGTGAAAAGAAGACTTGGTATGAGGGGGAAAGGTCAGAGAGGGGGAGGGGTGGCTGCTATATTTATCCCCTTTTTATATATACAGCAAAGGGTCTTGGAAGCCATGGGAGGCTATCAGCTGAGGTATAGCTAGAGAATAGAAGTGGTCTGAGGATGGAACTTTGGGGGCCAAAGAGGGTAAAGAGGGGAGGAGTTGTGAGTAACAATGAAGGTGTGGTAAGATATGTAAAAGGAGAACCTGTATACTAAAATATATATAGAAATGTACTACTCTGTCATTTCATAAGATATACAGTATCTAGAAAGATTAAGTACTTACTAATCTTTAACATAATATGCAGAGGAATAATTAAATCTAGAGAAAAATAAAATAACACAAAATTGGAGTTGCTGAAACTTGACTGTTCTTGGTGAACCAGTGAGTTGCCCACTTTGCTGCCCAAAAACACTTTTCTCTTAATTGTATGATTTCTAAAAAAATAATATAAATTGTATATCCATACCTTAACAATTTAAAAAATAGGTGATTAAGCTATACTGTAATCTATTATATATTCTCTAAATATGCAAACGTTTGAAGTCTGCTAATTTCTAATGGTTTTCCAGTGGTGAAAAAAACAACTTTAAGGGCATGCACATCATTTTTATGAGCACCCTTCATGTTGTCAAATAACATATTTAGCCTTTATTGATACAATATACCTACTTGTATATAAATGTCAAAATTGATTTAAAAAAGCAAAATGATTCAAAATCCTTGAAGTGTCAAAATACAATCCTGGAATACTTATTTATGTCATTGCAGAGCTTCATCCACTTCTTGTTTCTTTGTTTCTTGCATTTCAACTTTTTATGGTCCCATAGAAACACATTTATGTAAGAGACATCCATCCTATATTACAAGCTTCCTGCTCCAAGAAAATAATCTTGTGAATCATTATTTTTTACTTCCAAATTTGTTTGTTTTTTCACAGGAAAACTATTCATAGTTACAGTTACATAGTCTGGTTGAAAAAAAGAGACACGTCCATCCAGTTCCAACCAACCAATACAAGGGAAAAAATTATACAATCCTATATATATAATCCTATAACCACAGTTGATCAAGAGGAAGGCAAAAAAAACCCCAATAAAGCATGATTTAATTTGCTCCAGCAGGGGAAAAATGTCCTCCCTGATACCCCAAGAGGCAATCGGATGTTCCTTGGATAAACTTTACCTATAAATATTTGTGTCCAGTTATATTATGTACACTATATCTAGGAAAGAATCCAGGCCTTTCTTTAAACAATCTACTGAGCTGGCCATAACCACCTCTTAAGGGAGTCTAATCCAGAATTTCACAGCTTTTACTGTGAAGAAACCTTTCCTTATTTGGAGATGAAATCTCTTCCTCCAGACGTAAAGAGTGTCCCCTTGTCCTCTGTGATGACCTTAAAGTGAATAACTCATTGCCAAGTTCACTCTATGGACCACTTATGCATTTATACATGTTGATCATATCCCCCTTAATCTCTTCTCAAGAGAGAATACATTCTGTTCAGCTAATTGTTCCTCATAGCTAAGCTCCTCCATGTCTCTTATCAGTTTGGTTGCCTTTCTCTGCACTTTCTCCAATTCCCTAACATCCTTTTTTTTATGAACTGGTGCCCACAACTAAACTGCATATTCCAGATGAGGTCTTACTAATGATTAGTACAGGGGCAAAATTATGTCTCTCTGTAGTCCATGCCTCTCTTAATACAAGAAAGGACTTTGGAAATTGCAGCTTGACATTGCATGCTATTATTAAGCCTATGATCTACTAGAACACCCAGATCCTTTCCACCATTGACTCCCTCAGTTGTACCCACCCTCCACCCTAGTATTCAAAGCTACCGTATGTATTGCAGTAATACATAGCAAATGAACGTGCATTACCACAAAGCACATACCACCATGGGTTTTGCAACTCATTTGTAATGGCAACCAAACACACCAAACCAACAAAGCTCCAACACAACTTTGTTGTAGCACACAGCAACACATGGGAATGCACTGCTGCGTGTTGTGGTGTGCTGCATTGGAAAAACAGTGTAGGTCCATTCTTAACTACCTTGTGGTGCACTGCCTGGCTATTTAAATGAATAGGTCAGCTTAGCACAAAGCACATTATTGCACCGCATAACATGTCTAACTTACTGTTTTAAACCAGGTAGGTCAGAATTGACCTTAACTAAATGTAAAGCCTAACTGATTGGCACTTTTTTTTAAAGCACTGCAAATAATACATAATTGACATTTTTTTTTTTATAAAATATGTTTTTTTACCATTTTATCCTTATTTTCATGTTAGTGTTGTTGATCTCCTGCAGCATCTCCTGCAGCATCTTTCAGCCACTTCCTATCTACATGCACTTTCTTCACTGTTGCCTGGACACTATTGCTAGCATGGCCTATTTCCACCAGGGGTACATTTAACAAGGTGATGACATAGGAGCACTATTCGGAAACAGTATGTGCTTAACCACTTCCGGACCGCCCACCATACATATACTGCGGCAGGGCGGTCTGGCTGCGCAAAGTCACGTACCTGTATGTGATTTTGTGCACGTGGTGTAGTAGGCGCAAGCACGCTGCTGGATTGCCACGACCCGCCCCGTCGATCTTTCACAGGAGACACGGAGCAGCAGTGTGCCTATGTAAACAAGGCATACCGCTGATCTATCAGTGAGGAAAAGAGAGCTCTTCTGTTTCAGCTAAGCTTAAACACGATCTCTGTTTTCCTCCAGTGTAACACTCTCCCCACAGTTAGAAAGCACCTCCCTAGGACAAAATTAACCCCTTGATCGCCCCCTAGTGTTAACCCCTTCCTTGCCGGTGTCATTTATACAATGACAGAGCATTTTTTTTAGCGCTGATCACTGTATTGGTGT
This sequence comes from Lithobates clamitans, assembly GCA_037952925.1. NCBI lineage: Eukaryota > Metazoa > Chordata > Amphibia > Anura > Ranidae > Lithobates > Lithobates clamitans. The sequence continues at coordinate 3,467,081 of JBBGZY010000732.1, forward strand.
CACTGGTCCCTAAAAAGTGTCATATAGGGTCAGATTTGTCCGCCACAATGCCGTAGTCCCGCTAAAAATCACTGATCACTGCCATTACTAGTAAAAAAATAAAAATGCCATAAATCTAACCCATAGTTTGTAGATGTGATAACTTTTGCGCAAACCAATTAAACGCTTATTGGGATTTTTTTACCAAAAATATGTAGCAGAATACATATTGACCTAAACTGATGAAGAAATTATTATTATTTTTTTTTAATTGGGAATGTAATATAGCAGAAAGTAAGGGATATTGTTTTTTATTCAAAATTGCTGCTCTTTTTTTGTTTATAGCACAAAAAATTTTAACCGCAGAGGTGATCAAATACCACTAAAAAAATCTCTATTTGTGGGAAAAAAAGGACATCAATTTTATTTTGGTACTGCATCACATGACCACACAATTGTCAGTTAAAACAACGCAACACCACATCAGAAAAAATTGCCTGGTCAGGAAGTGGTAAAATAAGGTTCTTCATGATAGAATCACCAGGTAGTTTTTTTTTATAGAAGGTGGAAATTTAAAAATATTTAGGAAACATTTTTTTAAAAAGTACATAGAAAAACTTGTGTGAAATTTTAGTAAGATAGTTCAGTTCAGATAGATATTAACATGGAAGACCCCACTCAAACAATTAGTGAATACTATCAGACCAGAATAGAAGATAAAACCCTAGGAGAGAAGACTTAAAAAATTGGCATTGCACACAAATGGCTCAAATTACATATATGTGTATGAGTTTTGTCCTCTTATAACAGTCAGAACTTGACCAAACACAATAATCAATATAAAGCACATACAGTGGTGCAAAAAAGAATTTAGTCAGCCACCAATTGTGCAAGTTCTCCCACTTAAAAAGATGAGAGAGGCCTGTAATTGTCATCATAGGTATACCTCAACTATGAGAGACAAAATGTGGAAACAAATTCAGACAATCACATTGTCTGATTTTTGAAAGAATTTATTTGCAAATTATGGTGGAAAATAAGTATTTGGTCACTTACAAACAAGCAAGATTTCTGGCTCTCACAGACCTGTATCTTCTTCTTTAAGAGGCTCCTCTGTTCTCCACTCATTACCTGTATTAATGGCACCTGTTTGAACTTGTTATCAGTATAAAAGACACCTGTCCACAACCTCAAATAGTCACACTCCAAACTCCACTATGGTGAAGACCAAAGAGCTGTCGAAGGACACCAGAAACAAAATTGTAGACCTGCACCAGGCTGGGTAGACCGAATCTGCAATAGGCAAGCAGCTTGGTGTGAAGAAATCAACTGTGGGAGCAATAATTCGAAAATGGAAGACATACAAGACCACTGATAATCTCCCTCGATCTGGGGCTCCACGCAAGATCTCACCCCGTGGGGTCACAACAACGGTGAGCAAAAATCCCAGAACCACACAGGGGGACCTAGTGAATGGCCTGCAGAGAGCTGGGACCAACGTAACAAAGGCTACCATCAGTGACACACTACGCTGCCAGAGACTCAGATCCTGACCAGACCTGTCCACCCTGCTTAAGCCAGTACATGTCCGGGCCCATCTGAGGTTTGCTAGAGAGCATTTGGATGATCCAGAAGAGGATTGGGAGAATGTCATATGGTCAGATGAAACCAAAGTAGAACTGTTTGGTAGAAACAAAACTTGTCGTGTTTGGAGGAGAGAGAATGCTGAGTTGCAACCAAAGAACACCATACCTTCTGTGAAGCATGGGGGTGAAAACATCATGCTTTGGGGCTGTTTCTCTGCAAAGGGAACAGGACGACTGATCCGTGTACATGAAAGAATGAATGGGGCCATGCATCGTGAGATTTTGAGTGCAAACCTCCTCCCATCAGCAAGGGCATTGAAGATGGAACGTGGCTGGGTCTTTCAGCATGACAATGATCCCAAATATATCACCTGGGCAATGAAGGAGTGGCTTCATAAGAAGCATTTCAAGGTCCTGGAGTGGCCTAGTCAGTCTCCAGATCTCAACGCCATAGAAAACATTTGGAGGGAGTTGAAAGTGGTGTTGCCCAGCGACAGCCCCAAAACATCACTGCTCTAGAGGAGATCTGCATGGAGGAATGGGCCAACATACCAGCAACAGTGTGTGACAACCTTGTGAAGACTTACAGAAATTGTTTAACCTCTGTCATTGCCAACAAAGGATATATAACAAAGTATTGAGATGAACTTTTGATATTTACAAAATACTTATTTTCCACCATAATTTGCAAATAAATTCTTTCCAAATCAGACAATGAGATTGTCTGGATTTGTTTCCACATTTTGTCTCTCATAGTTGAGGTATACCTATGATGACAATTACAGGCCTCTCTCATCTTTTTAAGTGGGAGAACTTGCACAATTGGTGGCTGACTAAATACTTTTTTGCCCCACTGTATCAGTTTGAATTATTGCCTTACAGAGCTGGGTTCCTTAATTCATTTATAAACAGGTCACTGGCTGCATGGAGTTTCAGTGTCTTCCCCATGTAATAATTTTCTTATAAAAGCCAAAACTGCACTTATTTCTGAGCTTAAACTGCACTAATTACTCAGCTTAAAGTGTATCTAAACCCAAGAACAAAATGTGTGAACGAAGGGCGCTCTGGGAAAAGGAATCTGACCAGAGAAGATCCCCGCAGTAAAGGTGGGCACAGGTAAGGCAAACAGATGTCTCAAATGGCACTTTGGCAGCATGCCAAGAGAGAAACAATACTCTGGGAAAGGAAACAAATAGAAGGCGCCTCTAAGTGCAGAAACACAAGACTTTTAATGCCTAAGGACACAGGCGTAACTAGAAACTTCAGGGCCCTGGTGCAAGAAATCATGAAGGCCCCCCCCTCAAAAAGCATGATTTTGATACTATATTTTTCCAGTGGTGGTACTCAAGGGGGGTGGCACCGGTGGTACTCAAGGTCGAGTGGCAGCGGTGGTACTCGAGGGGGGTTGGCAGTGGTGGTACTTGAAGGAGGGTTGCTGCGGTGGTACTTGAGGGGGGTGACTGCAGTGGTACTTGAGGGGGATTGATGCAGTGGTACTTGAGGGGGGGTGGTAGCAGTTGTACTGGAGAGGGGGTGGAGGCGGTGGCACTGGAGGGGGATGGCAGCGATGATACTGGAGGGGGGTTGGTAGCGGTGGTACTTGAGGGAGAGTGGCAGAAGTGGCAATGGTGGTGCCATCCTCTCCCACCACCATCTCTGCCTCTTACTGATCGCACACCCCCACCAATGATCTCATCCCTACCCTCATCATCACCTCTGTTGTAGTGGAGTTGGGGGCATAGGGATGAAATCGGTGGTGGTGGTGGTGGGGGGATGGAATTGGTAAGAGGCAGAGGTTGGGATCGATTGCAGTGCAAAATGTCACTTTACTTACCGCCAATCAATCAATTTCCCCTCAGAAATCCTTCACCATGCCTCCTCCAGGAATGCTTTGCCTCATGGGTAGACGGGACAGGTAATCCATGCAGTTGCAGAGGGGAGAGCTCCTCCCCCGCCTTCACTCAATTGGTGTCAGAAGGTCTGCTGACTTTATTTTTCAGTGGCCGCCCCACCTCCCTACATTCTCTCTGTCTCTGGATAGGCGGGGGGGCGGTCCACAGTCTCTCAGTGCTACTTCTGCCTTCTCTCTCTCCAGTCAGTGGGCGAAAGCCCCCCTCTCCGTGGCAGAACGAACCACGACACATGACGCTCTCACCACAGCAGCCAGAATGGACACACACACACAGGACAGTCAGGTGGGCCCCTCACATGGGCAGGCGGCGGGCGGGCCCCTAACGCTGGCCATGGGTGGGCCCCTCACACTGAAGTGGCAGAACTACAGTGCCCAGTCACAAGTGCGACTGCTGCGACCCTGATAATTCTGCCACTGCCTAAGGATAAAAACACTTACTAGCGTAACATGTAAAAGACCTCATCATTGGAGATCTCCACAAGTCCAGCGGTAGTTGTCCCAGGAGTGGTCCAGTCTGCAGCTGGTTGGTTGGGATCCGTGTTATACAGCTGCAGACCAGGCCACTCCTGGGACAACTACCGCTGGACTTATGGACAATATCCAATGATCCTTAGGCACGAAAAGTCTTGTGTTTCTGCACTTAGAGGTGCCTTCTGTTTGTATCCTCTTCACAACTCTGGGTGGTTGTTGAGGTCTGCAGGCATGGGACTCATCGGAATCTGGAAGCCCCTTTTAAGAAGGGGCCCCCAGATCCTGGCCCCCTCTATGTGAAGGAGTATGGGGCACATAGTATCCCTACCCATTTACCAAAAAAGTGTCAAAAAGTAATAAAAACACAGAGACAGTTTTTGACAACTCCTTTATTAAAAAATAACAAATGAAAAAACAGTGCCCCCTGATGTAAATCCATCATCAATCACGACACCACCACAGCTGCGGTACTCTAAAAAGAAAAATGGCTCCGCACTCATTGACAACTGACTGCCGAATACCTCCTCTGCCATTTGACAGTTCTTATATAGGTGAGGGCGGGGCCACCTGGTGACATCACCAGGGGGCATCTCCCCCTGGTGATGTCACCGGCCCAGCATGCACCAGTCCATGATGTCACAAGGGGGCTGGGCCACCAGGTGACATCGCCAGCTGGTGCCGCCCTTATCTATATAAGAACTGTCAAACAGTGAGGGAGGCATTTGGCAGTCAGCCATCAATGAGTGCGGAGCGTTTTTTTTTTCTTCTTCTGGTTCCGGTGGTGCGGTTGAGTTGTGATTGATGATGGATTTACAATTAATAAAGGAAATGTCAAAAACTTTTTCTGTGTTTTTATTACTTTTTGACACTTTTTTGGTGAATGGGTAGGGGTACTATGTACCCCATACTTATTCACATAGGGGGGTGGGATCTGGGGGCCCCCTTGTTAAAGGGGGCTTGCAGATTCCATTAAGCCCACTGCCTGCAGACCCCCACAACCACAGCCCAGGGTTGTGGGGAAGAGACCCTTGTCCCCATTAACATGGGGACTAGGGATGAGCTTCGTGTTCGAATCGAACGCATGTTCGACTCGAACATCGGCTGTTCGACCGTCCGTCGAATTGCGAACGTTATGGGCCGTTCGCGCCAAATTCGTGTGGCGCGTCACGGCCCATAATTCACTGCGGCATCGCAGTGCATTGCTGGCTGATGATTGGCCAAGCATGCACTATGACCCGCATGCTTGGCCAATCAAAGCGCCGTCAGTAGAGAGAGCTGTAATTGGCCAAAGCCAGGGTGGCTTTGGCCAATTATGGCTCAGGGGATTTAGTACACGCCCCACACTATATAAGGCCGCCTGCACGGCGGCCCTGTGTAGTGTGTTCCGGTGTGGTGATAGAGAGAGAGACAGACAGTGTCATTTGATTTGAGTTAGCTAGATTAGGTTAGATCTGTTCCTGCTATTTACATTTAATGCAGTGCGTCCTGCTCACAGTGTTCAGCTAGATCCGTTCCTGCTATTTACATTTAGTGCAGTGCGTCCTGCTCACAGTGTTCAGCTAGATCCGTTCCTGCTATTTACATTTAGTGCAGTCAGTGCGTCCTGCTCACAGTGTTCAGCTAGATCTGTTCCTGCTATTTACATTTAGTGCAGTGCGTCCTGCTCACAGTGTTCAGCTAGATCTGTTCCTGCTATTTACATTTAGTGCAGTGCGTCCTGCTCACAGTGTTCAGCTAGATCCGTTCCTGCTATTTACATTTAGTGCAGTGCGTCCTGCTCACAGTGTTCAGCTAGATCTGTTCCTGCTATTTACATTTAGTGCAGTTCGTCCTGCTCACAGTGTTCAGCTAGATCCGTTCCTGCTATTTACATTTAGTGCAGTCAGTGCGTCCTGCTCACAGTGTTCAGCTAGATCCGTTCCTGCTATTTACATTTAGTGCAGTGCGTCCTGCTCACAGTGTTCAGCTAGATCTGTTCCTGCTATTTACATTTAGTGCAGTTCGTCCTGCTCACAGTGTTCAGCTAGATCCGTTCCTGCTATTTACATTGAGTGCAGTGCGTCCTGCTCACAGTGTTCAGCTAGATCTGTTCCTGCTATTTACATTTAGTGCAGTCAGTGCGTCCTGCTCACAGTGTTCAGCTAGATCTGTTCCTGCTATTTACATTTAGTGCAGTGCGTCCTGCTCACAGTGTTCAGCTAGATCTGTTCCTGCTATTTACATTTAGTGCAGTGCGTCCTGCTCACAGTGTTCAGCTAGATCTGTTCCTGCTATTTACATTTAGTGCAGTGCGTCCTGCTCACAGTGTTCAGCTAGATCCGTTCCTGCTATTTACATTTAGTGCAGTCAGTGCGTCCTGCTCACAGTGTTCAGCTAGATCCGTTCCTGCTATTTACATTTAGTGCAGTCAGTGCGTCCTGCTCACAGTGTTCAGCTAGATCCGTTCCTGCTATTTACATTTAGTGCAGTCAGTGCATCCTGCTCACAGTGTTCAGCTAGATCTGTTCCTGCTATTTACATTTAGTGCAGTGCGTCCTGCTCACAGTGTTCAGCTAGATCTGTTCCTGCTATTTACATTTAGTGCAGTGCGTCCTGCTCACAGTGTTCAGCTAGATCTGTTCCTGCTATTTACATTTAGTGCAGTGCGTCCTGCTCACAGTGTTCAGCTAGATCCGTTCCTGCTATTTACATTAAGTGCAGTGCGTCCTGCTCACAGTGTTCAGCTAGATCTGTTCCTGCTATTTACATTTAGTGCAGTTCGTCCTGCTCACAGTGTTCAGCTAGATCCGTTCCTGCTATTTACATTGAGTGCAGTGCGTCCTGCTCACAGTGTTCAGCTAGATCCGTTCCTGCTATTTACATTTAGTGCAGTGCGTCCTGCTCACAGTGTTCAGCTAGATCCGTTCCTGCTATTTACATTTAGTGCAGTCAGTGCGTCCTGCTCACAGTGTTCAGCTGGATCTGTTCCTGCTATTTACATTTAGTGCAGTCAGTGCGTCCTGCTCACAGTTTTCAGCTAGATCTGTTCCTGCTATTTACATTTAGTGCAGTGCGTCCTGCTCACAGTGTTCAGCTAGATCCGTTCCTGCTATTTACATTTAGTGCAGTGCGTCCTGCTCACAGTGTTCAGCTAGATCTGTTCCTGCTATTTACATTTAGTGCAGTTCGTCCTGCTCACAGTGTTCAGCTAGATCCGTTCCTGCTATTTACATTGAGTGCAGTGCGTCCTGCTCACAGTGTTCAGCTAGATCCGTTCCTGCTATTTACATTTAGTGCAGTGCGTCCTGCTCACAGTGTTCAGCTAGATCCGTTCCTGCTATTTACATTTAGTGCAGTGCGTCCTGCTCACAGTGTTCAGCTAGATCTGTTCCTGCTATTTACATTTAGTGCAGTGCGTCCTGCTCACAGTGTTCAGCTAGATCCGTTCCTGCTATTTACATTTAGTGCAGTCAGTGCGTCCTGCTCACAGTGTTCAGCTAGATCCGTTCCTGCTATTTACATTTAGTGCAGTCAGTGCGTCCTGCTCACAGTGTTCAGCTAGATCCGTTCCTGTTATCTTCCTACTGACAGGCAGGCTTGTCTGGTTACAGTATATAAAGCTACCTGAAGAAAATTACAGGTGTTCTATCCCAGCTTAGTGCAGCTACAGGCCATTAGTATGTCTGGAAGGCCAAGAAGGAGAGGCAGACAGTCACAAGCCAATAAGAGAGGGCAAGCAGGCTCTGTGTCTAGTGCTGGTCGTGGAGACGGTGCATCCTCATCAGCCCGTGGCCATGGGACACGCTTGGCCTTTTTTTCGGCAGCTGGCCGTGTTGAGCCGCAACATGCAGAAAACTTGGTCGAGTGGATGACCAAGCCGTCCTCATCCTCCTCATCCTCTCTCACCCATGCCCAGGGTGCTTTGTCTGGCAAAGCAGCGGCCTCTTCCCTCAGCTCAATGTCATCAGTGACTCCTTCCCTAGCTCCACCATGTCCTCCTGAGGATTCCCTCGAACTGTTTGACCACAGTGTTGGGTACATGCTCCAGGAGGATGCCCAGCGTTTGGAAGGCTCTGATGATGATACTGAGCTCGATGAAGGCAGTAACATGAGCACGGACAGAGGGGGTGCCCAAGAAGGACAGCAATCTGGCAGTCATGCTCCCCCTGCTGCAGCATACTGCCAGGTTTGCTCCAGTGATGAGGAGGGAGGGGATGATGAGGTCACTGACTCAACGTGGGTGCCTGATAGGAGAGAGGAGGAGGAGGAGGAGGAGGAGGCGGCACATCACCAACGAGGCAGGATGCCCTCCAGGGGCCAGCCTAAGGGCAGCACATTGACTGCATCACACCCCAAAGCTCCACATGTGCAGGGCGCTGCAGTCTCTGCGCGTTATTCAAAAAGTTCTTTGGTGTGGGCCTTTTTTGAGACGAGTGCATCAGATCGCACCGTTGCTATTTGCAACATATGTCTCAAGCGTATCTCGCGTGGCCAAAACATCTCCCGCTTGGGTACCACATGCTTGACCAGACATATGTTGACCTGCCATGCAGTTCGTTGGCAAGCATATCTAAAAGACCCACACCAAAGAACAAAGAGGATCTCTCCTTGCTCCTCATCAGCTGAGATTTCCAACCCCACTAGACCTTCAGTCCTCTCTGAGACCTGCAGTGAGAGGAATGAAGGTGTAGAATTAGGTGTGTCACAGCCAAGTACTTGTGGGCAATCTGCTTTTGGTACACCGACGTCAGATTGTACCAGGCAAATTTCCCTGCCCCAGCTGCTGCACCGCCGAAAGAAGTTTGCTCCCAGCCATCCACATGCCCAGCGGTTGAATGCTAGCTTGGCAAAATTGCTAGCACTTCAACTGCTGCCTTTTCAGTTGGTAGACTCTGCCCCCTTCCGTGAGTTTGTGGAATGTGCGGTTCCTCAGTGGCAGGTTCCCAAACGCCACTTTTTCTCACGGAAGGCGATTCCGGCTCTCTACCGGCATGTGGAAGGCAATGTCCATGCCTCGCTGGACAGGGCGGTCAGCGGTAAGGTGCATATTACCGCTGACTCATGGTCCAGCAGGCATGGACAGGGACGTTACTTAAGTTTCACGGCGCATTGGGTGACTCTGCTGGCAGCTGGGAAGGATGCAGGACAAGGTGCAGTAGTGTTGGAGGTTGTTCCGCCACCACGCCTCCAAAATGCTGATTGTGACACACCTCTCTCCTCCACCCCCTCCTCTTCTTCTTCCTCCATGGCCTCTTCCTCGGAACCAGCGGTGCTCCGTAGGCGTTCAAGGGGCTACGCAAGTACGCAGGCCAAAAGATGCCATGCGGTGCTTGAGCTGGTGTGCTTGGGGGACAGGAGCCACACTGGGGCAGAGGTTCTGTCAGCTCTGCAGGGGCAGGTTCAGAGGTGGTTGATGCCACGCCAACTTAAGGCAGGAATGGTGGTTTGCGACAATGGCACCAACCTCCTCTCTGCCCTCCGACAGGGACAACTGACCCATGTGCCCTGTTTGGCTCACGTCCTTAACTTGGTGGTGCAGCGGTTCTTGGGCAGGTACCCGGGCTTACAGGATGTCCTGAGGCAGGCCAGGAAAGTCTGTGTGCATTTCCGCCGGTCATATAATGCCAGTGCTCGGCTGACGGACCTCCAAAAGGAGTTTAACCTGCCCAAGAACCGCCTAATCTGTGACATGCCCACCAGGTGGAACTCGACATTGGCCATGCTGCAGCGGCTGCACACGCAGCAGAGGGCCATCAATGAGTACCTGTGCGACTATGGCACCAGGACAGGGTCAAGGGACCTTGGTTTTTTTTCCCCACGCCAGTGGGCCATGATCAGGGATGCATGCACTGTCCTGTCACCATTCGAGGAGGCCACGAGGATGGTGAGCACTGACAGTGCATGCATCAGTGACACTGTCCCCCTTGTCCACCTGTTGGAGCACACGCTGCGTGGAATAATGGACAGGGCACTTGAGGCAGAACAGAGGCAGGAAGAGGAGGACTTCCTTAGCTCTCAAGGCCCCCTTTATCCAGACAGTGTTCCTGCGTGCCCGCCGATCACACAGGAAGAGGACGAGGAGGAGGAGGAGGAGGAGGAAGATTGTGTCAGTATGGAGGTGGAGCCTGGCACTCAGCATCAGCAGTCTTTAAGGGATCAGTCCCAAGGAACACATGGACTTGTACGTGGCTGGGAGGAGGTGGCTGCGGACGTTGTTGTCCTTAGTGACCCAGAGGACTCCGGACCGAATGCCTCAGCAAACCTACGCTGCATGGCCTCCCTGATCCTGCAAAGCCTGCGTAAGGATCCTCGTATTCGTGGTATCAAGGAGAAGGACCAATACTGGCTGGCAACCCTCCTTGATCCACGTTACAAGGGTAAGGTTGCGGACCTTATCTTGCCATCGCAGAGGGAGCAGAGGATGAAACATCTTCGGGAGGCCTTGCAGAAAGGTCTGTGCAACGCGTTCCCAGAGACTGGGAGGTTACAAACTCCTGTTTCTGGACAACGTGTTGCTGAGGCTTCGGTCAGTCAAAGAAGGAGCGGTGGAGAAGGTGGCCGTCTGACCGATGCGTTCAGACAATTTTTTGGTCCGCAGCCCCAAGGTATGATCGGTTCCAGCAACCATCGCCAGCGTCTGTTTTACATGGTGCAGGAATACCTAGGGGCAAGATCAGACTTGGACACCTTTCCCACCGAAAATCCTCTGGGTTACTGGGTCTTGAGGATGGATCACTGGCCAGAGCTTGCACAGTATGCAATTGAGCTACTGGCCTGTCCTGCATCCAGCGTTCTTTCGGAACGCACATTCAGTGCTGCTGGAGGCGTGGTAACCGATCACAGGGTGCGTCTGTCCACTGACTCGGTCGATCGGCTGACCTTCATAAAAATGAATCAGTCTTGGATCACCACCAGCTACCAAGCACCTGATGCTGATGTAACTGAATAATTTTTTTCAGATCCCTTCAAAGACTGCCTATGCTGATGCTGAGTGACTATCCCTGAGTAATTATCCTCTTCCTCCTCAATCATCACGCTGATAGCTTGTAAGAACATTTTTGGTTCTGGGCGCCACCACCAGTGCCTAAGGCACAATTTTTCAGCCCCTGTCTAACAGGGGCGTGTAATTACAATTTTTGATGCAATACTTTGCAGCAGGGCTTGTTCCTGTGTTCCAACTAGAGTGTCTGTGAGGGGTTGCAGTGTTGTGGCACCAGCACCAGTGCCTAAGACCCAATTTTTCAGCCCCTGTCTAACAGGGGCGTGTAATTACAATTTTTGATGCAATACTTTGCAGCAGGGCTTGTTCCTGCGTTTCAACTAGAGTGTCTGTGAGGGGTTGCAGTGTTGTGGCACCAGCACCAGTGCCTAAGACCCAATTTTTCTGCCCCTGTCTAACAGGGGCGTGTAATTACAATTTTTGATGCAATACTTTGCAGCAGGGCTCGTTCCTGCGTTCCAACTAGAGTGTCTGTGAGGGGTTGCAGTGTTGTGGCACCAGCACCAGTGCCTAAGGCCCAATTTTTCTGCCCCTGTCTAACAGGGGCGTGTAATTACAATTTTTGATGCAATACTTTGCAGCAGGGCTCGTTCCTGCGTTCCAACTAGAGTGTCTGTGAGGGGTTGCAGTGTTGTGGCACCAGCACCAGTGCCTAAGGCCTAATTTTTCAGCTCCTGTTCAACAGGGGCATGTAATTACAATTCTTGATCTAATATTTCACAGCAGGGCCCTGTGAGGGCTTACAGTGTTTTGGCCACAGCAACACCTAAGGCCCAAATTTCTGCTGAGTATATAGGGCAGGACCCTACTTTCAAACATCTAACTTACAAACGACTCCTACTTGCAAACGGAAGGAGACAACAGGAAGTGAGATGAAATCTACCCCTAAGGAAGGGAAATTCTCTCCTGTAAGAGTTAATATGGGAAAACAATTTCTCCTTTCCACTGATGCTTTCCAATCCTTGTTCCACAAAAAAACCCAAATTTTCAAAAAACATTTTTCATTGGGACAAAAAAGTGAGGTGAAATCTTCTGAAGAGGAGGAAAGACGCAAAACAAATGTCACAGGGGTGATAACCCTTCCCTATGTTTTCCAAAAAGCTTAGAAAAGATTTTTTGGCTGGAGCTAAACACATTAAAAATGTTCAAAATTACAAACAGATTCTACTTAACAACAAACCTACAGTCCCTGTCTTGTTTGCACCGCCTGTATACTGCTGTTCAGAGTATATAGGGACCTTTCCTTATTTTAATTTGGGTGCGGGGTTCCCCTTAATATCCATACAAGACCCAAAGGGCCTGGTAATGGACTGGGGGGTACCCATGCCGTTTGTCTCACTGATTTTCATCCATATTGCCATGACCCGACATGACATTAAACCCGCAAGCAGTTTTAAATGAGATTTTTTTCCTTTAAAAATGACATTTGGTGCAGGGACTGTTCTAAACATGGGAAACACGCGTCACTTTACAGGCATACTATAGACACCCCCCAGGTACGATATTTAAAGGAATATTTCACTTTTTTTTTTTTACTTTAAGCATCATTAAAATCACTGCTCCCGAAAAAACGGCCGTTTTTAAAAGTTTTTTTTGCATTGATACATGTCCCCTGGGGTAGGACCCGGGTCCCCACACCCTTTTTAGGACAATACCATGCAAATTAGCCTTTAAAATGAGCACTTTTGATTTCGAACGTTCGAGTCCCATAGATGTCAATGGGGTTCTAACGTTCGTGCGAACTTGCGGTCCGTTCGCGGGTTCTGGTGCGAACCGAACCGGGGGGTGTTCGGCTCATCCCTAATGGGGACAAGGTGCTGTGGAGCGGGGGTGGAGGAGCCCCTTCCATCCCAAAGCACACCCTCATGTTGAGGGCATGTAGCATGGTATGGTTCAGGAGGGGAGGCGCTCGCTCATCCCCACTGATCTTTCCTGACCTGCCAGGCTGCATGCTTGGATAAGGGTCTGGTAATTTTGGCGTGGGCTTCCCCTTAAAATTAATACTGGTCTGGTATAGATGGGGGGGGGAACCCCACACCATTTTTCTTTACTACTTTTTTACCAACACATTTTTTTTTCATCTGTCAGCGTGGAAGCCTATTGACAGCTGTTGTTAGGTGTGCCGCGGCCGGCTTCCCGGCCCCCCTCCTTAACAACCAGCTTTTACTGCAACCTGATTGGGCAAAGCTTGGGAGAACACCCACGGAACACCCTTCCAATTTAGGTGTTCCCTGAACAGCCAATTTTCTGCCCAAACTCAAGTTCGGGCCAAACCATTTACCCAACGCTACTTATAAAGAATCCCCCTAACATGTAAACATTGTGATTTTGTTTTTCAGACTTTTTAGAGAAAACATTGGTGTACTTGTGCTATGCCCCTGCACTTTACATTCATAATATGGTTAGTGGTTACAGATAATTGTAGCGCACCCTTGTATTTTATAGATTGGTAACGATTGCTGGTGTACATACTCTGACCATAGTAAATACACCAATATCTCCAAAGCTTTTAGTTACATATTGTAGCTATCTTTGTCACCTTTATTTGAAATATTATTACATTTTAGAATTATAATTATTTGCCAAGTGTCAGACAGACATTCACTTAAAGAATGTTAAAGTAATTAGTTTTGCAACACAGTAATCATGAGCATTACTACTTTTATTGTGATTACTAGCATAAGGACATTTCATCATCTTTTACAGAACCTTGCTTTTATATGCAGTTTTAAAGTATAGTAATAGAGCCCACAGCAGTAACATCTGTTATTTTTTCTATCTCTGTAGCTTAATATCTTTCTGGCTAGCTTTAATTTTTCTCATACATTTAAAGAGATTGGCAGCACAGAAGCCTCACACCTTTCTATATTTTTACACACAGGTACAATATGGTTTTATGACTTTTTCATGCAGGCAATATCAGTTAAAACTGATACGGTCTAAAAATACTATAAACACAAATGCTATTTAAATGTTAATAGACACAACTGCACATCTTTTCTGTTTAAACATCTTTTATTAAACAACAACTTGGAATAATCCATATGATTACATTGTGTATTTGTTAACAGTATATTTTACCTGAAAAAAAGTTTATTTTACCTTTTGGGGTCCATATGTAGTCTGTTACAGAGTGCCCCCCCCCCATACTTTATTTTGTTTTAATAATGGTAGCTAAACTGCAATTTTACTTCAATAATTAAAACACATAATTGCATAGAACCACTAACAACCTCTATTTCGAGGCATGGGGACAGCTGGCAATTTGCATGGTAGATTTTGCAACTGAAAAGTTAATGGATGAAAAATAAAAATAATTTCTAATGTTTGGCTAAAAGTTTATAGCCTCAAATAAAATATTTGCACATTGTATGAAATAGCTAATAATCTAGCTATCTAGTACACTAAATTTTAGAAGCATTTACGCTGCAACTGCTGGCCCATCAATAGTGACTGTGGTTAGGATGGTCAAGTTATAAAATTACACGTTTGCCTTATTTTGTATAATTGTAAATATGACAGTTAAACCAAAACTTTAAATTTTCTCTTTTCAAAAAATAATATCATACATAACTGATTGAACCCATTTCGCTATTTAATGCTATTAAAGCTAAATTTTAATTTCAAACTGCAAAGTCACATCCTATGCCATTTCTATAAATCATTTACTGCACATGTGATTAACTCACAGCTTTTCCAAGAAGAGTGCATAGAGCTGGAAATCAAATTAAAACCATCTCCTGTAATTCCAATTTCTTATTTCACAACTAAACAAGGACACATATAGCACTGCAAAAAATAGGGGGAAAGGACCCCAAAATAAAGAAGGTATAATGTGACCCCAAGTGGTATGTAAAGCTTAAAAAGTTATGTTTATTGGATTTTTACTCAAATCACATACAAAAATATCAAAAACCTCCACTAAATACTGTGATAACAATGCTGTTATTCATTAAAACTTACTAGCCACAGGGCCCTAAACTTGGACAGACAGACAACATACAGTATGGGGCATGAAAACATCTTCAAACCAATGTGCACCAAACATGACACAAGCTAACCCAGCCTTAAGATAATGACCAATATGAGTATCTAAATGGCATGCAAGGGCTCACTGGCGAAACGTTATAACTCCTCTACACTTGTCCGGATTGAGAGCAATTCCAAGGCCAAGTTGAGAGAGACCCTGAGGACTTTTCTTGAATGACATGTACCAAGCACTCACTGTGCAGTGTTTGCATGACAGGCTAGAAAGAAAGATCATGAACTTCCTAGATGCACCTCCAAATGCAAGTTCAAGTACAAACAAATGATCTGCAATTGCCACAAAATGTTTGTTAGATGATGGAAAAAGTTCCTTTCACACATGTAAACATAAACTGCTATTATATAACAAGGCAGTCCTGGTCTTCAGTGGGTTCTGAAGAAGCTTGCCCAACCATCGGGTCTACAACACAGGGTCCCTGAGCTCTATGTCATTAGTGGCCTGAGGGATATCCCCGACCAGTGCCTTAACAGTAAGTGTACAGCTCTCTCTACAAGTTGTGTGCCAAACACTATGCCACCTCTATAGTGAGCCCTCCCATAACACACAGTCTATGCAGGAATATTTCACTTCGGATAAGCTGATACTGCTTCACCTGCTAAAGATCAGGACTGTGATACAAAAAGGGTACGCCACTGTTGTGTTTTATGGTCAGGCTATGCACTGACACCTTTGCATTCATTGTGCTATATTCTGGGTGTTCAGTGTGCCCCTGTACCTTTAAGAAGGGGTGGCTCCACTGTGGGGACACTTATAAGTTAATGTTAGGTACCACAGATACCAGTGTGCATTGACGAGGCTTTGTGGCTTACGCATGCATCTGCAAATGTGTGCAGACTAAACCCCTGCTTTTCCGCATACTGTTAGACAGGTTTACTCGGTTGTCTGCGGGCTGGTTGGTAAGTTAAGCTTGTTTTTTTCCTTGGATTTATCCTTGGCCTTGTTTATAACTAAAGATCAGGACTGCCTTGTTATATAAAAGCAGATTTTTCCATCATTTAAGAATCATTTTGTGGCATTTGCAGGACATTTGTTGAACTTGCATTTGGAGGTGCATCTGTAGTGTAACGGTCACAGCCAAATAATCAGACCAGTGGTGATGTGCAATCTCTACTTTACTTAACAGTGAACTTCAACATAAATTGTACCGGAAATCGTGCGAAACTGGGTATACAGTAAAGAACATTAATATGAACCGTAAAGAAAAAGGATATAACAATTATACTGCCGTTCAACTAATGTCCACAAGGTGGCAGTAGCGTGTTCTGAGTCCAATCTATAGATAGAAATGAAAGCTTAAAGTGGGGTTCCACCCAAAAAAAAAATCTACATGAAAAATTTTTAAAAAATACAAAAAAAATTTGGATATTTTTTTTTACTTACCTCCAAATGCCTGTTGCTAGGTGGTCCCTCGTAGTCTGCCTCTTCCAGTGCCTGGGCTGGTGACATCACTTCCCCCTCAGCACAGGAAGGGCTGAGCGGCCAATCACGGCACGCGACGCCGCTCGCGCATGCGCAGTGGGTGTCAGGCTGTGAAACCACAGCCCGGCGCCCACAGTTGCAATGCCGGCACCGCTGAACGGAGGGGGAGACAAGCGGGGCTTCGAACCCCCGCATCGCTGGACCCTGGGACAGGTAAGTGTCCAATTAAAAGTCAGCAGCTGCAGTATTTGTAGCTGCTGACTTTTAATTTTTTTTTTTTTACTGGACCTCAGGTGGAACTCCACTTTAAGAATCTCATGTGTCCAAAATAGTAATCGTTCCTTCCACAGACTGTGAACTGAGTGGACCTCCTGCTGACACAAACTTCAAGCTGGCACTGCTTTCTACTTGCTTCGGTCAGGGGGTTCTGGTGGCTGGAGATAGGGCCAACTCACTTCATGGACAGCTTCCACCAATGGACTGTAACAGAGTCCTCTCCAGTGACTGGGGTTTGGAAAGATGCTGTGTGCTCTTGTGCTCACTGCTGGTGGCCCGCACACCAGACTTGACAGGGGAGGACCCAGCACCTGGGAACAGCTCACTTGCCCAGTCCCTGCTGTCCCATCAGGCAGGATCTTTCTGAGCACAGGAAGCTGGGTGGAGCTGACTTTTATATCCCACGGGCGTCTCCAGGAGCTCAGAGGATTGTGGGGAGTTGAGTTAAAGGGACCTGCACCAGAATCTGGACAAAAGGGCATCCCACTACACATCTAGGAAATTCATGATCTTTATTTCTGGTATGTCATGCATGTCCTGCACCCATAATCCTGCAAACACTGCACAGTGAGTGCTTTGTACATGCCATTCAAGAAAAGTCTGAACGACAGCGAATGGTTAAGATCGCTCTCAGCCTCATATTGCTTTGAATGAGACTTCCTGCCTGCAGTTGTTCACAGGAAACCCAACTGAGTCTCCAGTGGGAAATCAAAGTTGTCCCCATACACAAGGGTTAATGAGGCTTAAAGGTTAACATGCTTAGTTCTCTGGGTGGCTCCATGAGATTAAAAAAAATGCAACAGATTGCAGATAAAAAAAAAAATCTTACATTGTAAAGATTAGTGTAAAAAAAAAATAAAAATAAAATAATACTCTACACTTCTTGATCACAAACAGTCTAGGCAGCATACTGCCTTCCAGATACATCTACAAATTGTCACTGGAAATAATCTTTCACACAGCT
The DNA here is from genome assembly GCA_037952925.1 of Lithobates clamitans. NCBI lineage: Eukaryota > Metazoa > Chordata > Amphibia > Anura > Ranidae > Lithobates > Lithobates clamitans. Next base: position 3,484,715 of record JBBGZY010000732.1, read on the forward strand.
CAAAATTTGCTGATCTGCTGGTGTAGCTTGATGTGCATTGCATAATCCAGCAGAAAGCAGGTAAATGCTGTTAGCAGGTATGTGTGAAAAGCGAAAATAAATTCTCTTCCTTCATAATATAAGGCATAAGATTGCCTCTGCTCCATTTTCATACAATCATATTCAGGTTGTCTGAAATTGAATATATGACTTATGAAGCTAAGAAACAACTTTGTGCAGCATTTTGAATGCAGAGACAAGAAAAGGCAACTCTAGAGAGGTGCACAAAGTCATAATTAATGAAAAAATACATTTCTTGTACTTTTCATATACTGCACTTGCTGACAGAATTTAACTACTTTTGGTTAGATTATGCATGCATTTCAATAGTGAAATGGGGGAAATGCATCAGAAAGATCAGTGGATGACGTTTTATGAAAAAGATTGTTGCCTATAAAAGGATGGCCAAACAGATTAGGAGGAGGAAGCCTGATTATATTAAGCTCCCAAGATAAATCTGGGGAAGGCACAGAATCCATTTTTTTTAATCCATATTCACAATGTAGAATGTTATTCACAAACTATAACAGTTTTGGCTCTGATGTGGGGCTACCTATGTGTTTGTGCATGTATACTTTTAGACTTCAAGCTCATAACTCATGAGTGATAATAAGTACCTATGTGGAACAAATATGCTTTAATGCAAGCTCTGCCCCCTTACCCCAAAGCACCTTGTCCCCATGTTGATGGGGGCAAGGGCCTCATCCCCACAACCGTGGCCGGTGGTTGTGGGGATCTGCGGGTAGAGGGCTTATTGGAATCTGGAAGCCCCCCACCGACCCGCAAAAAAAAATGCTCATGCCTCCTGGGAGGCCTCCTCCCGAATGCCTGCTCTGCGCTTTCACATTTCTTATATAGTTAAGGCCACCTGGCCATGTCACCTTGTGGCACTGCCCCTTCTGACGTCACATGCCCAGCATGCACCAGTCCATGATGTCCGAAGGGGCGGTGCCACCGGGTGACGTTGCCAGGTGGTCCCGCCCTTCACCTATATAAGAAATGTCAAAGTGCAGAGAAGGCCTCCCAGGAGGTGGGAGAGTGTTTTTTTTTTCTCCGCTTTGGTGGTTGGCATGATTGACAATGAATTTACATTGAGGGCATTAATTTTTATTTTTTAAAATAGGAATTATCAAAAACTTGTCTCTTGTGTTTATTACTTTTTGACACTTTTTGGTGAATGGGGGGCTGGGATCCGGGGCGTTAAAGTGGGCTTCCAGATTCCGATAATCCCCCCACCCGCAGACACCACAACCACCAGCCACGGCTGTGGGGATAAGGCCCTTGTCCCTATCAACATGAGGACATGGTGCTTTGGGGTGAGCCCCCCTGCCACAAAGCACCCACCCGCCATGTTGAGGGAATGTGGCCTGGTATGGTTCAGGAGGGGGGCGCTGGCTCGTCCCCTCCCCTTTCTTGACCCGCCAGGTTGCATACCTGGATAAGGGTCTGGTATGGATTTTGGGGGGCCACCCCACACCGTTTTTTCTTTATCTTTTCAATAGCCAGGTGTCGGCAATTGCAACCGCGAGTCATTTTAAATGGGATTTGGGATCTTTAGAAATGTCATTTTTGCTGCAGCATGTTTTATGCATGCCACAGATGTGCCACTTTACAGGCACATTAAGGGGACCCCCCAGGCACTATATTTAAAGGAATTTTTAATTTAAATTGTTTCACTTAATTAAAATCACCGCTCCTCTTATTTTTATTTTATTGATACATGTCTCCCAGGGCAGTACCCATACCCCTATACCCCTTTTATGACCAATTACTTGCATATAAGCCTTCAAAATTGGCACTTTTGATGTCTCCTGTTTGGCTCCCATAGACTTTAATTTGTCATTTGGGTTAGAACATTTCCCCTGTTCAGGAGTTCTGCTGTGAATCGAACAGGGTGGTGTTCGGCCTATGTCTACTAGGCACCTATCCAAGTCTAAACCTGCTTAGGGTAGCTCTTATGCTTTTCTTATCTCTGCCAACATGCAGTCAACATTCTGGTAATTCTAGATATGGGAGAGTATGTCGGTTTGCCACTCTACAGTGCAGTATACAGGGCCTAGGTGGTCAACTGCCAGGCCCCAGTACTGTCACATCGGGGCATTAGTTCCAATGAACTAAGAATAAATATAGGCACAGTGTGCCATAAGGGTTTGAGTTTGCATCTGTAATGGAAATATTCACTTGAAATTATCTCTAACCAATTAAGAATTAACCCACATTCATTATTCAAAGGGAATGTGTAGTGGCTTGGTACGTATTGTCTTTATTTATAAAAAAAAAAAAAAAAGTATTTTAAAGTCAGCTAAATACCAAATATTACATATCAAAGTGTGCGTGCAGTCAAAAATAAAAACTCTTTATATAGCAGAGCTTGCTTAAACACACACGTTGTTTCCTTTTATTTCCTTTTATTTCTTTACCTGACTCTCAATATTATTGTCAATGATATCTGGTGATTACAACATAAATACAGGTTGTATCTAGTGTTCCTCCATGGACTGGCAAGTCTGACCCTTATGTGTTGAAACAGCAGTGTGTTTAGCACTGCATGTGATGTCTTCAGCTGAACAGCAACATGCAAGGTTACCTACTGTACATCTGAAAAGTACCCTGTACTCCTCTCACCCATGCTTTTGAGAAATCTAGTTCTGTGGCTGCCTGCATATTAAGGCAGCACAGGGACTGCTTGGGAAAACCATTGATGAGCAGGAACAATGAATTGTACAGTAGGTACCTAAATCCAATTACACATTTTTAGTATATAGCACATTGCTGCAAAAACATCCATCACCTTTATTGTTTTGTACTACAAAGCTTTTCTTTTGCTTTAAAAAACATTGATTATGTAATTGGCTTTGGCTAACATACAGCTTGTTAAAGAGTGCTTACATACAGCAGGTGGAACCATAGACTAAATTTCCTATGTGAAGCACTGGATCATTCAGTTTTGGTGTGTGTGTGAATATACTGTAGGACCTCTAGAAAAAAAAATGAATAAGAGAGTACTCACTACTATCCAGTTATAGTTTACATTATAACAGAATGTTACATTAAAAGTGATTGTGAACCGTGAACTTTGTGAACAATCACCTTGTAAAACAACCCATTAGTTTAAAATAGAAATGAAAGGCACATATATATAGATATAAAACAATCATAAATGCATTTGTTCCAGCTACATAAGAGCTGGGAGGAGGAGAAGCAGCAGCACACTGACCTTCCCAGTAAAAGGCTAGGGGGGGGGGTGTCAGGACAAGTCTGATCATTGGAGGAGATCTGGCTGCATACCCACATAGCTAGGGAACTGACCACAATGTGTTCTCCTAGTTAGTCTGGTCAGTTTGCAATAGGAAAGCAGAGGGACTGGCAGGAACACCAGGGCTTTCACACAAAGAAAGGGATTGAGTACATGGAATAGCCATTTTATTTATCAAACATTTATTTATGATTATCAAAACAAGTATTTCTGAGCCGGAAAGAGAAACTGTGCAGATATTGCTAAAAAACAGAACAGGACAACCTGGGAATTCACTTCTGCTGCCAAAGGTAAGCTAACTTTCTTGTTACTGTGATTTTCCCTTGTGCTGTGCTTATTTCTGTAAGTCGATGTTGAAAATGTGAAAAAGTACCCTTTCCAAGAAACCTAAGACTGTTGAATTTTTTAATTTTTATTTTCTTTTTACTTTCCATACTATCTGTCACTTTTTACTGTCCTTTGCATGAATGTGTTCTGCTAAGTGATTTGCCCAATCTCAGGTGCAGTAAATGGCTAGGAAGGATTTTTTTTATAAAATGTGGCTAATAAGGTATTATGTGTGGTGGGGCCCTGGTTTATTGCAGAGGGTGACGGGCTGCTTAAAAAAACAGCACTGCTTGAAACCTTAGTACCAGTTTTGAATGAAAACCTGACTTCCTTTTCTCTTCTGCATGGCTCTCCATAAAGCTATACCATGAGCAGGAGAACTGTCTTCTCTATTCTGCAACAATGACTATAAACTGATGTGGAAGACTTTTTTAGAGAAGCAAAACTGTCAGATTCTATAATTTTCTCCTGTTGAAATTTTGATTACTGCATTGCGTTGATATTTTTATGTGCTGCCATGTATCTTGCATATAGGTGGACTATCATTATTTAGAAAGGAGTGTTTTTTTTACATTTTAAATCCTGAGTTTCCTTTTTAGCAAGTCTGTGTGACTGAAAACCCCCTGTGGATCGGCCTGTGTGGATGAGTTGTCAGTTCCTGCTATAATTAAGAAAATTGTGTCTGTGTGACCGTGGGGGTTTAATAATAGATTAATTCTTGAGGAAGTCTTACCACCATGTGAGGGGGGGAATTGAATCCACCGAGTACACCCCAGACTGGGATCTGTGTGATCCCACCAGAAGCTTCTCCTGGATTGCCAAAGATTATATGATATATACCTTTGGAACAGGAGTGGCCGATTCCCTCAAGGAATGGAACTAAAGCACACAGGGTTTTGTACCCCTAGATGGGAAATTTGACATTAAGCTCTGGAAAGAATGTAAAAAGTACTATGCAAGCACTTTCAAAACAAGAAAAGACAGGTAGACATTAGCTAAATGGATAAATGCAAGTGAGCAATGTGAAAAAAATTTTGAAAAAGGAAATGACCAAGACTTATTGTCCTGTGTATGAATATAACATTGCTACAAAATAACTGCAAGCACATTATGCCCTAAACTACCACCCAGCGTACTTATAATGACCTAAGTAAAAGCATGGATTAGAGCCCATTGTAAATGTGTACGCCAGAGAAAAAAAAAAAAGAGCGGAAAAAGAAAGAAAAATGAGACCTATATTGAACTGGGTATGGTCTAGGTAGGCATGGAAAGTGCAGCTTAATTCGACAAATGTGCTAATTTTTTTTTTTTTTTTGTTTAGAGCAAACATATGTAATTAGCAGACCTCATGTCCCATCATGCTCTGCCTCTGGGTGTCATGCTTGTGGCTGTCAGAGTCTTGCAATGCCTCATGGGACTTGTAGTTCTGCAACAGCTGGAGGTCCGCTAATTGCATATCCCTGGTCTAGAGTTTTAGCCAGCTAATTGTGAGAGTACGTTTGTCATGGCATCAGCCACAAACAACATTGATTGAGAAGAGTGCTTTCAAAATCTTTTTAATGTCTGAAGAACTTTGATACTTGTCATGTCAGCTGTCTGAAAAAGTCAAAGCTCAGTTTGCTATGATTGCAAAAAGATCTATACACCTACCGGAAGTTTCCTGTCATGTGGACTGCGATGGTCCTGAGAGAAGATTATGTATGAACATTGTATGCATTCTTAGGCGTTGCAGTGGAGTCTTACGGAGGACTAGCTGTCACAGTTACATTGGAGGAATCAACTAAAGACTTGGCATTCATACACTGTTATGCCCCGTACACACGGTCGGACATTGATCGAACATTCCGACAACAAAATCCTAGGATTTTTTCCGACGGATGTTGGCTCAAATTTGTCTTGCATACACATGGTCACACATAGTTGTCGGAAAATCCGATCATTCTGAACGCAGTGCCGTAAAACACGTACGTCTAGGCTATAAACGGGGCAGTAGCCAATAGCTTTCATCTCTTTATTCTGAGCACGTGTGGCACTTTGTGCGTCGGATTTGTGTACACACGATTGGAAATTCTGACAACGGATTTTGTTGTCGGAAAATGTTATAGCCTGCTCTCAAACTTTGTGTGTCGGAAAATCCGATGGAAAATGTGTGATGGAGCCTACACACGGTCGGAATTTCCGACAACAAGGTCCTATCACACATTTTCTGTCGGAAAATCCGACCGTGTGTACGGGGCATTAGACCAACTCCTCATTTTTACATTTTTTTGTCATGCTTATTTTTTTTTAACATTTTGTATTTTTTAGACTTGACAAAGCAAAATGAGATCTGTCTGCAGAAGTCAATTGGGTACATAAATCAGGAGACATATGAACTAGAAAAATAAATAATTAAACTAAGATTAGGCAGTTAGAGAGTGATGTCAGGGAATTTAGAAGGGATTGAGAAGAATTGTAATTGGATCTGCATTTCTTCAAAATACCATTTATTGTAGGTTTTGTGTGTGTTACTGTATGAGACCTAGTTTGCTTAATTTTCCCCAATATCACTACCTCTAATATCTACATCTAGTTAGGCCCTACACAGCTTTGACTGTCACAAAAGGAATCTCTACACTAAATAGTCAAGAACCCAACTGTTCATAACCAGTGTATGAATTGTCTGTTATAGCGTTGTTATGTTTCCAAATTCAATTTTTTGAAAGGAATAGTTGTATGGCCAATTATTATAATGGCCATGAGAAGGGATGATTTGGTAAATGGAATAACCATTTTATCTATAAACATTTATTTATGATTATCAAAACATGTATTTCTGATTAAGCAGATATATTTGATGCAAATGCTGTTAGAAGCCATATTGTGTAAAAGCTGTTTGTTCAAATGCCATTTACACCTCCAACTGTGAAGATGGCAATCTCTGCCTTTTCCCCACAGAATCACTGGATGTGACAAGCTTATCTGAACCTAGTATTCTGCAATTCAATCAAGATTTTACATCATGACTGTATATCTTATCATTGGAACCGTTACTGGCTACCATACGAAAAAGTGTAGACATAGGAGGAGTGAAGATTGGAGATGAGGAACACAAAGTAGAGGCATATGCAGACAATGTTTTGTTTTATACATCCAACCCTAGAACAACGCTACCAAACTTAATAAAAGAGTTAAAAAAGTACAGAGAACTTGCTAATTTGAAGATCAACAGAAAAGAAGTACAAAAAGAAGCCTTTGCAGCCATTGTGCTATGTGTTGGGTGCTCAGTGTGCCCCTGTACCTTTAAGAAGGGATGGGCTCCCTTCCGTCTACCTGCCCTCCATCTATCCATCAGAATGCATGTGCTTCCATTGTGGAGTCACTCATGAGCTAGTGATAGGACTACAGATACCAGGGTGAAGTTCAACCCTGCTAAGTCAGAAATCTTAAATATAAGTATAAAACAACAAAGAAGTGACAGCCCTAAAAAGGGAGTTCCCATTTATATGGGAGGGGAGGGGTGCTAAAATACCTTGGTGTAAAACTAACACCCTCAATAGGGAATTTATATAAAGCAAACTATATTCCATTACGTAATGAAAATAAAACAGGAATTTAAAAAATATCAATACGACCACTCCTATGGGTGGGACCAATAAACATGGTAAAATGGCTATAATCCCAAACATTTTGTACAAATTTCAAATAATGCCAATTGCCCTCCCACAGACATTCTTTAAAATATTAAAAACAATGATCCTAAAGTTTATATGGCAGAACAAGAAACCTAGAATCCAGTTCTTGATAATAAGTAAAAGCAAAGCCACGGGGGGTTTGCTGCACCTGGTATTAAAAGATATTATAATGCAGTAATATTAGCATGAATGATAGAATGGACGAACCCAAAGAGTGATAAAAGATGGGTGAAGATGGAAAATACATACATACACAAGTAGAGCACAATTAAAGAAGAATATATGGGTACAACAAAATTATAGAAGGTTAGATGAAAATGCACATGAATTGACTAGGAATGTTTTAAAAATATGGGATATAATTTAGAGACAGGCAAAATGGGAATACAATTCACCACTAATTTTACTAGGGGGACACATTTTTTTCCACCTGGTAATGGGATACACTTTGGAAATTGGGTACAAAAGGCACAGCTAAAAGATATAATAAAATAAAGGGAAAATATGCCCATAGCAGGAATTAAAGCACAGAAGAGAACTGATGATATTAGATGAATAGAGGTATTAGCAGTTAAAACATTTTGTGGGAAGCTTGCCAATTAGAGATGGGGAGAACGTGAATCCAGTAGAACAATTATGCAGTCATAAAAGAATAAAAAAGAAACACAGGATTTCACAGACTTACAAGGTTCTCACACAGATGGAAGGACTGGGAGACTGGGAATGCCTCCATTCATAGAAAAATGGGAAAAAGAACTAGAGTCACTTCTAAAAGAACAACAAATAAGTAAAATTCTGCGGGCCGCATATGGCTTTGCGGGCAGACATGAAACACAATGGAAACAAACTACAAATGTTTGGCAGGATGGTACATAACCCCGGATAAAGTACAGAAATACCAACAAGGGAAATCCCAACTGTGCTGGAGAGGGTGTGGTCAGAAAAGCACTATGTCCCACATATGGTGTGAGTGCCCAAAGATAAGGAAATACTGACACAAGGTACAACAGAACATGGGGAAGATTATAGGGTTAGAGATTCCCAATAAGCCATAGTTTTGTTTATTCCATAATGTAAATATCACAAAAAAAAAAATAAGAATTCAGTTATACCATATTTAGTAAATGCAGCAAAGAGGGCAATACCAAGAAAAGGGTTGGACCTGGAGAGATCTACAGTTAGGGATTGGTTTAACAGAATAGAATATAAATATATATATATATATATATATATATATATATATATATATATATATATATATATATATATATATATAATGTAATATTTGAGTAGTAGGGAAGAAGATCAGGTAGAAAGCTTTGACAAGATATGGGGAAAGTGGACAGAATTTAAGAAAACTAAGAAATATACAGAATGTTGGGTAGAGTAGGGACAGAATCAGAGACAATGGGGAGATGAGAAACGGGATTGATTGGCACATATGGGACAATGGGGGGAGGGTAGAGAAGAGGGATGGGAAATTAGGTTAATGGAGAAATGTATGTTTTGTTTAGGGTAATGTGTTTACCCACTTGCCGACCAGCCACCACTTGCACCAGGTTGGCTCGGCTGCACAAATCACTGTACCGGTACAGCGGTTCCCTTTAAATGCTACAGCCGGCAACCACAATGTACGCTGGCTACCCGCGATCGCTCCACAGAACAGGGATTTGTCAATGTAAACAAACAGATTCATAATCTCTCAGGGGAGTAGAGAGAGATTGTCCATTCCAAGTGAACAGTAATCTCTCTCTACTCCCTGTCAGTCTACTCCCCCCACAGTTAGAAACACCTCACTAGGGAACACTTAACCCCTTGATCACCCCCTAGTGTTAACCCCTGCCCTGCCAATGTCATTTATACACTGATCAGTGGCTATTTGTAGCTCTGATCACTGTAAAAATGTCACTGGTCCCAAAAAAGTGTCAAAAGTGCCTGATCTGTCCGCCTCAATGTTGCAGTCCTGCTAAAAATCGCTGATCACGGCCACTAATAGTAAAAAACATATAATAATAATAAAAATGCCATAAATATATCCCCTATTTTGTAGACGCTATAACTTTTGCGTAAACCAATCAATATACGCTTATTGCGATTTTCTTTTACCGAAAATATGTAGAAGCATACACATTGGCCTAAACTGATGAAGAAATTGTTTTTGTTTTTTTGGGATATTTATTATAGTAAAAAGTAAAAAATATTTTTTTTTTCAAAATTGTTGGTTTTTTTTTAGTTTATAGAGCAAAAAATAAAAACCGCAGAGGTGATCAAATACCACCAAAAGAAAGCTCTATTTATGGGAAAAAAGGTCCTCAATTTTGTTTGGGTACAGCGTCGCATGACCGTGCAATTGTCAGTTAAATTGACGCAGTGCAGTGTCGCAAAAAATGGCCTGGTCATTAAGGGGGTAAATCCTTCCAGGGCTGAAGTGGTTAAATATGTGAAATGTATATGTCTCTTCTTTTTTTATATATAGAAAAACAAATAAACTTTAAATAAAAAAAATATATATATTTGACTTCAAAGAAACTTTAGGTAGATAAGTGCCACCCACTTCAGACCATATAAATTTGTATTAGCTGTCCTAGCCAGTTAGAGCAATTCTTTTGAAACCATCACCAAGTACTGTATTGTCCTCTCTGCATGTAGGTAACTACATGCTTGTATAACAAATACATATATTTTTCAATCTGGCTTTAACAGTCAAAATTTTACTGAAACACATGAGTTTTGGGGTTTCCTCTTCAGAAGCAAAACAATAAGAACAGGATACTTTTCTATACAAGTGCATGGTACAGCAGGGACATATCAGGAATATGAAATGTTGGGTAGACATATTTTTTTTATTTTCTTAGATTACATCTTTATGGCTTTTTTTTAGAAGGGCGGTAGAATAAATTCATTTGATTCCCTTGCATTAAAATAAAAACTTGGACTTTACTCATTCTGTTGCTTGTCTGACATCTAAGATCAAACAGTCCATCGCAGCTTATTGTTTGCCTTCTGTTCTGATTACTTTTGTTGCTAACCTTTTAGAATGACTGGTTTATTCTATTGTGTGCTAATAAATACTTCCTAGGCAGCTTGATATAAAACCTTACTGGCCTCATATTTTAATGTTGTACAAAGATCACATTTTGCATATATTAGTACTCAGCAAAATTTTAATAATAGATGGATGTCAGTTTAGGATTTACATGGTGTTAAGAAACAGCAATCTTGTTTTGTCCAAGTCTCCATGTTAAACTCCAGTCTGAATAAATATTGGTCATTTTAAATGAACTGCTGTCAACACTAGTAAATATACCTATAAGACAAAAGCCTCACACGATCAGACTAAAGTGTAAACGACCAGATTTTCCGTCAGGAATTGTGTGATGCAGACTGTTGGTGGAAAATCCGACCGTCTGTACACTCCATTGGACAGTTGTTGTCGTTTTGTTCCGCAGACAAAGGTTGGATGGCAGGCTTATAAATTTTCAGTGGACAAATGTCTGTTGTCGGATTTTCCGATCGTGTGCACACAAGTCCGTCAGACCAAAGTCCAAAGTACAAACACGCATGCTCGGAAGCAAGGACGAGCCAGAAGCAGTCGGTCGGTCTTGAAAACTAGCGTTTGTAATGGAGAATTAACATTCATGACGGGGCAAATTATGACATCTCGAAATGCAGCGCACATTCTCTTTTTCTTTAATGGAATAATAATGAAGCTGCTTTGCTGGTGATACTGATGGAGTTCTGCCAAATGTATTTTAAAAGGCTTTTATTTTCTAGTGATATCAAGAATAATATTATTATGCTTGTTTTTTGGGGGGGCAAGTTACCACAACACCATTATACCATATTTTTAAGATCAAAGATACAGCTATGTTGGTGTCCCTTGTTAATTTTACATTGTATTTTTTTAAATGTAAGTGCCTACTCCCAAACTGTCATTTGAAGTGAAACACATAGCCAAGTATTATTCTGCACAATTTTTTTATTGTGCAGTAAAAAAAGAAAACAAATAAAATTAGACATGCTATCTGCCAATAAAACTTAACCAAAAAGTGCATTCTGTGCATCCAAAAATATAGAAAATATACCAAATCAAATCATTATTCAACCAAAAAAATAAAATAAAAGCCTCATGCATGTATCTTGCTTCTTAATATAGGGGATCAACAATGCCAAGAATTGGTGATAGCAAGGGTCTGTCATCCGGAGATAATTCTGAAAATCATCCGGATTATTCTCCTGGAGCTCCTGCAGCAAAGTCATATGACATAATTGGTCATGATTAATAAAGCAACCAATTTTTGGTCCAAGAAATACTCCTCCTCCTGTTCCTGGACTGGACTTGGGTCAAAGCAATAACTCCAAGGCCAATAATAAAGAACACGTTATCTCCTCCGAATCTGCAACATTTCTGGTTGACGAACGGCCATTCAGAAATGAACTGAAAAGCACGAAATGAAAAGCACGAAATGAAAAGCACGAAATGAAAAGCGTGAATCAACACTCACCAAACTTCTACTAACCAAAATTAGCAGGAGCCCAAAGGGTGGTGCTTGACAATTGAACTTTCTCTTTATCGGCTCATAGTACGTCTAGTATGTCACTACGTCCGTGTTTGTTGGCCGATAATTGTGTACCGTTTGTGTGCAAGTCAAAATTCAGGCACACACCCTTCGGATAAAAGTCTGACGCTTTGTCTGCGTAAAATCCAATCGCGTGTAGGAGGCTTTAGTTTACACTTGCGGCTGATGGGCAGAAAAAACAGGAGGTTGAGGTAGGTATAAGGGGGTATACAATACACATGCCACTGCCACTATACTCTGCATCACACATGGCAAAAATTATCCAGCCACCGTAACAATGCACTCAGTTAAAGTCTGGAGGTGCTGGTTTTTGGAGGTAAAACAAGCATATACCTCCTCGCTGCCTATCAAAAGCCCTCTGAAAAGTGATTTACTGCATATCACTCGTCAGAGGGCTACTTAATGTGCACATGTGCTCCAACAATTTTACTTACTTTACTTACTATGTGGGGGGGTCAAGGTATTTACATGTAGCAGGTGCTTACTTTATGGTAGTGGGTCAAAGGCAACGGGCTCTATTATTTTATTTTTATTTTTTTTTAGCATAATCAGCAGTTGCAGCAGTTCTGCTTTCTGCTCCAGAGTTACCCCCCAATCAGTAAGGCATGTACATTAACAGTCACCAATGAAGAAAAAAAATGCAGGGCTTACATACAGAAAGTTGTGTGAGACATGCTTTCCTGAGCATCTGAACAGGCTGCAGATTCTTTTAACAATAAGGGTTGCTTAGACCAGTTGCTGTGAGGTATACTTTCACTATTCCAGAATACTGGTGCTTGTGGTCTAAGACTCCTCCTTCCTCTCTCAAGACCTGCACTGTCCCTCCTCATAGGTAATATGTACTCAGAGGCCTATCGCTATCTGACAAAACAGGTTCTCTCCCTGTTAGAACTTGCCACACTGCAGGCTTGCCAATGATCCAGGAAGGGGCACAGGCTCACCCAAGATGGCACCTAAATTTCATGACAGAGGAGACACTGTGGGGCTCCTTTAGTGTCAGCAGTACAATATTACCTTGTTTACTCCTTGACACAACCAGAAAGGTACCTCCAGATCACCGCATGACTTCCTGCCCTGTTAATCTGACAGAGCATAATCGGTACTCCTCAGACTAACAGACCTTACTGCTGCCACCTGTCTAACCCAGTACCTGGCATTTTTAAATTACATTTCCACAAACAGAATAAAATTGCTTTATGAGAACTGTGGATTCTTTTAAAACACGCTGTATGTGCTAGCCTGTCTAGTAAGGTGGACATTGCACTGCATTAAAGGTCTTCTTTTGCAATGTGCCTCCTCCCCTTGCTCATACACTCTGTTAAAGTGTACACAATGATCTGTAGGGTGAAAATTTTTAGATAATATACTCAACTTACATACAAGTTGAGTATATTATCTAAAGCAGGGAATAACTTCCTCCCCCTGTCGATGAGATCCCAGGTGGGTACTCTAAGTCTCTTAGGAAGAGCTGGAAGCATCTTTTCAGTGAGATTTGGACTACTTTACACTCATCTACAGGTAATTTTTTACACTGTGATCAAAAATCAAACCTGCAATTTAAGGTGCAAGTTAACACACATTGACAAAATGGGGCATTTTCTCTAAAACTGGGTTAGACTTCATGTACAATTTTTAAAAATAGTAGCGTTTAGTGGGTGTTACAGGGAGTAGGGAACTACTGACCATATTTGGGGGTTATTTGGGTTCCTTGAGAACAGAAGCCTTGTATACTGTGAATATTCACAAGGACAACCATCTGTAGTTCGCAGAGAATTTTTCAACAGAAGATGGGGGAAGGTTCTTCATTAGACTTAATGAATAAGCTGCAGCCGTCAAGATTGTTTAACTTGTTACTGTTAAAAGCACAGACAGGATCAGAAAAAGTCATGAAGGTCAATCATAGTAAATTAGGAGAGAGACAAAGTAGAAGGAAATTCAGACTTGTAACCAGGAGCTACAAGATACAGAAAGCAGGTGCAGTTGCGGGTTAGGTCAGGAATCCTGCAAAGTCAAAAAAATAAAGTGGTTCTAATGGCTAAACTTTTTTACCTTAATGAATTCCTTGTAGTAAGGTAAATTTTTTTTAGGTACACGTATTTTCCCCTCACCACCCCTGATACTCTCCTGAGTCCTCACTTGATCTAGCACTGTGCTTGTATGCAGCGGGTTTCTTCCCTCACATCCTGGTCTCACAGGCTTTGCTGAGGCAGGGGAAGCCATTGGCTGTTGTGACGAGGGAGGTAGCAGGGCTAAGCAACGCTGTCTGTGTGTATAGACACAGGCAGTGTGGCTCAGATTGAGCCCACATGTGTACCATGATAGAAAGCAGGAGGAGCAGCCAGGAGCTCCAGGGAAGGGGGAAGGGGGCAGGGCTGAGAAGAGCAGTTTTGATAAATTCCCTTTATGTCATAATGTGCAAAAAACAAGCATTTGTTTTGATAAGTAACCAAATGTATGTGATAAATAACAAATACAAAACTGTTATGCTTTTCTTTTTTTTGTGCAACCACACAATCCCAGGCAGACAAATCAAATTTACAGTCAGGTTGATTTACTAAAACTGATGAATGAAAAACATGGTGCATCTCTGCATGGTAGCCAATCATCTCCTAACTTTGGCTTGTTCAATTAAGCTTTGACAAAAAAAAACAAAAAAAAACTGGAGGCTGATTGGTTTCTATGCAGAGCTGCACCAGATTTTGCACTCCTTGGCCTTAGTAAATCAACCCCATTATGTATAAAGAAGGTGCAATAATTGCTGTAACCTGTTCATTAGTTCTCCAAACTATCCACAAAGTGATCATGAATAAACACACTTTGTTGTGACTTTCTGTCACTCCTGTGCTCCCCCAGATTTTCAATAAATTGATCAATAAATTACCACAACTGGGTCTTTATTGATCAGCCCAGATTTGCAACTTCTTTTACTTCCTCCCTATCCTGCATCTCCTTTTCTGATTTCCTTGTTGACAAACTTGATGCCTTTAATCATGTTGTTCCATCCTCCCTTGACACTTTTGCCCCATTACAGTCTCAAACGGTCTCATTTTCCCATCCAGCTCTATGGTATAATGACCACCTGCTATCAATGAAGCAGCTTGAGCTTAGGTGGCGCCTTTCTGTCCTGACCATTCCCTATCAGGTTTGGAAGGACCATTTGTGTAACTATAGGGTCAAATTGAGACTACTAGATCCAACTATTTCACCCATGCCATTGAAAAAAATCTTAGCAACTCCAGACAACTCTTCTGCACTATCGATAGATTATTAAAACGCAAGTCTCTGTAAAACATTATTAGATGTTTTTTGTCCTCAAAAATTTACAAAATTAGACATCACATTCTTACCACAGCACACAGTTTCTTCCATATCACTTCGGTCTTCTTGACTCTGCATCTCTCATTAAATTGGTCTCTAATATGAAATCTTCCACCTGCATACTTGACCCTATTCCCACTCATTAATTAAAATCTTGTTTTAGTTCCCTATACCCCATTATTCTCAATATAATATAATAAATGACTCCCCTAGCACTGGTTTTATACCAACAATCCTCAAAACTGCTGCTATCATCCCAGCCCCATATATACCTTACCCTTCCTTGTCAAGATCCTTGAGTGGGCAGTGACATCTCAGTTACATAACCACCTGACTTTAAATAACCTATTTAAAACCCCTCCAATCTGGTTTTTGGCAACTGCACAGCACAGAAACCGCCCTGGTCATTAACAATCTTCTGTTAGCTTCCGATTCTGGCTCACTAACTATTTTTATTCTACTGCATCTTAGTTCTGCCTTTGATACTACAGACTACGGTCTTTTACTCTCTTGCCTTGAAACCATATTTGAAGTCTCAGAATCTCAGAATACTGTATGCATTTTCCTGCATACAGTATATTTTCAAAGTAACTGCTCTTTTGTACATATCAAATTTAGGTCAGCTTTACCTCTTTTTTTATTGATTTTAAAATATAATCAAGTAACTTACACAATAAATACATTTTTATTTCCAGTATCTTAATGTGGTATTAAACCCAAAACCAAAACCCAAAAATTGTATTACATTGAAGCTTACCAACCATTAGATGTGGTGACTAGCGTACAATTTCCTGAGATTAGGGACTTTTTAGGCACCTACACACAAAATAATATATACTGTATATTTCCCTAAAGATGCTTTATTGGTAACCGCTGATGTTGAATAATTATACTGCTCCATCCCTCATCATAAGTGCATACAAGTTGTCCAAAGAATCTATAGTCAGAATAACTAACACTCTAAAGTTCTCTTTGACTTTGTTCTATATACATTATCTCACAAAAGTGAGTACACCCCTCACATTTTGGTAAATATTTTATTCTATCTTTTTATGTGACAACACTGAAGAAATGACACTTTGCTACAATGTAAAGTAGTGAGTGTACAGCTTGTATAACAGTGTAAATTTGCTGTCCCCTCAAAATAACTCCACAAACAGCCATTAATGTTTAAACCGCTTGCAACAAAAGTCACATGAAAAGATGGAATAAAATATTTACAAAAATGTGAGGAGTGTACTCACTTTTGTGAGATACTGTATTTTAGCTTTCATTCTTCAACACAATGCCTTTGTTTTTGGCAGTTCCACTTCCTCCAGGTATAAGGCGTAGTGATGGGCACAAAATGTGCCCCATCCTACACCAATCTGTACCTGGGAGAGTGGGGGCGGTTATTTTTGTTGTCGAAGGAATGATATGCGTACTCTGACCACATTCTTACATGGTTATGATACATTGTTGATATTTTCCTGATTTGTGATGGTTCCCCCCAATTGCTACAAAATATTTTAAATTTATTAACAGAAATAGTTACAACCTTTTCTTTACTATGGTATATGAAATACAGAAAGTCACGTTTTTGGATGTGGAGGTAAAAGTAACCCCAGATGAGACCCTGTCTAGCAATTTATTCAGGAAATCCTCTGCAGGCAATATGACTCTATGGGCAGAGAGTTTCCAATCAAAACTACTTAAGCGCTAGACCTAGATCTAGATTGCTTGAATGGGCTATTGCAGATCCTGTTTAACCACTTCCGGACCGCCCACTGTATATATACGTCATTAGTTTGATGTTATATACCATGGGTATGGCAGTAGATAGCTGCCATAACCCTGGTATTTTTTTTATACAGCAGGCAATCCTATTTCACATAAAAGTGGTCCCGATAGCAGGTTCACCACAGGATCATTTTTATGAGCAGCCCTGACCTCACTTCAAAATTATTATTTTTTTTTTGCTTTAAAGTGTAAATGTGAGATCTGAGGTTTTTTTTACCTCAAACCTCACAATAAAGATAAATATATTTTTTTAAAGGGAGAGTGTAAAAATAAAAAAGCAAAAGTAAAATAAATAATAAGAATTTTTTTTCCATCCCTCCGAGCTCACACGCAGAAGCAAATGCACATGCAAGTCGCGCCCATATATGTGAGGTTTTGCCGCGATCGTTAGAGTGAGAGCAATAATTCTAGCACTAGACCTCCTCTGTAATTTTTAACATGTAAAGTAGATCAGCAGCTAACTGTAAATGTGTGCCACATCCAAAATTAGAATGAACAACAACGAAGAGGGTCCCCTATTGGTGGACTTTTTAGGCACATATAAAAACCATAGAAAGGTATAATTAGTACAAATATAAATTATTAAATTGAAACAATAAAAATATAACAAAATTGTAGCATCTATTGTTTGGAATGCGAATCAGACAATATTGCAATAGTGTATATACACACTATTACAATATTGTCTGATTCACATTCCAAACAATAGATGCTACAATTTTGTTATATTTTTATTGTTTCAATTTACCCAAGAAAGGGTAACCGAAACCAGGGGCTTATCCTTCAGGATAACTGGGGATGAAACAACGCCACCTAAGGTCTGTCCCTGGACGGGTAGGACAAGACTTCAAAAAGTGACCTGCCTGGCCACAATAAAGGCACAATCTCTCCCTCACCCTAATGGTTCTCTCATCTGCAGAAAGACGCGTGAAGCCCAAGTGCATGGGTTCATCTTCACTGACCGACTTAGTACCAGGAGGCATGGGAGGTGAGGGAGGCAAGAGTGGGACTGCAAAGCTCGGAGACAAATGTACAGGAGGCTTCCACAAGTGAGAGTGGCCAGTGGCTTAAAAGAGAGTGGCCAGTGGCTCACTTTGCATGATCCAATCACTTGGAAGACATGAGTTGATCCACATATTCACAGGTAACTAATGGGGTTAATTCATCACCCCAGTCACACTTATCTTGGGTGGGTTGCACTATTTTTGGGACAGTATTTAATTTGTTTAGTGGGTACATTCACATACACTATCACCCCCATATGTAGTCCCCTCGAGGAAACACTTAGATGACCCTACATCTCCACTCATTCGATCACTTTTTTCTTATACATTCTTTGTAGGACACTATGCACAATATGTGCACATATATCACTATTGGATTGTGCTGGTGTTACAGACAGACACACGGGCTAACACCTGGGAGAAAGTTCCGTGTGCAATGAAACAGACAACTGGTCCAAGTTACCAGGAGGCCAAATACTTTCTTTGTATTTGCGGAATGCTGAGGACCCCTGTGAGGGTAAACCTTGTGTAAAGGTACTTCTGTTGAAGAATAAAAGTGGTCAGGATGAGGGGCGTAGCTGAGCCATGGGATGAGATGGATGAGATGGCTGCCTAACTATTTCTCTCTGTCCTTCATCACGGCATTACAGCAACCCCACGCACACAGACAGCCTGCTACTATCCCTACCTGGAGGATCCAGCCTCGGGTCCCCCACGGACATGACCAGGAGGAGAACGCAGCCCCAGGAATCAAGAAGACTGCAGGACTTCTTCATGAAGCCATCCCAGCATAACCCACAAGATGGCGCCGAGCAGGATCACCAAACACAGCCACCACCGACATCCCAGCAGACCCTGACAGCCTCTCAGATATGGAGAAATCAGCTCCATCAGATCTTCCCACCTCACAGCCCCCCCTGGATAGAGGTAAGGGAGCAACGCTGTCTCCAGCAGGCTCCCCTGACAAGTCTCCAGTCATTTAAAAGCAGCACTGGGCAGACACGCTCCCGGAGACACTGCTGACACCCCTGCTAATGCAATGGCCGCATTCCCTGCCTCAGACAGCCCGGCATCAGAATACACTCTGAAAGTCATGCTTCTCTCTCTGCAGACATGCAGAGAGAACTGAGAATTTTCATGCAACGCATGCAGGGTCATCTTGAGCATATAGAGGAACGCACAGATTCCCTTGAGCGGCAGATGAGCAATATGACACAGGCACATAAAGCAGTAATCAATACACAAGATGAGCATGCTCAAGTTCTACACCAGCTCCATCTTAAAATCGCAGACCTGGAAGATCGCTCTTGGAGAAACAACATAAAGATCAGGGGTATCCCAGAAACGGTGAAACCCAGAGAGATGACACCATACCTCCAAAAGCTTTTCTGTAACATCTTTCCCAACCTCTCACTACTCGACGTGTTAATAGACCGAGCGCACAGGATTCGGAAACCAGATTACGTTCCAGCCAAAGTCCCAAGAGACACTCTAACTCGCATACACTTTTTCTACATGAAGGAAAACATTATGCAAGCAACCAGAACCATGCGTAAGCTCCCTGAACCTTACCAAATATTTTTCTCTTCACCGATATCTCTGCAGCCACTGCCCAAGCATGCAAATCCTTTGATCCATTTACTGCAATCCAGAGGGAACGCAATATATTATACAGATGAGAATTCCCAACAAAGCTCCTGGTCACATCCCAGAACCAATTCATCCCCTTCTTGACTCCCAAAGATGGATTCAAACAACTCCACAACTGGGGCCTCGTTTCCACACCTCCGCCGAGCACCCCTAAGGCCAAACCCCTGCCGAGGGTCTCTGATCCCTGGATTCCAGCTAACAACACTTGAGAAAGTCCCTGGAGTCTCTATGAGGCTATTACCTTCTTATATCCCAGGCTGTTTTGACACTTAGATAATTTGCCGTCATATGGATGGCATAGCTCTTAGGTTGAATACCTCCCACCCACCCCTACAGTTAAAGTGTGCTAAGCACATTTCTGTTTTTCCAGTTATTAACTATCTCTAATCCTATAAGCTAATGCTGTCTCATGACTATATATACTGTTCTCTTTTGTTACGTATTGATGTTCTATATTTATTGCACTGGTTACTGGCTCTCTTAATACATCAGGTTGTATTTACAGATGTACCCATGCTCTGGTCTGGTTTTGTGGCAGGGCTGCAGCCCCACCCTCAACTTGTGCTAGCATCTCCCACACTCTCTCTAAATGACACTCTCCATTACATCAATAAACGCTAAGGGCCTTAACCATCCCTTTAAACACTCCTTGTGGAAGGAAGTGATTTCACAAAAAGCCGATCTGTTATGTGTCCAAGAGACACACTTTGTGAAAGACAAAACCCCTTGCTTTCTTTTGGTTTGTATTTAATCACTTCTGGGTTTTTTATTTTTTCCTAAAAAAGAAAAAAATGACCAAAAATTTTGAAAAAAATAAAGTTTTTCTTAATTTCTGTCAGTAAATTTTGTAAATAAGTAATTTTTTCCTTCACTGATGGGCGCTGATGAGGCGGCACCAATAGGCTGCACTGATGGGCACTGATGAGGTGGCACTTATGGGCACTGATGAGGTGGCACTTATGGGCACTGAAAAGGTGGCACTAATATGCCGCACTTATGGGCACTGATATGTGGCACTGATGAGCACTGATAGGCGGCAATGATGGGCAGCACTGGTGGGCACTGATGGGCACTGATAGGCAGCACTGGTGGGCACAAATAGTTGGCACTGGTGGGCACTATAAGCAGCATGGAGAGGTGGCACTGATGGGTGGCATTGATGGGCAGCAGTGATGGGCATTGATGTGCAGCAGTGATGGGTATTGATGGGCAACACTTCTAGCCAGAACTGACTGGCATCACTTGTGGGTACTGATTTCTGGCACTTGTAGGCACTGATTGCTGGCACTTGTGGGCAAAGGTGGGCACTAATTGCTGGCAATGGTGGGCATACATTTCTGGCACTGGTGGGCACTTAAGTGTAACCAGGGCACTGATGATCAGTGCCCTGATTACATCCCTAGATGTCCTCAGTGAGGAGATGCCACTGATCGGCTCTCTTTTTCTCACGCTCTGTCACTGTGAGGCGAGGAGGGCTGATTACCAGCATCTTCCTGTTTACATGTGACCGGCTGTGATTGGACACAGCCGATCACATGGTTAAAGAGCCACGGCCGCAGCTCTCTATAGAGACCGGGGTTGCTCCATGTCCTAGCAACACGATGCGACCACGATCCCCGCGCTGCATGCCCCCATGGGCGCGCAAGAGTGGTCGTTCTGGGAAGCCGTCATATGACGTCTAGCCAGAACAAGAGCCGCATCACCCAGCCTGTGACAGTGGACAGGCGGCAAGTGGTTAAAGAAGACTGGTACAATGCATGGTTCAGAGAGGGACTACTCATTCTCCTCTTCCACTCAAAAGTCTTACTCCAGGCTTGATACGTTGCTTGTCTCTAAATCCAAGCTACAATATATTTCATCAGCATCTATAGGACTAATAATGTGGTCTGTCCATGTACCAGTATATCTTTGCAATTTACTACCATCCCTAAATCCAACACTATGTGGAGAATGAACTCCTCAATCTTGATAGATACAAAGGTAGCAGATCGAGACTGAAATTGATTAAAGTGGAAGTCCAGTCAAAAATGAACATTTTTCTATTAATTATATGTAAAATATCTTTATCTTTGAAATTATTCATTTTCTGTATAGCTGATTGCCAAGCTTAGAAAGCCTAATCAAAGCTAGACAATCAGCTATTTCTGAATTCTGCATGCTGCCTCTCACGTCCTGAAAAAGTTGTCCTTCTCTCCTACACAGGCATGCCTTCTGTTCATTCTAGCCGCCCCTGTCTTGCCCAGCCCCACCCCCATCCCTCCTCTCCTTTTTAGACAGACATGCCTAGACCTGCCCAGCCCCACCCCCATCCCTCCTCTCCTTTACAGATATCTTCCTGTCGTCATAGCCTTGTTTTGGATAGCAGTTTCTCCTGAGGGGGGGAGGAGAGGGCAGGCTTTGGAAGTATGTTCTGTTTGTTTTAAACTGTAAGATAGATTACAATGCAACATGCTGCAGATTGCACTGTGCTGGGCACTGTGTGCATGGTGTGGCACATGCCCAACTGAGGGAGCTACATGTGAGTAATGAGTTTAAGACTCTGTTTCCACTAGTGCGACTTGTCATGCGAGTTTGGACACATAAAGTCACATTACAAGTCACAGCCCATTGATTTCAAAGGCAAACATTCCAATCTATGTGCATTTGAAACTCAACAACTTTAAACAGATGCCTGCACTACATTGATGCAACTTTTGATGCGACTTTGATCCAGAGTGTAAAGTTGAATCAAAGCTGCACTCTAAGTTGCACTCTAAATCACACAGCTTTGGAGTCACACTAGTGGAAATGTAGCCTAAGGCGACTTAAGAGTGTGACTTTGGAGTGTGACTTTGATGCAACTTTGAGTGCAGCTTTGATCCAACTTTACATTATCTGAATCAAAGTTCCATCAAAAGTTTCATGAAAGTATTGCAGGTACCTTTTCAAAGTCGCTGATTTTCAAAGTTGCATAGATGACAACGGGTGCAATTGAAACCAATGGGCTGTGACTTGTCATGCGACTTTATGTGTCCAAAGTCGCATGACAATTCATACTAGTGGAAACGGAGCCTTAGTCTACTTTTCCACTATTGCAACCCCAAAGTTGCAGGATTTAGAGTGCAACTTTGAGTGCAGCTTTGATCCAATTTTACACTCTCTGGATCAAAGTCGCATCAAAGCATTGCAGGTACCTTTTCAAACTTGCTGATTTTCAAAGTCACATAGATGGGAATGGGTGCCATTGAAATCAATGGGCTGTGACTTGTCATGCGACTTTATGTGTTCACATTAATGATTGCAGAGGAGAATTCAAGTGTTAGGGTGGACTTCCACTTTAATAGAGGCTCTGTATCTAATCCCACCACATTGTGAAACGCCCATAAATCAGTTATAAGAGGCCTGTTTTTGAAGCTTGGTACTACGTACTTGGTACGTATTCGCACTCTTGAGTACAGTAATAAGATTGCCCCGACTAACCAAATCACTAACGAACTCCGCCAGCTCAGATCTAAACTTAGCTCCTATCTCCATCGAAGATTTGACTTCTATGTTAAAAGCTTATGACTCACGTGGTATTCCCAGGTGAACAAATCCAGGAAAATCCTAGCCAGCCAATATAAACGTAAAATCACACAGACTAAAATACCATACTTGAAGAGTCCCGTAGGCAATAGATTAACTAACCTCCTTGAAGTAGCTAATGGGTTCAAAACATCCTACGAACAACTATATAATCTAGCCTCTTCCAGTACTGATCCAGCCCCCACAGATCAGCTAATACACTCCTTTCTTTCCTCCGTTGATCTTCCCTCATTGACCGATACCCAGCTTGGGGACCTCTTGCACCCATTTACAGTAGACAAACTCACTGCAGCCATCAAATTCTTTCCCCTCCATGAAGCTCTGGGCCCAGATGGATATTCCAACGAATATTACAAATAATTTGTTGACCTATTAGCCCTCCCCCTTTGTGAATCCCTGAACAGATTTTTGACTACAGGAGAAATTCCCAAAGAATCCCTAGAAGCTGTTATCATTACTATCTAAAAGCCAATTAAATCCTTTGAAGAACCAGCCAACTACCACCCCATATCTCTTCTTAACTCAGACTTAAAATTTTATAGCAAAATGTTAGCGACCTGTATGCCTAAATTTATACCTCTGCTCATACAGATGGACCAAGTGGGATTCATCCCGGGTTGCCAAGCCTCGGACGTTCATAGACCATATCCAGTGGGCGAACGCCTTCTCTGCTCATTTCCCTTTGATACAGAGAAGGCGTTCGACAGAGTTTACTGGTGATATTTAGAAGCAGTCCTTAAATTCGGAGTGAGGGACAACCTCCTGTGGGCCATAATGGGCTTATGTAAGAAAGAGGTAGATGGGTATCAGCGCTACAGCAAATGTATAAAAACATACACAAAATATAATATGTGCATAAAAGCAGCCAGCACAGTTTGTTGATAACCAGACAAAAATAAATATAGTCCAAAAATGCAGCGGTAATTCAAATCAGAAAGTTCATTCAGTGAAGATGAAGAGAAAAATGAATGAAGAACCTTCCGCAAATTCCAGTGCACTAGGAAAGTAAAAGCACTCAACACCCAAGTATGTCTCAATCTGCTTACCAGATATCGATTGATAATGAGCCTCAAATCAATCACGGGTAGTATAGGCATCACTCTCCACAGGGCCACAGATGGTCTCAAAAGGATCAAGTAATTCAATTGCATATAGCCACCATTCAGAGAATTTCCAAAGTCAGGGCAGGATTCATGAATTAACACTCCTCAGCAATTCAGCATTCCCCATGTACATAAAAAGAAAACCAATAAGCGATTCTGCCACGATTGTCGAGCGACAAATCATGCTACAATTGCGGCAAAAATTGCGACCGCTAGTGCTCATGACTCTGTGCCAAGATTTGGTACATGTGCTTCTTTTGGAGCATTTTTTGGAGTGTAGGGAGGCCCATTGAAATTAACGATTAACTAAAAAACAAAATTAAAAAAAAGGTTAAAAAAAAAAACAAGTGGCTGCAGCTATCGCTGCAGATCGCTCAGGTGTGAATGGAGCCTGAGCTTTGACAGAAAAAAAACTGGAAGCTGATTGGCACCAGATTTTGTGTTCTGCAGTTTTAGTAAATCAACCCCAATGCCTAAAAAGAGGACATGTAGTTTTATTGGGTCAGATTGGTTTATCGTAAAAGATGTTGTATCCTGTTAATCAATGAACAATGCAACATCTGACAAAGGCTATGTTTGCTTTTCCTTTTTTATATATTCTGAACTATAACTCTCCTTCTCACTAAGTTCCAAATTACTGAGTGAAAGCTATGGCTCATTATCAATGTAATAGTAAAGCCATATTCTATATAAAATTCCCTGTGCCCAATCTCAGCTTTAGCAGACATTACATTTTCAGTGATGACACTACATTTTCAGCGACTGCATTGTCTATGTACAATTCTGAGCAATTTTAAGTAAACGTGCTGAGAAAACTATGTAGACTGCCAATGCTGAACTCTCCTTCTGAAAAATGATTTCAGAAGAGAGTTAAGTTCTAACATCGCATGTGCTTTGTGCTCTTTCAAGGTCAATGACTAAAAGTACTTATGCTGTTAGAGGGGGTAAGCAGTGGCAGTTTATCTAATTATCTCAATACAGGTTTCCATAAAATAAATGTCATGGGTGGCATTGTTGGCCCTTTCAATCACTGTGATGCAATCAGTGTCCAGATTTTCTCTAAAGTTTGCAAACACAAAATATAGAATGACTCATTTATTGCCAAAGATTCATAAATGTTTGCATTTTAATGACCTTTCATTCCTAAACCATTCAAAGTAAGATTTTTTTGTACTCATTCATAACTGTTTGATATTTTTCCAGAGAAAAACACCTATTCAGGCAAAGTTACTGATTTATAAAACAATTATGAAATGCAATTTTATTTCAGGACAGCAAATATTAGTAGGGCTGAAGCAACTAATTGACTAATTGGCAAGTAATCTATTATGAAATTATTATGAAATTAATTGATTACTATTTTCATAATCGATTAATCAGCCAGTAATATAACGGGGTTAAAAAAAAAAAAACTAAAATGAGCCCTTTATAGTACAAAAAGAGCAAATAATAGCTACTGTAAATATTACTTTCACAGTTCTACAGTAAAAAAAATGAACCCCAGTAGTGATTATCTGTTTTTTTGTACTATATAGGGCTAATTTTCATTTTTTTTAACCCCATTATGTTACTAAACGTCTTAGGCCTGGTTCACATCTATATGTTTTTTGGTGCTTTTTGCAGAAATGCACTACAGTTCATTTATATAGTTTTCTATGGGACATGTATGCTTTTTTCAGCCGCTGCGTATTTGGAAAGGGTCAGGGACTTTTTTTAACGCAAAACAGTGCTTTTTTGGTTCAATATACTTCAATGGAGAAGCTGCACAAAAGCATGTAATGAGTTTTTGCAGCAATTTGTGTTTTTTAATCTGCCCAACAACAAATTGGCCAAAAAAAATGCAAAAACGCAAATTGCAGCAAAAATCAAAACACACAGCAAAAAGCACTGCAGAAATGGATCAAAAGCAAACTGCATAGGTGTGTACGGAGGCTATGCTGGCCACAGGGCTCAATTTTCAGACGAGAATATTCAGACGAAAAATCTTTGTACATTCACTGAATGAAAGAATGTTGTTTTCAATTTTTACTTGTTTTTAACATTCTGTTTTAAAAATTAATGTAATTTCTGAACAAAAACCACATACTGTACACTGTCTGAAAATTCCTTTGACCAGGAAGTTTTCTATTATTTCAAAATTTTCCCATCACTGTGGTTGAAAATTCGTGTCGATTTGACGGCACTAACGATTAGAAAATTGAACGAACGTTCTTAAAATGACATTTTTTTTCAAGGAAGACATTGTTTGCTTTTTAAATAAAAAAATATTATATAGTAATACAGTATATATATTAATAGTATATACAGTATATATCCTCTAATAGTATATACAGTATATATCCTCTAATAGTATATACAGTATATATCCTCTAATAGTATATACAGTATATCTCTTCTGTCTGTTATTCTCAGAGTGGATTAGATATTTTGCTCCCTAACCATACAGTTGGTTATTTATATTTACCACTGCATAGAGATATATAAGAATACAGTAAATTGCCTTTTTTTAAACTTTACATATTAACTAAATTATACACCACACTTTTCTTAAGGTTATTAACCGATTAATCGATTAATCGAAACAATAATCGGTCAAGTAATCAGTTATGAAAATAATCGTTAGTTGCAGCCCTAAACATTAGCACACATTGCACGTGACTTCAGAAGGGAGTGGTGCCATGGAGTGACATAGCCAGGTGGCCCACCTCCTGCCTAGATAAGAAATGTCAAAGCACAGAGCAGGCATACAGCGCGAGGTCTCCCAGGAGGCGAGAGTGCTTTTAATTGTTTGTATTTTTTGAGTCCAGCAGGCAGCGTGATTGATGATGGATTTACATTGAGGGACACTATTTTTAAAAAATTTTAATAAAGGATTTGTCAAAAATACTTGTCTCTTGTGTTTATTACTTTTGTACACTTTTTTGGTCTATGCATGAGGGCATGTGACCTGGTATGGTTCAGGAGGGAAGGGGGGGATGAGAGAGCCTGACCTGCCAGGCTGCATGCCCGGGTAAGGGTCTGGTATGGATTCTGGGGGGGGGGCCCCACGCCGTTTTTATCATAATTTATATAGATATATATATATAGATATAGATATAGATATTGATACATGTGCCCCAGGGCAGTACCCAGACCCCCATACCCCTTTTCTGGCCAGTTGGCCAGTTATTTGCATATACAGTATCTCACAAAAGTGAGTACACCGTTAACATTTTTGGAAATATTTTATTATAATTTTTCATGTGACAACACTGAAGAAATTACACTTTGCTACAATGCAATGTAGCGAGTGTACAGCTTGTATAACAGTGTAAATTTGCTGTCCCCTCAAAATAACTCAACACACAGCCATTAATTTCTAAACCACTGGCAACATAAGTGAGTACACCCCTAAGTGAAAATGTCCAAATTGGGCCCAATTAGCCATTTTCCCTCCCCACTGTCATGTGACTTATTAGTGTTACCAGGTCTCAAGTGTGAATGGGGAGCAGGTGTGTTAAATTTGGTGTTATCGCTCTACATAAAGATGGCCTAGGCTATAAGAAGATTGCCAAGACCCTGAGTGGCCAAGACAATACAGCAGTTTAACAGGACAGGTTCCACTCAGAGCAGGCCTCGCCATGGTCGACCAAAGAAGTTGAGTACACATGCTCAGCGTCATATCCAGAGGTTGTATTTGGGAAATAGACGTATGAGTGCTGCCAGCATTGTTGCAGAGGTTGAAGGGGTGGGGGTCAGCATGTCAGTTTTCAGACCATACGCTGCACACTGCATCAAATTGGTCTGCATAGCTGTCGTCCAAGAAGGAAGCCTCTTCTAAAGATGATGCACGAGTAAGCTCGCAAACAGTTTGCTGAAGACAAGCAGACTAAGGACATGGATTACTAAAACCATGTTCTGTGACCTGATGAGACCAAGATTAACTTATTTGGTTCAGATGGTGTCAAGCATGTGTGGCGGCAACCAGCTGAGGAGCACAAAGAAAAGTCTGTCTTGCCTACAGTCAAGCACTGTGGTGGGAGTGTCATGGTCTGGGGTTCCATAAGTGCTTCCAGCACTGGGGAGCTACGGTTCATTGAGAGAACCATGAATGGCAACATGTACTGTGACATACTGAAGCAGAGCATGATCCCCTCCCTTCAGAGACTGGACCACAGGGCACTATTCCAACATGATAACGACCCCAAACATACCTCCAAGATGACCACTGCCTTGCTAAAGAAACTGAGGGTAAAGGTGATGGACTGGCCAAGCATGTCTCCAGACCTAAACCCTATTGAGCATCTGTGGGGCATCCTCAAACAGAAGGTGGAGGAGCGCAAGGTCTCTAACACCGACCAGCTCCGTGATGTCATCATGAAGGAGTGGAAGAGAACTCCAGTGACAACCTGTGAAGCTCTGGTAAACTCTATGCCCAAGAGGGTTAAGGCAGTGCTGGAAAATAATGGTGGCCACACAAAATATTGACACTTTGGGCCCAATTTGGACATTTTTACTTAGGGATGTACTCACTTTATTGCCAGCGGTTTAAAAATTAATGGCTGTGTGTTGAGTTATTTTGAGGGGATAGCAAATTGACACTGTTATACAAGCCGTACACCCACTACTTTATATTGTAGCAAAGTGTCATTTCTTCAGTATTGTCACATAAAAAGATTTAATAAAATATTACAAAAATATTACAAATATGTGAGGGGTGTACCCACTTTTGTGAGATACTGTAAGCCTTCAGAATTGTTACTCTTGATTTTTCATGTTTGGCTCCCTTAGACTTCAGTGGGGTTCCTTGTTTGGATTAGAACATTTCCCCTGTTTGGGAGTTCTGCTGCGAACCAAACAGGGGGGTGTTTGGCTCATCCCTATCAATGACTATAGATAGCAAAGGAGGCCAATACAACTTTACCAAATTGTAAAACATTTAACCCATGTCATGTTGTATAAAGTTGCGGCATTGTTGTAGATCTTATTATGTACGTTAAACAAAAAAAAGTTCTGCTACTATGACCATATCTTTTTGATAGAAAGCGGTAAGACCACACTTTTGATTAGCATTATGACACAGTCTATATTTAATTTGTTGCTCTTGATTATCTTCTGTGAGAGGTCCCAGTCAGCTGCTAGCATAGTCTGAATAAGTAAGCTTTGAGAAATGTTAGGCCAGCAATAGACGCTTCAAATTGTTCTGCTGAACTGGCCGAGAACCATGTATGGGCAGGCTGAAGGTACCAAGTTGATTGATCAATCAACTTGGGTACAACCAGCCTGGCCAAATTTGAATGTTATTATTGCTAGCAGCTGGTATAGCCACCAACAATAATCACTCCCGGCTGGAAGGCTTCCACCGCCCCCCCCACCCTCCCTTGGGAATACATTGGCTCTGTGGGAGGGACTCCCTTGTCAACGCTGTCTGTGTTGATGGGGGAAATCAGGCAAATGTCTTTCTCACAAGCCGTGGTTGCAGGAAAGAAATTTGCTCCGTGTATGGGCCGCTTAAGTGATTTTGGCATCGATATACTGTATGAACACTGTTAGTTGTTATTTAGCTACATTATATACTAATTTATATGATACCAGCTCTTTGAGAGCTTCATGTCAAGGGATACTGCTACACTTCAATTTATAGTATTCCCATTACTCAAAACCCATACCACTGTTTCATTATATCGGGATATATTGACATAACACTGTTGACAATCAGTCTGGAAACATTATTACACAATTGCTTTAGATTCCTTTGATTGTGTCATCCACTTGACAGATTCTGGACAAGTCTATTACAAGTAAGGATATAATAAGTGGAACTTTGACAGGCCATTTAAAATCTAGACATGCAAACAGTTGCTAATATTTGACTATATTCCTATATTGAAGCATACTTCATGTTGATACTTACAGTTCAGAATCATTTTTTAGCCCTCTCTGAGAGAGAATACTTACTAGCTGGTCCATGATAATTCCCTCTTGGTACTCTCCTGCTCCCCTCTGGGTGAGGGTCAGGCTTTTGAATTTATCTATGCAATGTATGTTTCACCATACTGTACATGTGTTTAAATATACAATTGTTTATTAATACCACAAGTAAGTGTTAATTATGCATTGATATTAATGTAAAATGTATTTGTTTTTCAAATAACTCCTACCCCATCAGACAACTCGCATACTATAGCATAGGACAATTGCTCAATAGGCTGTAGATATAAAAAGCATAACTGTTGGAACATCTGAGAGTATTATATGTGCAAGTAGATAATGCTACAACCTATTTTTAACTATATAGATGAGTGCCAAGTTGGTTTTGTGATGTGGTTTTATGATGTTTATGTATCAAAAATAGAAATTGTACTTAGAATTGATGTGTATATTCAATCTCTCACTGTAGCACCTGAAAAGTCCCAGTGCCAGTGTGTATATCCATGTATGTCTATTCTTAAGCCGTTATTAGGGATGCATTCTTTTGCTAACCACTATACTGTGTATATATATATATATATATATATATATATATATATATATATATATATATATATATATATACGGTGACTGGGAACTGTCAGGACAAGTGCAGTCATTGTCATGGTGCTGGAAGCACCGAGTGAACACAATCCCAGCACAAGAACCAGCTTGGCATTAAACCGTTTTGCCATGTTTGCACTTATACTGTACGAGCACGGCCAGTGTTGGTGGAGTCTAAAATGATTATGCATATATATGATGCAACTAGTACTTTATGTCAATGGCCAACTTTATCGGAGTGATTGTATATTAGTGCTGATAATAGAGAGTGAAGAAAACTTAATACCTTAGGAAATGGGAATTTGACATCACAAAAACAGCCTATAGGCCTTTTCAGGAAGGCACAGGCTCTCTATTTTATACAATATTAACACTTATTCCTGTTATTTTTTTCACATTGTTCATGCAAATGTTTTTTTAGGATGTAACCATACAAACTTAAGTTCTGTTTTGCAGTACTACTGTGCTGTCATTTTAATAATAATGTATGTTCAGGGTAGATTTATATGTATAAGATTTGTGCTTTAAAAAAAAACAACATTATTAAAAACAAGGATAGCATTTCAAATAATGTGTGCTACCCTATTCTTATATGCTAAATTTAAAGAGAAGTATGACAGCAGGTTGCAAGGATCGATATACCAATTAAGTGACAAGATTACTCTAAAGATTAGCATACGGTTCAATAAAAAGAAGAAGGTGCTTCCTCATGCCTATTAGTAGTCGACAAGCTGCGATTTTTATTTATTTGGTTGCTCCCCACTGATCTCTCTCTGAATGTGCTATTTAATACTCACTGTGCCTTCAAAACTGTAATGAGTATGTATACCCCACACTGTTCAACAACTAAAATAAAAGGTACATTGGGATGCTCAGGTAACTAAAAAAACACATTAAGAACAATCTTTACCACTCCGCGTGAAGTGCTTGCTCAAAGTGAAAAACTGTTGTATCTCATAAATTATTTTCTTCTGCTTTTATTAATTTAAGATAGAAGCAAAGTATTGGCCTAAACCAATGTATAGCATAGCTAATTAGCCAATTTGCCTACATGAAAAAAGATACACTTGTATACTCTTACCCCAACTACCAATGTGCTTTTTCTGACGCAGTTGAACTTTAACCTGGCGGCATAGACCTTGCATGGAAACCACCACAAATAAAATAAGATGATACAAATTGGCATGCAGGGGCAAGAGGGGGCTGCACTCAGAAGAGGGGGCTGCACTCAGAAGAGGAGGCTGCACTTAGAAGAGGGGGCTGCACTCAGAAGAGGGGAATGCATTAAGGTAAAAAAAAACCTTAAGCTTTTAGAACCATTTTCACAGGTAAGCCATTGTTTAAATACAAACATAAGTCCTTGCAGTTCTTCTGCATAATGGAACATATCATTACTTCTCAATAACTTTACCATGATAAGAAGCCTGTAAAGAATCACATTAGATAATCTTTTCTCTACAGTAGCTCCCAATAATACTGATAATGTAAAAGGGAAAAGTATTAATCCAATATAGTGGATAAAATGTAAAGTTTAGCAGTACAAAATGAATGACCTTTCTTGTTGCATTACGTGTTATGTCAAAGTTGTGAAAGAGGTGGCAATCATTATACCCTAATGGATGTTTTCATTGTGAATGAACAGAATATGTGCTTAATAAACATCTCTACTGGGGAAAATATATGTATACTTCTAGCTCTGAAAACTGCTTTTAAAATGCAAGTTGTAATGCTAACCCACTGCTTTTGATGATTTCTAAGTTACTGACCCTGAAACAAGTATGAACATTATGTAATGTATTTGTTGCACACTTGCTCTGGATCGGTGATTTAAAGTATTGATATTAGAGACAGGAAGACAACTAGCATTTCCAAAAAAGGTCAGCAATGTAACCCTACTATTTATCTCACCATAGATTTCTTTTAAGGTGTTACTAAAACTAAATCTAACAATTAAGGTCTCCCTAAAGAGAGAAAAAGTTAGATACTCACATCTCCTGCCACAGGTTGTCTGTGCCACTGATTCCTGCATGAATTAGTTTTAGGGGCAAAGTTATTTTAAAGAACAACTGATGGCCAGCATCATTCAACCCACTTCCTCTATAGTCCATGCTATCTGTTTCCCAGGGCAGTGTCATCGTGCAGCCTTGGATCAGGGTATTACTGCACTGAAGAACAGTTCAGTGCATCAGTAAAGACTGCTCCACAAGGATATAGTAACCTACAACAGGATATATTAGGCACTCCTATGTCTTTCAAAAAATAAGGATAAGCGTACAGTTGTTTTATTAGTGCCCATCTTTTCTCTGGATATGGCATCTTTAGCTATCTTGATTGGCTGGCCTAGGAAGACATGGCTTCCAAGGCATGCCAAGACTGTACACTGATCTGCACACATACGTTTCAGTGAACAGTACTAAGAAGATCGATGGCAGGAAGAAAACTACTTTACAGAAATCACACAAGAGAAGTGCATACCCCTTTATTTTTAAATCACACTACACCAAAATACATGGTACTTTGTTTCCTTGCGTTCTGGCGTGCATGAAAGCATGAATGTTAGCAAGGTGTATTGGGGTGCTATTAGGAATTAATGTCACCACTGTGCACCTTCAAAAGGGATGCTTGCTTTTTGTACATTACAGGATTGTTTGTGATTTTGCATGCCTTCCTGCAATACACAAATGTGAACCTAGCCTTAGGGTTAAGGATTTAGATTGGCAATCTTAGTTCACATTCCAAAGTTAAGGTTATATTTTATAGGGAAAGTTAGGTTTTGGGACCAGACTAAATGTTAAGGTGTCACTTTACAGTTTTATATTAGTGTTAGGGACTTCTTTTAAGAGGCATTGTATATGTTAAGAGTTCATTCAGGCTCCGTTCACACCTGAGCATAGCAATTTGCTGGCTTTTTTTAGGCATTTTTTTAAGCGTTTTTGCAGCTTTTTTGCAAGCATTTTAGAATCGTATTACAAGCATTTTACCGCTTCAGGCATTTTTGTTTAATCAATAGAAAGCACTAGGGGGAGGAGAGGGAGAGGAAATTAGGGGTGGAGAGCTGTTGTTTGAGAAGAAAATAAGCAACAAAATGGTACGCTCAAGTCAGGCATTTCTATTGAAGTCTATGGGGCCAAAAACAATTGTAATCTGCTCATGTATTTTTTGAGCGACAGGCATTTTGCTTCAAGCGACAAAACACTCAGATGTGAACAAGGGCCATTCAAATGAATGGGATTTGGCTTGTTGAGCTTTTTAGAGCTACAAGCTTCAAGCAGAAAATCACTGTGGTGTGAAGGGGGCCTCAGGTAGAGGGTTATGTATTTGGAGGTCATTTACTGTTAAGAACACTTTGCAAAATAAAGACAGTTAGGGAAACAGCATGCATATTTACACAAATGTTCCTCCAGCACTCAAGAAAAGCAAAAAAAGCAGCTCTGGTTTCTGGCTTCACTGATGCTGTCCCCAGCAGCAATTCCTGTTCATCGCTAAATGGTTGAATGGCAACCTGTACTGTTCAAACAGAAGGCTTAAAGTGTTATTAAACCTAAAAACATTTTTAAATTTAATGCATTGTTTGCATTAAGCTAAAAACATTTTCAATTTCCCTGTGCCCCCCCCCCCCCACTTCCCTGTGCGAAGAGTAAGAGAGGGGAGAAGAGATCAGCGATGTGCACAGCTGCATCTATTCTCCCCTTACTTCTTCTTCACACAGCATTCGATAAGCAGCAGGAGCCATTGGCTCTTGCTGCTGTCAATCAAATGCAGTGAAGAGGATGTGGGGGGCGGGCCTATGTCCCCCTGTGTAAGCCTATGGAGCACAGCTCCATAGACACACAGGTCGGGAGTACGCAGACTACATTTTTTTGCATAGCAAGTGGCTGGCTATGGTGGTCATAAAAGAAAGAGAAGAAGCCAAGATCACTGTCGGGGACTCCAGAAAAGGAGGATCGTGGCCACTCTGTGCAATACCACTGCACAGAACAGGTAAGTATAACTTGCTTGTTATTTTCATTTTTTTTTAAAAATCTGACTTTAGTAACACTTTAAGTGCTCTGCAATAACAGTTTAATGGTGCAGAGAGCTGTTCTGACTTCACTATGTCAATAT
Organism: Lithobates clamitans; assembly: GCA_037952925.1. Lineage (NCBI taxonomy): Eukaryota > Metazoa > Chordata > Amphibia > Anura > Ranidae > Lithobates > Lithobates clamitans. The sequence continues at coordinate 3,519,626 of JBBGZY010000732.1, forward strand.
TGCACTCTGTATCATTAAGAATCACCCACCGCCGGAGAAGAGGAGGACCATGCATGTTACATGACCAGCCTGAAGACTTCTGGAAAGTATTAAAAAATAAATCATGAAATACACACTGGGGGTCCTCTAGAGAGAAAGGGAAGCTAAGTAGTGTGTAGGGGTGGGAACCTGGATCATTAAATGCAGATGAAGCATCTAAATAAAGAAAAATTATATAATATCCCCATTCACACAACTCAATTTGCTTCTCGCTAAAAATAAGGAATTAAAAGCACAAAATTGTAGTTTACACTTTATGTTGGCGAAATGTAAGTGGCAGCAAGACCAACAAATGTTGGACAATAGTTATGCTTTTGTTTTTAATTATTTATATTTCCAAATATCTGAAGAACCAGTACACCTTTGTTTACATAACCTTGAAAATTCAATTTTACTAGATGCCAACAGGAATCCACTAAATCTAAAATATAATCAGCACTATGACATCTGTAGGTCTTATGATATAGAGCAGTAAAAAATTTTACCTATTGCAAAATGTGATATATTACGACAATGAAACACTCTTTCCAGCAGTGACTTTTCAATTATAAACAGGTCAACACCTAAGAAGAACCAGACCAAGTAAGACATCCAAAATAATGTCAACCCTTTTTTCCTTTATTGCTTAACAAAAGGAAGGAATAATATCCTACACCAACCTGTATAATTTTCCCAAGCATGTGTAATAGAAAAAATCTCAGTGTACCAGTACAAGCCCTAAATTTTTCCTGAGGTATTGAACATTAAGTGGCACATACAGTTGTGCTCATAAGTTTACATACCCTGGCAGAAATGATGATTTCTTGGCCATTTTTCAGAGAATATGAATAACACAAAAACATTTCTTTCACTCGTGGTTAGTGTTTGGCTGAAGCCATTTATTATCAATTAACTATGTTTACTCTTTTTAAATCATAATGGCAAGAGAAACTACCCAAACGACCCTGATCAAAAGTTTGCATATCCTGGTGATTTTGGCCTGATAACATGCACACAAGTTGACACAAAGGCGTTTGAATGGCTATTAAAGGTAACCATCCTCACCTGTGATCTGTTTGCTTGTAAATTAGTGTGTGTGTATAAAAGGTCAATGAGTTTCTGGACTCCTGAGAGACCCTTGCCTCTTTCATCCAGTGCTGCACTGACGTTTCTTGAATCTGAGTCATGGGGAAAGCAAAAGAATTGTCAAAGGATCTGCGGGAAAAGGTAGTTGAACTGTATAAAACAGGAAAGGGATATACAAAGACATCCAAGGAATTGAAAATGCAAATCAGCAGTGTTCAAACTCTAATCAAAAAGCGGAAAATGAGAGTTTCAGCCACAACTGCCATGAAAATTTTTTGGGATGCAAAGAAAAACACACAAATAACATCAGGTGAAATACAGGACTCTCTGAAAACATGTGGGGTGGCTGTTTCAAGATGCACAATACGGAGGCACTTGAAGAAAGATGGGCTGCATGGTTGAGTCGCCAGAAGAAAGCCATTACTACGCGAATGCCACAAAGTATCCCACTTAAAATACACCAAAAAGCATAGAAACAAGCCTCAAACCTTCTGGCACAAAGTAATTTGGAGTGATGAGACCAAAATTGAGCTTTTTGGCTACAACCATTATTGCTATATTATGAGAGGATCAACAAGGCCTATGGTGAAAGGTACGGAGGTGGATCGCTGATGTTTTGGGGATGTGTGAGCTACAAAGGCACAAGAAATTTGGTCAAAATTGTTGGCAAGATGATTGCAGTTATCAAAAAATACTGGAGGAACGTTTGCATTCATCAGCCAGGAAGCTGAGCATGGGACGTACTTTTCGACATGACAATGATCCAAAACACAAGGCCAAATCGACCTGCCTTTGGCTACAGCAGAATAAAGTGAAGGTTCTGGAATGGCCATCTCAGTCTCCTGACTTCAATATCATTGAGCCACTCTGGGGAGATATCAAAAGTGCAGTTCATGCAAGACAGCCCAAGAATTTACAGGAACTGGAGGCTTTTTTCCAAGAGGAATGGGCAGCTTTACCATCTGAGAAGATAAAGAGCCTCATCCACAAATACCACAAAAGACTTCAAGCTGTCATTGATGTTAAAGGGGGCAATACATGGTATTAAAGAAGTAGTAAACACTGATAGATTTTACTTCCTTTTTATTCCCCTGCAAAGTGAAAGCATAATGGGCTAGTATGAATCGCATACTAGCCCATTATGTGGCACTTACCTGCAAACGAAGCCCGCAATGTCTCCGCTGGTGGCCACATCCATCTTCACCCCTCTTCTTTCCGGGGCCGCGGACTCCGGCACTGTGACTGGCCGGAGCCGCGTGGCGTCACTCCTGCGCATGAGCGTGGGAGCCGTCAGTAATCGCACTTGCGAGTAAAGAAACGGCATGGAGGGCTGTTTCTTCACAGCGCATGTGCCGATGACATCATCGGCACACTACAAGGTAAATATCTCCTAAACGGTGCACGTTTAGGAGATATTTCCACTACCTATAGGTAAGCCTTATTACCTATAAGCCCTATAGCGGATTGACGTCCGGGAAGTGGTTCCGTTATCCTGACTGTGCGTCATATGACGTCCAGCAGGATAACATGCCGCCGCGCGCCCACGGGGGTGCGCATCGCGGCGATCGGTGGAGCGGTGTGTTAACCTGACACACTGCTACACCGATCTTGGTAAAGAGCCTCTGGCGGAGGCTCTTTATCACGTGATCAGCCGTGTCCAATCACAGCTGATCACACTGTCAATAGGAAGAGCCGTTGATCGGCTTTTCCTCACTCGCGTCTGACAGACGCGAGGAGAGGAGAGCCGATCGGCGGTTCTCCTGACAGGGGGGTCTGCGCTGATTGGACCACCAGGGATCGCCACTAGGACCACAAGGGAAGGGGCAACATGTGGATGGCCAGGTATGTACCCCATGGCCATCCACATGTGCCCAATGTGCCCAATCTGTGCCAATCAGTGCCCACAAATGGGCACCATTATGTTTTAGTTATGCCCAGCAATGCCACCAATACATTTTATCAGTGCCACCAATCAGTGTCATCAGTGCCACCTGTCATTGCCCATCGGTGCCACCTGTCAGTGCCCATCTGTGCCCATCAGTGCCCAACAGTGCCCACCTATCAGTGCCCATCAGTGGCACCTATCAGTGCCACCCATAAGTACCCATCAGTGCCACCCATATGTACCAATCAATGCCACCTACAAGTGCCCATCAGTGCCGCCTATGAGTGCCCATGGGTGCCACCTATGAGTGCCCATCAGTGCCGCATACCAGTGCCACCTATCAGTGCCCATCAGTCCCACCTATCAGTGCCCATCAGTGCCGCCTATCAGTGCCCATCAGTACCACCTCATTGGTGCCACCTCATCAGTGCCCATCAGTGCCGCCGTATCAGTGCCGCCGTATCAGTGCCCATCAGTGCAGCCATATCAGTGCCTGTCATTGAAGAATATAATGTACTTATTTACAAAAAAATTTAACAGAAACAAAGAAAAACTTGTTTTTTTTAAAAAAAGTCAGTCTTTTTTTATTTGTTGCGCAAAAAATAAAAACCGCAGAGGTGATCAAATACCACCAAAAGGAAGCTCTATTTGTGGGAACAAAATGATAAAAAATTTGTTTGGGTACAGTGTACCATGACCGCGCAATTGTCATTCAAATTGCGACAGCGCTGAAAGCTGAAAATTGGTCTGGGCGGGAAGGTGTCTAAGTGCCTGGTATTGAAGTGGTTAATAACTGGGGTATATAAACTTTTGATCAGGGTCAAGCTTCTCCCAAATCACTTTGTATATTATTTTATATAAACCACGATTCTGTACTTGCCAAATATGCTGCAGAAATCTCCCTCCACTGAGTCTCCCTGCAACTATTTTAACTGTGGGCAGCTGAAGCTGCTGCCTGTTCACTTCCTGGATGTACACAGTCAGACAGAGGCATGCCCCCCAGCTCTGCAGCCATGCAGCTCTCACTGGCACTCTTATGACTCACCCCCCCCCCCTCCCTTCCTGGCAAGAGAGAGCTGTGCATGATGTCATAAGCCTAGGCTCATGTTTTATTATCCAAAGTTAAAACAACAAGGGCAGAAGATTTAATAGATGGAAAGTTGAAAAAATTACTGAAGGTCCACTTTAAGTACATGTGCTGTGTTGCATACTGTAGCTGCCTCTCCTACAAAAAGTTCAATTCATCTGGCTATAACAAAGACAAAAAGGCTGTTATGTTACTTTATGGGGTATTTGACAAATCACATTTAGGATAGACATTGTACTGTATACCTGTTGACCAATCTCTGCAATTTCATCAAAATGTATTGTGTACACACCACAACAAGACACAATTGGGTAACCATTTGGAGGCATTTAAGGCTACTCAAATTTTTGTTGAATTGTTCAAGCATATTTTTAAAAATCAGATTAGCTTTGTTCATGATCTGTAGTCATCTTCAACATTTTGCTGATACCAGAAAGATCTATTTGAATGCTCCTGTACAGAATGTCCAGATGTACTCTTTGGTTGCTGGTAACCCATTTCTGCAATATAATGCACACAAATTGCAAGGTTTTCAATGCTTGCAGAAAGTTATAAAACATTTTACGTGGATGTATGCATATACTTTCTACTGCCATAGCTAAAAACAGACAGTTATAACAGAACATTCCTAATCTCAGACCTCAATAACATGCGGCCACATCACAATGTCATTACAACAGCAGCCATCTACAGATATTTACTGTACATAGTTAGCTTTGCCAACGTAAAGGTAGCAGGGTCTTTTGTCAAATAATAATGTATTGTAGGCATTAAATCAACGTTCCTTGCTTAGCAAGTACTCTGAAGTACTCTGAATAATTTAAGCAGCATTAAACCAAAAAACAAACACATAATATTTTGTAATTTACCAATCTTTAAAGGTATTGGATGCATTCATTTTTTTCTTTAGGCTTTTTTCCTTTATTTTCACCTGGTGATCCTGCCCATAACACACTACCTGTCTCAGGGTGTCTCCCCACTGGATGAAGGAGCAGTGGAGATACCCCAGATCCGCAGCATTATAAATCTGAGGAGAGGGAAGTTTTAGGTGCATTCGAGGATTTAGATAGACTTGACTAATAAATTAGAGCCAAACTCCAGCTGAATAAAAGCTGACTATTATAAACAACTCTTGTCAGTGTTAAAGCAGGACTAAAAGCAACATTAAAAAACTTGAGAGCAGGTAGGCTTTTTATCACAGAAGAGACATGCAATGTATTTTCTGCAATAAAATAAACCTACCTGCATGAAGCATGGTCCAGGGGCATGCACAGGGGTTATGTCATCCAACGCTGCCCAATTAGGGTGACAGAGGAGAAGAGAAGATGGGAAGAAGACACCAGCATTGGCAAGGAATCCCTTGCACACTTCTGACCAATAGAGAGGAATTGGGGTATATTGCCTTTTGTTCCACTTTAAATTGTTTGTTTCAACCCTCTAACTGACACTTTTACTGGTCAACTTAGTCTGTTAATGGAAGCTGAAAAATACCATTGGCAGAATCATCAGGTGAAAATAAAGGCAAGAGAAAAAATAAAATTGAAAGATGCTAAAAGAGACAACAATAGTGTTAAAATATAAATGAACATACTTTGCAATACAAATAATAAATCTAACAGTATTTTTTAAGGTTATGGTCAATTTACTCTCAAAATCCAGTCTGACTGAATTATACAGGAAATCAAACCTGCATAGCTGAGGGACAAAACAGTGTCTAATTTTATGGCATTTATATAGTAAAAACTCCAAGGGTTTCAACATAGGTGTGCCCACGGGGTGTGCAGGGTGTGCCCAGGCACACCCTAATCATCCCTGTGCTCTGTCTGTGTTTCATAACTTTTGTTTTGTGCTGACTGCCTGCAACATGTCCCTGTGTAACTCAGTCACCAACACTGCCTGGGGTCGGGTCTGGCCAGCAAAAACAGCTGTGTGCTGGGAGTGGGAGGATTGAGCAGGGAGGAAACTAGGACTACAGCCACGGAGTAACCCAGCCGGGAGCCGCATTTGCCATTGCAGCTTCTATAGTTCTGGCTGCAGGTCCCACAGGCGCCGGCGGAGTGATCTACATCTGCACTCTGCCCCCCTCCGACCTTTCTCTCTCTTAGAAGCAGCGGACTAGCCTGGATAGTAGCAGGTGAATGGCTTCAAGCAGCCTGCTAGATCGAGGTGAGTGGGTGAGAGAGACAGCACTGAGCAGGGCAGCGGGTGGGCAAATGATGCACCCAAAAAAAAAAAAAAATAGCCAACCAATTGATGAACCTTACCCTAGCTTGTCACTATAATATAAATATATATATATATATATATATATATATATATATATATATATATATATATATATATATATATATATATATATATATATATATATATCATATCATATTTTTTTATTAATTTTATTAATATATATATATCATATCATATTTTTTTGCTGACAAGCCAGGGTTCATATAGTTTTAATTGTATATGTAATATCTATATTTCTATCTATCTATCTATCTATCTATCTATCTATCTATCTATCTATCTATCTATCTATCTATCTATCTATCTATTTATATATATATATAAATATATATATATGTATTGTGTATATATATTACAAATACAAATGCATATATATATTACAAATACAATTAAAACTATATGAACCCTGGCTTGTCAGCAAAAAAGTGAAAAAAGTGCGTGTTTATCTATCTACATATTTATATATCTATATCTAGATAGATAGATAGATAGATAGATAGATAGATAGATAGATAGATAGATAGATAGATAGATAGATAGATAGACTACATGTCTTTGGTATAAAAAAATAAACCTCAAGTGTATATTAACCACTTCCCATATGCCCACAGGCTGGAAGATCTATTGTTGCTGTTTTTTTTTCTTGTGGGGTGATCTATTGTTGCTGGGGGGATCTATTGTTGCAGGGGAGATCTATTGTTAATGGGAGGGATCTATTGTTGCTGGGGGGGTGTATTGTTGCTGGTGAATCTATAGTTGCCGTGAGGGATCTATTGTTGTTGGGGAGATGTCTTGTTCTTGGGGAATCTATTGTTGCTGATGGAATTTATTGTTGCCTGGGGATCTATCAAATTTATTTAAAGCAGTAAATACAATTCAGGATATTAAAACATGACACTATTTAAAAAAAATCCTACATACCGTGCAGTTTTTAAAATTGCTTATTTGATATAGAGCTTTATTTAAAGGCTTTGTTTATGTTAAAAGATTATTTAATTAATAAGTTAAAAAAATATGTTTCTTTACATTGATAAATGTTTTTTTTTTATTAAAAATGTTTTAATACATTTTAAAATGTTTGTTAACATTTATTTATAAGAGTGTGTGTGTGTGCATATGTGTGTATGTGTATATATGCTGTATATATACATACACACACAGACGCACGTGTGTTTAAGCTTTGGTTTGAGGTGCACACCCTAATGCAATAGTCTGCGCACGCCTATGGGTTTCAAAGATGAGACGTTCAATAAACAGAAAAATAAGGTTTTTGGGAAGCCTTTGTAAATGCTGAATTTTACATAAATGCTAGATCAAGATACAAATCATAGTGCTTTATGAGACATAACAAGTAGCAACTCAAATATTTAAACTCCAATATGTTGAAACAGGGGGATATTTAGGAAACTAAGTGTCAATTTATTGTATGTGTATTGTTTTAAATGGTATAAGTTATGCTGCATTTCTGAATCTACATAGTGTGCTATTATGTGCTTATCTATTATTTTGCCATCAATTCACATTTTTATCTTTCAGACAGCGACTCAACTAGGTACAGAAGAATGACAAATCTAAGGTATATGTACAACAGCTGGAGAAGCTCAAAGTATAGTTTTAAAAAAATACATAAATTGTTCTAATAAATTACTGTTTAAGTTGCTGATACTCTAACCGACAATTCCACCTTTTCTTTCTTCCGCGTACTTCTACACAAGACCAAAGTTCCTTATAAAATAAACTACCACAGTAGAGCAAATGGTAAATAGCATCTGAAAGAATGGTTGGATATTATCACTGTGGAGTTTGTTGTATTCTAGTTATTATCTGTAAGATTCTATGTTGCTGAGTTTATCCATCTGAATATCCAACAGTTTCCTTAAAGCAGAGTTCCAGCCACCAATAAATACAAGTCAGCAGCTACAAAAACTGTAGCTGCTGACTTTTAAAAAACAGCAACTCACCTGTCCCACGATCCAGCAGTGTGATCACCCCAGTCGGTCTCACCCTCTGTCTTCCGTCCCCGGCATCTTCACTATGAGCAGCCGGCTGTGACAGCTTGCGGCTTCACAGCTGGGTGCCTAGTCACATGCATGAGTCGTGCTGCGCATCGTGAGTGGTGTATGCAATCTTCTGGGACCTGTCAGTGTTCCAGAAGACAGCAGGGGGGAGGGAGGTAGGAGAACTTTAGTTTCCAAGCGCCGAGCAAAAGTGGAAAACAGGTACCTGTCAAAAGTGCCAACTGTTCAAGAGGAGCGGGGGACTAGTCCTTAAAGCGTAACTTTGGGTGTAGCTCGCTTTAAAGACAATAAAGGATAATTATAGCAGATCATAGTTTGTTCTTACCTATACACTGAAAAATAACTATCAAATTCTAAAAGTTCACTTAGTATAACATATATAAATCTACATTTACCATGTATCTTTGCAATTGACGAGAGAAAAACATTATTCTTTAAGCAGACCTAAGTTCAGATATATTTCATGTTAAAGAGACACTGTCACATTTGTCATGTTTGGCAACATGACAGTGCCACTGCAAAGGGCTTCCCACCAACCTACTTATACTCACCTTGCCTGTGATCCTTTGCCATTCTTTGCAGGGGTGTCAGTGACATGGGAGAGGTGACATTACTGAATTGGTCTATCACAGGTAGGTTACATGCTATTCCATACCTGGAAACAATGAGTAATCTCACTGGCTGCAATGGAGGCAGGAGTGGCTGAAGTAGGTTGGAGGAAGTCCTTTGGCAAAGACACTGACACGCTGCTCTGCAGTGTCTGCATTAACAAGGCGATAGTGTCTCTTTAAGTACATGAATGCTAAGTAATATGCAAGTGTAATACTTATGATTATTTACTACTTCTCAGAGATCACAGTGCTCCCCCGACAATACCTTAGATCCTTTCTTACCAGAAGGCTGACATTATTTTTGTTCAGATATAATCATGTAATAATCTGCCTTTATGTATTCTGGTAGTTTGTATGCAGGTTGTCCCTCACAAATCAAGTGATGACTGGGAAAGGGAATATTGAGGATATTCTTAATCTTGTCTGCAGCAGACTTTAATTATATAATTAATCAAACGTATTGCTCTTTCTAGGCACAGTCACTTGACTAGAGCATATCCATGTATTTTGTTCATGACAAAAGTACAATTCATAATGTATTCATGTAGATTTGTAGCCTCATATTGGTTAACGAAGCTTTCATTTTTAAGTAATTTTCCCTGGTTTTAAGCACACAGAAAGCACAGGTAACCTGCTTTTGAAAGTTGATAAAGATACTTTTTATGCATCACCATGTTGTAGTCCTGCACCAATATTCCACCAGTCTATTCTATAAAATTCAGTACTGTTGATTTAGAATAATGCAACATAATGTCTGAAAGATGTGTTAGCAATGTATCTACACAAAATAAAAATGTTCTTACCATTTGCACTTTCTTCATCAATAGCAACTATAGTTGCTGGTGGACCAGGTCTAGCCAGTTCACAGTCTACAAGGAAAGGCAAAACAGAGAGAAATGAATTAGCAGAATGACTCATAATGTTAAGTAGTTATGTGATGTTGCTGGTATGGCTGTTTTAATACAGTAGATGGTTGGTTTCCTATACTGCACAGACCATTGCAATTTTATGTCATACAAAATGGTTTTACAAAGTCTACTTATACTGCCACAACAATGCACTGAACAGAGCCATTGACATTTTCACACATCTGCACACTTAAAATAGCAAATTACAAGCAGCTGGCACGTCACAACATAGAACAGATCACATGTCACACCAAAAGCTGTATATGGTCTCAAAGCAATGATACCGCCTGCTGCATGTTTACAAAGATTTGATCATATATATGTAAAATGAAGTGTTTGAATACACGTAGTAATGACTCTCAATATCAGCTATTCAACCTCTCGCCAACCAATGTATATATGTGGCAACAAGGAAAGTGGGTTTTAGTGCCCAGCCACTGCACATCTGCATCTACAGTGGCCTGAGGTTGTGTGCTGAGAGTACACTCACTGCACACTCACAGCACACATATCAAGCTGTTACTAACAGCTTTCAGTCACAGATTCTGTTTGGGAGACTAGCTCCTGATTATGTGATAGCTGTGGGGTCCAATCACAGTGGTCACCTGATACAGAAGCTGCAACACCCCTAGGCATTAAAATCCTTAAGGATTGCTGGGAGGTGGCATTACAGATTTAAGTTGTTTATAGTCATTAGCATATTTACTCACCCAATTACTTATTATCTCTTTCAGGGAACTCCAGCAGTAAGAATAACTTAAGATCTGTCCTCTACTGTGGATGTTGCAAAGTGATATGGGGGATTGGGGGTCATACTCTTTCCACTGATATTTCTGTCATTTAAAGTAAATACTTGGAGAATGAAAGGGCAAGCATCTTTCTCATAATGGCAGTGGAAAACAGGCAGAGGATGGAACTAAGGAATATAGGTTTAACTGTCATAAGCATATTAGAGGCTGGTGGTTGATCCAACATACTTCAGAGACCACGAAACCTGAAATATTACATTTGGTAACCGAGTCTCTAAGCGTGTTTCCCAAGTTTGAAGTATTTGTAGTCATGAAGTCAAAGTTCCTCAAGACTGGAGAGGTAGTATGGTAATTTAACACAAAATAACAATAAGAACTGAACAACAAAGAAATACTGTAATTAAAGATTTGCAGCAAAAACAAATATAATTGGAATTTAATTGTGATCAAAAGGATCTAACTGAAGTGAATGAGCTGCACTTGAATAATGTTATACGTTGGAATGGATATGAATAACAGACAAGCAATGTTCAGGATTTTACGCTCTTGAGATCTTACCCTCAAATTGCCAGTCTGCAGTCAAAAGTATATTCATCAAAGGAAGCAGAGAAGAATTATGAAAGAAAAGAAATGAGAATACAATCATTCTTTTATAGACTTCACATGCAAACAGCAGAATGTAGGAATTAGCAGGAAAACAGAGACTGTTAATGGGTGCATTAAATCCTACCATGTTTTTTTTTTAATTTCCTTTACAAGCCCTTCTCCATTTCTTAATGTATTCAACAGAATACATTTTTTAAGACACATCAGCAAGATCAATCAACTTTGTGTATAGCATTGTTATCAATACTGTTTCCTAGGTTTGTATTGTACATAGAAACGTAGAAACGTAGAAAAGTGACAGCAGAAAAAGAGTAGTCTATCGAGTCTGTCCATTTTTATTTCTTTTTGTTCTTTTTTTTTCATTAACCTTGTTGTCTGACTATAGATCTATGTTTATCCCAAGCGTGTTTGAAGCCATTCACTGTTGACTGTCTCATTACCTCTGTGGGTAGTTTATTCCAATCATCAACTACCCTTTGAGTAAAATAATACTTTCTAACATTAGATTTGAACTTTCATCCAGTTAGTTTGAGGTCATGTCCTTGTGTTCTTGATTTTGGTTTCATATTGAAAAGATTGCCTTTCTGAACCTTATTCACCCCCTTGATGAATTTAAAAGTTTCAATCATGTCTCCGCTTTCCCTTCTGTCCTCCTCCCTGGCGGTATGATTATGTCAGATTTTTGCTTCTCAAAGCGGTACATTGTTTCGTATGGAAATTTGGCATTTTATATTGTAGGCCTGTAATTCTTAGGAATAACTCACTTAAATCTGTCCAAACAAGAGTCTAGTAGACATTCCGGGTATGATAAAGTTTGAAACACGAAATTATAATATAATAAATAACTATAAATAATATTATAATAATAAAATGTATTAAAAAATGTAATCAAATCAAAAACACTGAAATTTACTCAGATGCTGAATTGTCACTGTCATTACTTTCAGTGTTTTATGATTAATTTCCCCACAAATCACTATCGCTCAATTCTGCAAGTGTTCTAATTTACTATCGCTGTTTTCAAGCTGGTCCAAAACCGCTTTTGATGTAAAGGGGGCGCTTTTTGGTTGCCATGAACAATCTCAAGTTTCCAGGCGGAAAGAACATTATATATAATATAAAACTGCATGCAGGGCATTGGACAAAGCACTAGGGACAAAAGGGATGTGAAATGATTTGATACAGTAATGTTATCTGTAAGATTTCAGTGTACTGTATGTGTTTTTGTTTTTTGCACTTTTTGAATTTGGCGCTGGGCTTCGTCCCTGTGTGTCGCGACACTCATAGGGAACAGAGCTCGGCACACAGTACATAGGGTGGAGGACACAGCCCACGGACACAGTGGGAGGACATCGCAGGATCCTGGGGACAAGGTAAGTAGCTTTCCTAGGATAATGCAATGCAATCCCGAGTGTGGCTCAGGGTTACCACTTTTGGTAATGAAAATTCACCCCGAGCCACACTCAGGATTAGTGTTGCATCCTAGAATTATATTTGCTTTTCCCACTGCCTCATCACACTGTTTGCTCATTTTGCAATCATCTGAAATAAGTACCCCCAAATCTATTTCTTCTGCAATGCTGGCTGACACTATGCCCCCAATGTTGTACTCTCTCAGGGGATTCTTTTTCCCTAGATGCATTATTTTACATTTAGAAATATTGAACTGCAGTCTCCACTGCTTTGACAAATCTTCCAGCAATGCCAAATCATGTTCCATGTTACAGACACCTCCAGGGATATCAACCCTATTACACACTTTTGTGTCATCAGCAAAAGGACATACCTTACCCAACAAACCTTTAGTTATATCACTTACATATATTAAATAGAACAGTACCCAGTATAGAGCCTTGTGGTACCCCACTAGTGACTGGTCTCTGTACTGAGTGAACCCCATTTACAACCACACTGTGGTATCTATCCTTTAGCCAACTGCATGTCCACTGAACCACCCAAGGATTAAGTCCTAGCTTGTACTACTTTTGTATTAGAGCATTATGTGGAACTGTATTAAATGCCCTGCTGAAATCAAGATATGCCCTGCTGAAATCAAGATATGCTATGTCCAGAGCACCACCCTGGTCCAAAACACTGGTAATATAGTCAAAAAATTCAATCAGATTAGTCTGACATGATCTGCCCTCAGTAAAGCCATGTTGCTTCGGGTCCAGCAAGCTGTGTATTTTTTTTAGGTGATCAATGATCCTTCTTTTCAGGAGTGATTCCATTAACTTGACTACAATTGATGTTAAACTCACTGGCCTGTAATTGCCAGCTTCTACCTGGCTGCCCTTCTTGTGGATAGGTACAAAATTAAACTAAAAAAGATCTGTTAATGGTCCAACAACTATATCTCAAAGCTCTCGTAGAACTCTGGGATGAATACTATCAGGGCCCATTGCTTTTTAACCACTTTCCATCTGGGCCATTTCTGAAACTTCACTCCTACATGTAAAAATCTACTTAATTTGCTAGATAATTACTTAGAACCCCCAAACATTATATGTATTTTTTGGCAGAGACCCTGTAGAATAAAATGGTGAGTGTTGCAATTTTTTATGTCACACAGTATTTGCGCAGCTGTTTTTAAAATAAAAAAACACTTTAATGAATTTAAAAAAAAGAAATAACACTAAAGCTAGCCCAATTTTTTTGTATAATATGAAAGAATATGTTATGCAGAGTAAATAGATTCCTAACGTGTCACGCTTTAAAATTGTGTCTGCCTGTGGTATGGCAGCAAACTCAGTGCTTAAAATTTTCCATAGGCGACACTTTACATGTCACTAGTTTAGAGTTGCACAGGAGGTCTGGCACTAGAACTACTGCTCTAGCTCTGATGCTTGCGACAATACCCCATTTGTGTGGCTCAATCACTGTATATATATGCGTGCTGGAGTAATGTATGCGCTCGCATTTGCACGTAAGCGTGGTGGGATGGGGGCGCTTGAATTTTTTTTATACATTTATTTATTTATTTTATAAGAAAATATATTTTTTCACTCTTTATTTTGTAGTAACGTTATTGCTGTCACAAGGGATGAACAACATCCCTTGTGATAGAATGGGCCATGACAGGTCCTCTTTATGGAGAGATATTAGACCCCCAAATCTCTCCTCTGGCCTCCCATGTAGCCGATCAGACACAGATCGGTCTGATCGGCTACTTACCTGGCTGCTGCTGGCCAGGTAAACAAAGGGCAGAATTGGACGTGATGAACTACTTGTTGCTCCCGGTTTCCAGGGTTACATAGAGAGGGGAACAATGTCAGTTCCTTTCTCTCTCTGTACAGGGCAGCCATCCCCGCCAGCCACATTGCTCTCGGGCCTCCACAAAGGGGCCGGAGAGCCCTGGAGAGGTGGCGGCAGTGGCGGGAGGGGGGTGGGATCCCCTTCCACCACCTGCAGAAGTGGCTAATTAGTCACTCAGATCACTTCTGCCTTGTTCTGAATCGCTGGCTAAAAACATTGATACCGGGATGATGCCTGTAGCTGCAGGCATCATCCCGGTATAACCACTGAAACTGGAGGACGTCCATGAAGGCCCTGCCGGTGGGAAGTGGTTAAACTTTAACCGAGCCAGTTTCTCTGCTACCTCTGCCTCCAGAAATTCTAGAAATGAACCATTATTACTAGAATCAATATGGTTCCCCAACTTGTTATTGTTAGTGCAATGTATTTCTTTTCTTTTCAATCTTATTTTATTTCACAAAACAGAAAAATAAAGGATATAACAGAGAAATACCGTTCTTTACAGTATAACAGCACATACAGTATACATAGAATAGCGAGGTGTATTATAACCATACATATACAGGAATGATCAGTCTGACATGTATCTTTCAGTGAATTACTGGTATATCACATTGTACATATAGATTTTTGATATAGGAGAGGAATAACATGCGAGTGGGAACCAACATATATTAAACCCTGCGGTTTTGCGTGTTAGTGTTATCTGAGGGCTCCTTTTCAACAAATTAGAATGCTGTATGGATCACGTATTCACCTAGTATATATATTCAAATCATTTAACTATTCTGGGTATATGATCTGTAGTTACATGTATGAGTTGTTAGTTCAGTACTTAATAAAAAAGAAACAGAGAGAAAGTTGGAAATGAGATCATGTGTAGAAGTAAGGGATGATTCCTGAGGTGTTAGGCACCCCAGCATGGCTAATCAGTGGTTAAGGGTGGGATGTCCCTGACCCATAGGGAGAAGTCATCAGAGTAGCGAAACATTGACCACGAGGCCCAGGTGGTGGAAAACTGTTCCTCCTTCCCTGCTTCCTGCGCCAACAGATGCTCCAAATCTCTTATCTGATCCACCTCGACAGCCCATTCTCCCAAGGAAGGCACATCTGCCGTTTTCCAATGTCGTGGGATCACTGTCCTAACTGCTGCCACAAAGTGGCGCAGTACATCTTTTTTAATCGACTTGAGGGGGCCCGGGAGTATAGATAATAGGGCTATCTCTGGTGTGGGCTTAATTGATGTCGCCATCAGCCTGCTGTATAGGTCAGTGCAATGTATTTCTGAGAAGACTGAACAGAAGTAATTGTTTAAATGGTTTGCTACCTCCTGGTCTCCCTCAACATATGTGTTGTGCCCAGTTTTCATTTTAGTGATCCCATTGTATTTTTATCTTCTATCACTAATGTATCTAAAAAAGGTTTTATCTACTTTCTTAATAGACTTAGCAATTCCCTCCTCTTTCTATTTTTTGCCAGCACTGATAATGTGTTTGGCCCCCTTTTTGTCTATTTTTATGCTCCTCTCTGTCAGCTACACCTTCTGTTTCCTTGAATCAAATTGATCTGATGTACCAGTTTACATGTGTGCAATTCACACATCCCCTTTTTATGGTGATGTTGTGTTAGTTGGAAAATGGAACTAATATTGTACTGCATTCAGCTTACTATGTCAATAATGCACAGCAATACATTAAGTCAATGATGAAAGGCATGTACACATCATTTTCCTTTAACAGGACCCCTGAAACCAATATTCTGTTTGCCCGCCATAAAATAAAGCATTCAATTGCAAGTTTACTTTTAACCATGTATATGCTAAGTAATACATGAATCCTAACTCCAGCCTACAGACCCAAACTGTAATAATACCCTGACAGAGGCCCCAAATGTTCCCACTTTCCCTTGAAAAAATAAGTGTTTTTGCAGTCTGTTTTCTGACTAGACAGATTTCTCATTATATCCTGTTCTGACAAGCAACAGCGAAAGAGCGAAAAACTCTCAAATAGAGTTACAGACTATAGTAAAAACCTGACTGTAAAAGTAAAAAAAAAACATTTTAATGGAGTTGGGCTTTAATTAGTTAAAGCCCATAGGAATAGGAGGTATGCCCATTTAACATTTCATCTAAATTCCTAGAATGTACCTCATACTCCCTGATTCATCTTCCCCCACCGCAGCCTCTCTTCCAGTATTATTGTAAAGTCTTGCTCTGCCTCCCGAAAAAGCTGCCGGGGCTCCTGTTTAATTGATTACTACAAATAACGTTTGCGGGCACCACTTATAAACATGTTGTAACAAAATTTTTACTAGATCTAATCTCGTTTGATCTGTAAACAATGCCAATTTAAGCAACCTCACAAAATAATACAAATTACAGCTTTAACCCTTGGTTAACCCATACACTATACAGTCTGAGTGTACAATTTTCTTTAGATCTACCATCAACTATGTATTGCAAGGGCTGCCTGATTTGATACAATTGATTAGATGTTCCCTTCTATTACATAGTTATGGTAGATCTAAAGGAGACCACACAGGGATTGTACAATCAGATTGTATAATGTATGGGCAGCTTTACTCTAATCTAAACTACTCCTTCCTCCCCTTTTTAACTTTAGCCATAGAGGATGCCTGGGAACACAGATATAAGTGGTGGAGATGATAGCATCAGGGGACAGAGTTGGAGACACAGCCTAAATCACATAGCACTAGATAAGAGCATGCTTGTAAGGTCAGTGTGCCATAATGTCCAAGTATGCTGTGCTTATTTGCACATCATGACAAAAGCCCACTAAACATATAGCTGTTTACTACTGCTTTAATATACTGTATGTTTTGTGATTAATCACACAAATAAACAATATGTTCCCTTACATTTTCTCTCTGCATCTTGGCTCATCATTTAATTTGAGTTCATTGGAGCATGGCTGATCTGGAAAACTAAAGGGCAGTAAAGGTGCAATGAACCTCCCAAGATATGAAAATATAAATACTAGAGCATTTTGGCTCTGGTACTGCAATGCCAAGTATTTCTTTAATTACATGTTCCATATTGACAATGCAGGTCAAAAGTGGTGACACAGCTTAACATTCTAATCAAGCATTTTCTGTCAGTAATTTAATGATGCTAAAAAAAACCCTGTCCAGATGTCATTGAATCCTAGATGCCCGGACCATATTTAGCAGCTTCAGCATTGCATTGGACAATAACTCATTAGTCATTACTATGGCTCATTTGACTACCTTCATTTTTTAAAATATATAAGCCTTTAATTTGGTAAAATGTTTGCTCATGTTTTTCTTATAGCATGACAAATAGACCTACATGTTAGTAAGATGCACTTTTTGGTTAGTTTACATGTCAAAATGTGAAAAGGTGTATTCAAGGGCTCAAAAGTACACCACTCAGCGCCAGGGACCCAAGCAGTTCCAAAACAGTGATAAAACAAAGAAAAAAAAGGAAATATATTAATATATAGAGATAACACCAATTTGCTGTCACAAAAAAGTGAAAAAACTCAAGTGAGACTAAAACAGCAGCCGTTTAAAAATGCAGAAAAATCATCATAAATAGTGGCAAACCATAATCAGCAAAATATGACTATAATAACACACTAAAAACAGCGCTAGTGTTGAGCTAGAAAGGATATATGTGGCCAACTTCACAAGCAAAAAAAGTCCTTTGAGTGAGAAGGGCAGTAAGCACAATGGTTCAGAAAGTGTTCATAGGTGATCAAAGTATAGAAATTCAGTGTGCACCTTCCACCGATCCATCCACTTCCACCCTGTGAGAACACACTCCCCTCAGGGGGTTAAACTCACCAGAGCCTAATAACCATAAGCATCCAAGAAAGGAGAAATCCAAGCCACAGGCCACTGTCAGCAACCCTCCGGAGGAATCCAAGACGGTCAGGGCTCACAAATCACCAGACAACAAAAGAAAAGCGCACATAGCGTAAATCTGTTTATTAATTAAAAGCCCTTCACATCACACAAAGACCCCCCTTCAAACATTATACGTACATTATTGTTGCAATCAAAAGAGCACATCATAAGGAAGCATTAGACACAGCACTTCACCATAGTAAGCTTCAGCCGGTTCAGCTTTCCAAGTAGCGATCTCTAACTTCCTGGTTGTGATACAGGCTGTGGTGGAGCGCAAGCGTCACTTCCGGCGTCGTGTAGGCCACGCCCTGACGCATTTCGTCATATCCTGACTTCAACAGAGGGCGTGCCTACACGACTAACGGACAGGTCTATATTGTCCAGCCCCATCCGTCCTAACCAATCAGATAAGCGTTCGGCGTGACGACAGGTGCAAGTCATCCGCCAAAATACACACTGACGGCTTTTCTCCACGGGAGAGGGGGAGAGACAAATAGCCACTCTGCACACTGGCTCGCATAGGCGAGTATATACACTCCCGGGCTAAACAGCACCAGCCAGTGAATGTAGAACATGTAAAGAATGACATTACACATTATGCTTTTATAATAGGGGCTAACAGTATATCATCCCATGCAATCAACACATAAGTCGAATCTATCATATTAAGCCCGCCGATATGTATATACATGCAGCAGCAATCACTAAAAATGATCGCTACATGACACTACAGCATATCAGGCAATCAATGTAGAATGATCACTGCATGTTAACGCAGCGTATCAGGCGCATATACAAATATAACATATAGCAAATATAATTCAATCGTTAATAAATCATTAAGTGCAAACAGTGAATATTCAATCAAAAACACATAATAATAAAAAAATTCACATTATATTTCTAAATACAGTCAGTTAAAAAGAGACCAATAGTGGGTAGTTAATTTCTAAAAGAGGACCCCATTCAGGTAAGTTAAAACCAATATACGCTTAAAACGACATACATTAATATATAAAAAATACTATAAAAAATAGGACTATATGTATAAACTATGCGCAAACCTCAACTGTATACGGCATAGAGTATAAAAGCAGATTAGGCATTAAAAAGCAACTGATCATCTCTACCCCATAGCAAACAATTAAAAATCGCTTATGAAGCAGTTAATGTCCAACTCCACGTTCAACCCCCTTGGTGATAATGTATCCGCCAAGAAGATCCACTGGGTCTCTCTCTTAGACAGGTCACGGACCAAATTGGAACCCCTCCACTTCGGTTTTATATGGTCAATGCCCTAGAATCTGAGGCCAGAGGGGTCTTGGTTATGCTTTAGTTTGAAATGGAGCGAGACATTATGGTCTTTAAAACCTATTTTTATGTTGGTTATATGCTCTGCGATCCTGATTCTTAAAAGTCTCTTAGTGCGGCCTATATACATAAGCCCACACGGACATTGGAGAGCATAGACAACATAGGAGGTGTTGCACGTAATGAGCTCTTTGATGGCAAACTCTTTATTATTAGAGGTGGATGTAAAACTCTCCAACGCTCTTAACGGTCTCTCTACGTCCTTGCAAGCACGACACCTCCTACAACTATAAAAACCATTCTTATTCCAAAAAGTGGGGGGCCTGGCCGGAGGGTCCAACACCTTCCGCACTACTTTGTCTGAGAAACTCAGGGCCCTTCTGTAGATAAACTGAGGCCTACAGGGTAGGACTGATTGTAACACTTTGTCCATGCACAGCACATGCCAGTGGGCGGCAAAAATGCCTTCCACTTTTTTGTACTGAGAATGAAAGCTTGAAATGAAGCTCCATTCATGACTGTCCTTATTCGGGACCAGAGGACCATCTTCTAAAAAGTTTTCTCTAGGTTGCATAGCTAATTCCTGAATGATGGAATCTAGCGCTTCCTCATAGTATCCCTTTTCCATAAATTTTTTCTTTATAATCTGAGCCTGTACCAAGAAATCTCCATCTTCTGAACAATTCCTTTTCACCCTAGTGAGCTGTCCCTTCGGAATATTTTTTAACCACATAGGGTGATGGCCACTGTCAATGGGCAAGTAACTATTAGAGTCTGTGGGTTTAAAGTAGACCCTGGTTCCCAACCTGTCACCTTGTCTAAAAATGCTCACATCCAGAAAATGTATCTCATTCTGGCTAAATTCACAAGTCAATTTAATATTATTAGCATTAGAGTTAAGTTTGTTTAAAAATTCATGTAAGCTGTCGCTAGACCCTTCCCAAATAAAAAACAAATCATCTATGTATCGTTTGTACAGCAGGAGCTGGGCGCGGGGTACTGAAAAAATCGTTTTATCCTCCCACTCACCCATAAACAAATTTGCTATGCTTGGGGCAAATTTGGCCCCCATAGCAACGCCCCTGCATTGGGAGAAGAAACGGCCATCAAACTAATAAAAATTATGGCTTAGGCAGAAGTCTAGGGCATTTCTAATGAAGACTTTTTGATTCTGTGGCAAATCATCGCGTTGGCACAAAGCCCAGTTCAGAGCCAAAAGTGCGTCGTCGTGCTGGATGATTGAATATAAGGACGACACGTCTGCCGTTACAACTTAATATGATAGATTCGACTTATGTGTTGATTGCATGTGATGATATACTGTTAGCCCCTATTATAAAAGCATAATGTGTAATGTCATTCTTTACATGTTCTACATTCACTGGCTGGCGCTGTTTAGCCCGGGAGTGTATATACTCGCCTATGCGAGCCAGTGTGCAGAGTGGCTATTTGTCTCTCCCCCTCTCCCGTGGAGAAGCCGTCAGTGTGTATTTCGGCGGATGACTTGCACCTGTCGTCACGCCGAACGCTTATCTGATTGGTTAGGGCGGATGGGGCTGGACAATATAGACCTGTCCGTTAGTCGTGTAGGCACGCCCTCTGTTGAAGTCAGGATATGACGAAACGCGTCAGGGTGTGGCCTACACGACGCCGGAAGTGACGCTTGCGCTCCACCACAGCCTGTATCACAACCAGGAAGTTAGAGATCGCTACTTGGAAAGCTGAACCGGCTGAAGCTTACTATGGTGAAGTGCTGTGTCTAATGCTTCCTTATGATGTGCTCTTTTGATTGCAACAATAATGTACGTATAATGTTTGAAGGGGGGTCTTTGTGTGATGTGAAGGGCTTTTAATTAATAAACAGGATTACGCTATGTGCGCTTTTCTTTTGTTGTCTGGTGATTTGTGAGCCCTGACCGTCTTGGATTCCTCCGGAGGGTTGCTGACAGTGGCCTGTGGCTTGGATTTCTCCTTTCTTGGATGCTTATGGTTATTAGGCTCTGGTGAGTTTAACCCCCTGAGGGAGTGTGTTCTCACAGGGTGGAAGTGGATGGATCGGTGGAAGGTGCACACTGAATTTCTATACTTTGATCACCTATGAACACTTTCTGAACCATTGTGCTTACTGCCCTTCTATCTCAAAGGACTTTTTTTGCTTGTGAAGTTGGCCACATATATCCTTTCTAGCTCAACACTAGCGCTGTTTTTAGTGTGTTATTATAGTCATATTTTGCTGATTATGGTATGCCACTATTTATGATAGTTTACATGTCAGTTTTTATTAAAAAATTTTAATCAACATTTTTATTTTTTACAAACTGTATTGCACTTTGAAAGCAGCAGCATGACTGTTTTAGCTGACACTGTTCCTTTCTCTGTGTGATGCTCAGTGACAGTTACAGTCAGCAGGTGTGATTGCAAACAAACCTCATGTGATCACCATAGTGCTCATTTGATCAAAACCACGACAACCCAGTGGCCTCAGAGCTAGAATGCAAAGTAAATTAAAATAAAATAAATTTAAGACACTACCATAATATAAAATTTTGCCTGCGTGGCATCTCCTGGTTATAAACAACAGTACCAAATACTATACTGATTATAAAGAATATGATTGGTGGATGTACTTTATCCAAAGTATACACAGAAGCTTTTTAATGCAGCAAGCATGTATTGTAAGGAAATTGCAGATTTTAACTCAATTTAGATAATTAATTTTGGTACCGAACCATGCATGTGAAAACAGCACAATTGAGTTGATTTACTAAATGTGTAGAGGCTTTTCACCAAGCAAAGTTAATGGTGACTTTTCAATAGTATATGATCACCTACAGTGCCTTGAAAAAGTATTTATACCTCTTGAATTTTTCCACATTTTGTCATGTTACAACGAAAAACGTAAATGTATTTTATTGGGATTTTATGTGATAGACCAACACAAAGTGGCACATAATTGTGAAGTGGAAGGAAAATGATAAATGGTTTTCAAAATGTTTTACAAATATATATGTGAAAAGTGTGGCATGCATTTGTATTTAGCCCCCTTTACTCTGATACCCCTAACTAAAATCTAGTGAAACCAATTGCACCTTTAAAAGTCTGCTAATTAGTAAATAGAGTCCACCTAGGTGTAATTTAATTTCAGTATAAATACAGTTGTTCTGTGAAGCCCTCAGAGGTTTGTTAGAGAACCTTAGTAAACAAACTGCATCCTGAAGGCCAAGGAACACACCAAACAGGTTAGAGATAAAGTTGTAGAGAAGTTTAAAGCAGGGTTAGGTTATAAAAAAATATCCCAAGCTTTGAACAACTCACGGAGAACTGTTCAATTCGTCATCTGAAATCGGAAAGAGTATGGCACAACTGCAAACCTACCAAGACATGACTGTCCACCTAAACTGACAGGTCGGGCAAGGAGAGCATTCATCAGAGAAGCAGCCAAAAGGCCCATGGTAACTCTGGAGGGGCTGCAGAGATCCACAGCTCAGGTGGGAGAATCTGTCCACATGACAACTATTAGTCATGCACTCCACAAATCTGACCTTTATGGAAGAGTGGCAAGAAGAAAGCCATTGTTGAAAGAAAGCCATAAGAAGTCCCGTCTGCAGTTTGTGAGAAGCCATATGGGGGACACAGAAAACATGTGGAAGAAGGTGCTCTTGTCAGGTGAGAGACTTCTGGAGCAAGCGAGTGTGGTCATTCCCTGTCAGAGTGTAAGATCCCCCCCCCCCAGCTTCTTGGCATTAAAGGGACAAGCAGTACTTTTATGCCGCGTACACACGGTCGGACTTTTCGTCTACAAAAGTCCAACGGACGCTGACGGACTAAAGCTGGCTGGTAATCCGATCGTGTGTGGGCTTCTTCTGACTTTCAACGTACTTTTTTAGCCTCAAATCCGACGTACTTTAGATTTGAAACATGCTTCAAATCTTTACGTCGTAACTACGACGGACCCCGAAGTCCGCTCGTCTGTATGCTAGTCCTACGGACAAAAAAATGACGCATGCTCATAAGCAAAAACTAAACGGAAGCACTCGGTCTAGTAAAACTAGTGTTCGTATTGTAGGTAGCACATTCATCACGCTGCAAAATCTGTGATCGTTGAATGCAGCGCATTTTATTTCTTCTTTACGAATGCTCTAAAGAACGAAGGTGTTTTGCTGTTCATAATCAGAGTTCTCCCAAACTGATTTCTGAATTCTTTTTCTCTTTGATCTCATGAATGATATAGTATGCTTTTTATAAACAATGTTTCCATACTAATAATACTTTTTCCCTTATTTTTTTTTTATTTTTTTTAGGTTTGTAAAGTTACCACAAAGAACCCATTATTCTTTTTTTTTTTTTTCTAGTGATTATTTTTTAGTTTTTAGATAAAGTTAACCCAAAGCACCATTTTTGTTTATGTATATTTTTTTATTTTCAAGACTTACCACTTGAACATTATTAACATTAGTAATGTATTTTTGGTGTGTTTTTTTAAAACTCAATGAGATTGTTGTCCCTTGTTAATTTAACATTGTGTGTAAAATCAATGATTTAAAAGGAAACACATAAAGTCTTTTGCTAAACTCAAAAAAGATCCATTTATTCATGGTCAAAATAAAATAAAGAGGAAGTCAACGCTGGAAAAAGTCGGTGTACAAGAAAATTGGGATCTTGAGGAGTCCATATAAGAGGGAGCACAATCTGGTCCAAGAATCCCAGAGATCAACAGCACCAGCAGATGATCTAGATGTCCCCAGACTGTGGTCCTACAACAGCCTGCGTCTTCTGTCAGACCAGACTGAACCCAGGTCATCACTTTCTTCTCTTCCCTGCAGCCTTTCCTCCACGCTGCCCTGCAGCCTTCCCTGCAGCCTTCCCTGCAGCCTTCCCTGTAGCCTTCCCTGTAGCCTTCTTTTGAGGCTGTGGCTCTGGTGTTTCAGTTGTGGCAGGAGGAGGAGGAGGAGGAGGAGGAGGAGGAGGGGGGGGGGCTGCCTCATGTAGTTGGGTGTTTTTGGTTAGCGTGCCCTGCAGCCCCTTATGGATTGTTTCCCCAAATAGGCGCTCACAAATGAGGCGCTGCTCCCAATCCATCTGAAGAAGCCTGCTGGCTAAGTAGCAGCCATAGGCTTCTTCCGCTTCGGGGGGGCTTGTTAAAAAACGGGTGGCCTGTTGCATGAGGCGCAGGGACGCGTCCTGTGTGACCATCCCCTTCCTGGCCCTTTTTTTGGGAAGGTGGAGGGGAGGCACTTGGGATTGGGTGAGGCTCCTACTGGGCTCAGCCACCTCACTTGGCCCAGCCACCTCACTTGGCCCAGCCACCTCACTTGGCCCAGCCACCTCACTGGGAGCAGCCACCTCCTGCCTGACACTGGGCCCAGCCTCCTCCAGGATGATGGTGAATCCGGCCTCCTCCAGGCTGTCCATGGGCCCGGTCTCCTCCTGCCTGCCACTTTCCCCACATTCCTCCTGGATGGACTCATCCTGTGTATAAAAAAAGGACAATAGTTTTAGTTTCTTTTTTTGGGTTCATCAATGACACACAGTTTGCTTCTCATGACTAGCAAATTCAATGTGAATACATCTCTTTAATAAAAGAGTCTAATCAGACACCCTAATTATTTCAAGCAGGTGCCAAACATATTTAGTCACTACTATCATTTGATATGTATACACAATTTGGAGTGCTAAATTATTTGAGACAATTATAACATCCAGTTAACATCATTAATATTAGTACAGTAAATATTTGTTAAAATAATTTACCTGACTCCAGATGGTCATATCCGGTTCATCCAGGATGGAAGACCCAGCTTGCTCCTCATCAGCCTCTGCTGGGGTGGAGGGAAGGGTGGAGGGAAGGGTGGAGGGAAGGGTTGAAAGTGATGCCCTGGCTTCATTCTGGTCATCAAGAAAACGGAGTTGATTGTAGTACCACAGCCTGGGTACATAAACATCATCTGCTGATGCTCCTGATCTCCTTGATTCCTGGATCTTCCTATGCTCCCTTTTATACATGTTCCTCAAGACCCCAATTTTCTTGAGCACTGTCTCCATTGTTGCTCCCGGGATGGTCTCCTGGACAAAGGACAGAAGTCTCTCCAGCGTTGACTTCCTCACATGCTTGGCATAATACTGAGGGTGTTTCACCTCCCACAAATTCCTCATCTCTCGAT
Organism: Lithobates clamitans; assembly: GCA_037952925.1. NCBI lineage: Eukaryota > Metazoa > Chordata > Amphibia > Anura > Ranidae > Lithobates > Lithobates clamitans. The sequence continues at coordinate 3,545,456 of JBBGZY010000732.1, forward strand.
ACTTTGAAATAAAAGAAGTAAGGAACTCTGGATCCTTCAATAGGGGATTCATTATATCTGGAAAAGAGAAAGTCACAAGACCAAAAAAACTTATTATATGTTTCTGCTAACCCCTCATCATCTTCTCCCTATGTAGGCCTCATCAATCTATCAAGCCATATAGGCCGCTTGCTACAAAGTCATGACCATAAACCCCCCCCAAAAAAATATATATATCTCAAATTACCTTCGTTTTGGAACGTCCTGGTCCACTATCACCTACGCACAGAACGTACGTACGACACGCGCGAAAGGCCCTCCTTTATACACTACGCATGTGTGAAACTCCGCCTGCGTCGCCCGCCCCTGACGTTCGAAATGAACTCATGTTCTCCGCCCCCTAATTTGACGCACAGAACGTACGTACGACACGCGCGAAAGGCCCTCCTTTATACACTACGCATGTGTGAAACTCCGCCTGCGTCGCCCGCCCCTGACGTTCGAAATGAACTCATGTTCTCCGCCCCTTTTTTGTTACGGCGCGTAGTGGAGTTAAAGAATGGCGGAGACACCTGAAATGTTGACGACCTCAGGTAGTGGAGACAGCCCGGAGGCTGGAACGTCTGGAACGTCAACCAAATCTATGAGGCCTAGATTTAAGGCCTCTAATATGAGTTTCAAAGAGATGGTGGAGATGGTGGCCATTCTTCACAAAGACGACTATGATGGCAATTATGGGCCGTACGCACGGCCAAATTTGCGCAAGGCCAAAATAATGGCGAAGGTCGTGGAGACTTTGCAGGCATCATTTGGGGTCCAGCGCTCCAAAGATCAATTGCGCAAAAGATGGTCTGACCTGAAACTCAGGGAGCCGGATCAATACCGACGTATCCGGAAAGTTCTTAACCACTTCAGCCCCGGAAGGATTTACCCCCTTCCTGACCAGAGCACTTTTTACAATTCGGCACTGCGTCGCTTTAACTGCTAATTGCGCGGTCATGCAATGCTGTACCCAAACGAAATTTGCGTCCTTTTCTTCCCACAAATAGAGCTTTCTTTTGATGGTATTTGATCACCTCTGCCGTTTTTATTTTTTGCGCTATACACGGAAAAAGACCGAAAATTTTGAAAAAAAATGATATTTTCTACTTTTTGTTCTAAAAAAAATCCAATAAACTCAATTTTAGTCATACATTTAGGCCAAAATGTATTCGGCCACATGTCTTTGGTAAAAAAAATGTCAATAAGTGTATATTTATTGGTTTGCGCAAAAGTTATAGCGTCTACAAACTAGGGTACATTTTCTGGAATTTACACAGCCTTTAATTTATGACTGCCTATGTCGATTCTTGAGGTGCTAAAATGGCAGGGCAGTACAAAACCCCCACAAATGACCCCATTTTGGAAAGTAGACACCCCAAGGAATTTGCTGAGAGGCATGTTGAGCCCATTGAATATTCATTTTTTTTGTCCCAAGTGATTGAATAATGACAAAAAAAAAAAAAAAAAAAAAAATTACAAAAAGTTGTCACTAAATGATATATTGCTCACACAGGCCATGGGCATATGTGGAATTGCACCCCAAAATACATTTAGCTGCTTCTCCTGAGTACGGGGATACCACATGTGTGGGACTTTTTGGGAGCCTAGCCGCGTACGGGGCCCCGAAAACCAAGCACCGCCTTCAGGATTTCTAAGGGCGTACATTTTTGATTTTACTCCTCACTACCTATCACGGTTTTGAAGGCCATAAAATGCCCAGATGACATAAACCCCCCCCAAATGACCCCATTTTGGAAAGTAGACACCCCAAGCTATTTGCTTTGAGGCATGTTGAGTCCATGGAATGTTTTATATTTTGACACAAGTTGCGGGAAAGTGACAATTTTTTTTTTTTTTTTTTTTTTTTTGCACAAAGTTGTCACTAAATGATATATTGCTCACACAGGCCATGGGCATATGTGGAATTGCACCCCAAAATACATTTAGCTGCTTCTCCTGAGTACGGGGATACCACATGTGTGGGACTTTTTAGGAGCCTAGCCGCGTACGGGACCCCGAAAACCAAGCACCGCCTTCAGGATTTCTAAGGGCGTACATTTTTGATTTTACTCCTCACTGCCTATCACAGTTTCGGAGGCCATGGAATGCCCAGGTGGCACAAACCCCCCCAAATGACCCCATTTTGGAAAGTAGACACCCCAAGCTATTTGCTGAGAGGCATGGTGAGTATTTTGCAGCTCTCATTTGTTTTTGAAAATAAAGAAAGACGAGAAAAAAAAATTTTTTTTTTCTTTTTTCAAGTTTCAAAACTTTGTGACAAAAAGTGAGGTCTGCAAAATACTCACTATACCTCTCATCAAATAGCTTGGGGTGTCTACTTTCCAAAATGGGGTCATTTGGGGGGTTTTTTTGCCACCTGGGCATTCCATGGCCCCCGAAACTGTGATAGGCGGTGAAGAGTGAAATCAAAAATTTACGGCCTTAGAAAGCCTGAAGGCGGTGCTTGGTTTTCGGGGTCCCGTACGCGGCTAGGCTCCCAAAAAGTCTCACACATGTGGTATCCCCGTACTCAGGAGAAGCAGCAGAATGTATTTTGGGGTGTAATTTCACATATTCCCATGGCATGTTTGAGCAATATATCATTTAGTGACAA